>OY804607.1:6272235-6751359 GCA_963680895.1 Fragum sueziense
CGCAACATGTCTTGGTAATAATTCAAAAAGAAAATGTATAGGTCAGCGCACTTATTAGTGAATTACAGCAATTTTTATCAGCTACACATGAATAAAATGACGCAAAATGGTGGTAACTGCATACACACTTACGACTGTCTTGCTCTAAATAATCGATTTCCATCTTGAGGAAATCACTTTCGCATAATAAATACACTTTTACCGTCGAAAATGGTAAATTGTAATGATGTATTATATTATTGAAATATTGTAGCGAAACATATTGGTACGAAACATTTAATATACTACAGTAAAGTCCGAGTGTTCCGAAAAACTGGAGCATTCCCCCTTAAATGACTTTTCCGAAACTAAAGGATTTCACTTGAAAGACATATTGTTCAAATATAATGTGCAATAAATACTGATTAGTAAAAAAATATCCCAAAAGCTGCAAGAATTGTCTAAACCGGATATGCAAGGTATTACTTTGAAAAGAGCAAAAATCGACATACGAGATTTTGTATTTACACCGACGCAAGGTTCATCAATGTAGCATACCTGGTTTCTCCGTGCCACCGTGTTTCTTCACAAGGGATATCGTGGGGTTCAAACCCAGACACCGGAGCAGATCGCCCACCTTCTCGGCCCCGATCAGACCGTCTCGACCGTCCCAGAAATCGAAAAGATCGAAAACCTCACGGACATCTGTAAATACACAGATAAAAGGATATTTTAAAAAACTCAAAATCCTTTCAAACAGCAGAATTCAAGATTGGTTTAAAGTGAAATACAAATGAGCCAAGGTCGGGAAAAAAGGAAAGGTCCCTTATAGAATTTGAGACTACCATGTTTTCAGATCAACCTGTGTCAACGTGCATTCTTTGCATAACAAGACATCGATCTGATTGGACAAAAAATACTTATATGGCCATCTCGGCCCAATCAGATTGGTTGTTGCATAATAAGGTTCAATGTTATACACAAAATTGTTCATAAGTGCGAAAGTAAACCGGAACTCGTGCATCCACACGAATCTTTAATGGAAAGAAAAATCGACGAATTAAGGTAGTCCACCCCAAACGAGATTGACACGACGTTGGATTTTTTCATACAACGTCAAATGTAAACATTCGTTACGTATACCCGAACCTATTCGGGAGACGTCGCAAACATTCGGCGGTGGAACGTCCCACCGCCGTATGTTTACGACATCGCCAGAATAATTCCGATGTCGCACGAATCTCATTAGGGATGGACTACCTTAAGTCAATATGGCATGCCAGAAATCAAGCAAGATCGTTGCGGAAACAATAAATGTAGTTTGTTAATCTTTACGAGTTTTTATAAGAGGCACACTTGAATTTTATTTTTGTCTGTCTGTATAATTCTTTCCATTGAGATGAAAGAATTACAATCAGTTGAATCGCTTGAATTATTTTCACATAGGCGTAGGAAGAGGGGGGCCAGGGGGCCTGCCCCCCCCCAATAATTTGGAAAAGGGGCCTGGCCCCCCCTGTGGCCCCCATAAAACACCCATATTTCCATTTACTTGAGTGTTTGGCCCCCCAATATTATAAACCTTCCTACTCTACTGTTTCATGTACAGTATGCTTAATGTGCATTTTGATACATACGAAGAAAACTTCGGAAAACATTGAGGGGTAGAAGAAAATGCCGACAGAAGGCATTTCCTCCTTTTTCTTTCATGTATTCTGTGCTGCAACACTAGTAACATAATTACATCTGTTCCGTTTTTGACAATATTCAATTTGTCGTAAGGCTTTCCAATTTGGACTGTAATTTTACTGTCTAGGGAAGGCCACTCTCTTAAAAACAGAGTACATTCTCTCTTCATTCCATTATAATAGAATGATATAATTATGTCATATTTGATTGTTAATCAATAGACCTCGGCTTTGGAGAGTAGGGAAGGCTAACTAGATAGCAGAGAGTATTGTTATCGTTCTTGTTTGATCAAAACCTCGTAACTACAGCTTGAATTAGCTGTAGTTACGAGGTTTTAATCTCCCATGGACGCCAACCCTTTCCCAGACAAGACCTGACTTTGATGTCCCTGATAGAATTGGAAAAAGAAGAAAATGCTTATAATCAGCATTTTCTCCCTTTGCCTCAATATTTTCTGTACTATATTTTACACAAGTTCGATCTTTATTATCATCCATTTTGTCGTCTGCAGCAGCCTTGAAATTCGAGTACCCTAAAATTTCGTCTGTTTCGGAAAGGGTTAACCCGTTTGATTTATCTGACATTTGTCCGACGTCAATCAAAATTTTGATGAACCGAAAAATTTACATGGCGCTTACTTAGAACTTGAAAATTCTTAGTGGTCTACAAATTGATTTCGGCTGAAATGGAAAACTCAGACCCGTTATGCTAAAGGGACATTGCTGGCAAATCCATAGAACTTATCATAGACTTGTGTTAGTTTGTTAAATAGTGAATTCAAATCAATTTAACATAATATAAAGATGTTAAATGAAATAGAAAAGTCTCTGAATGTCTGATTTTACATCTGTATATCGATACTTTTCAACAAAATTCTCGTAACTGCAATTACATGTACGAGGTTACTGATTAAAAGCGACGATATTGAGGCTAATGAAAGATACTTTAATTTAATTCTGAAGGTTTGTCATGGCTGCGTGCCTTGTTTTTTAGAAACATAACATAAATATACAGAGCTTGACACCAGGCTAAACTAATACTTCCCTTACGAAGTAAGTGTTCATGAAATGACCATATTAAGAATATTTTTTTATTCAACAAAATTGAGGTGAAGGGTGAGATTGAATTTGCAATAGATATCATGAAAGTTTGTTTGTTTGTTTGTTTGTTCGTTCGTTCGTTCGTTCGTTCGTTCGTTCGTTCGTTCGTTCGTTCGTTCGTTCGTTCGTTCGTTATCCTTACTGACAAAATGTCACCCATCAATGGTTTGATATCGTGAGCCTATGTGGGGGAGTAGCTGGAGGCTCGGTAAAGGTGTTGTGGTAGTACTGGTATGAGAAACGACAGGAATCCATGGTTAGATGCTCCAGCCGCTGTGCTATGACCTTAGTAGTTGAAAACGGCGTAAACCCCAATTAACCAAATCATAATTTAGAAGGATTAGACTAAAATACTTTGAACTGAACCCTCGTCCGGTTTGCCCCCTCCTCTGACAGGTGCCTGATACCGAATAAACAGGTGAAACTAATCAAGCTTGTCAGCTGTTTACTTATAAGCCCGTATCATAAATATACTAGGTGTTATTGCAAAACCTCGTAACTACAGCTTGATTCAAGCTGTAGTTACGAGGTTTTGCAATAACGCCGACGGTATGTCTTATCTTGCTTGCCCAGTGAAAATGAACTACCTGGGGTATCTTTTGTAGCTGATTAGATAGTTTGGCTATGCTTAGCTTTGCAATATTAACCTCAGCAAATCCTGACTGGAAAGAAAGACCGGGTTTTGGCGTCCCTGACAGAGAAAGGGTCGGAAATCAGAAAACATTAAAAGAAAAGAAGAAAATGCTGATAATCAACATTTAATCCTTTTCCTTCAATATTTTCTGTGCTATAAGGTAGGCCTACATAAATTTCATGTTCGTCTACATCCATTTTGTCATTTACAGAAGCTTTGAGTTTAGACCATCCTAATATTTTTTCTTAATTTGGGAAAGTTTTAACTACTTCGGCTTTACTTAGCTTCGTAATGTTAACCTCAGCAAAATCGTGGCTAGAAATAGAGCATGTATGCTCAAAACGGTTAGCCTTAATAATGTCTTAAACTTGATTAAAATAAATAGACTTTTAAGTTCCATTGAACAGCTAAGGTCTTCAAACTTACGACATTTTCGAAGCTAGCAGAGCGAGCATACGAAACACACTTTGTTATTCGTATGTATCTCAACAGCCCTAGAATCATGAAAATAGACTTCCCACGAAGCCATAACAGATAGAAGTGGGAAATCGAACAACAAAATAGACTATAATATTTGTGTCTTTCGACGCTACTAAAATAGACTCCCCGCGTAGCTATAAAACAAGGAAATGTGAAACCCACTTCTATTAAAATGCTGACAATAAATTCTTGTAACTAAAAAACTAATAAGTTTGTATATTTCAACGCGTTGATATAAAACGCGGAAGTTTGACATCGAACAACAAAATAGACTATAATAATGTCTTTCAACAAAAACCTCGTTACTGCAGCTTTTAAAAGCTGCATTTACGAGATTTTTGTTGAAAAACGACGACATTTGTCTTTCAATGCTACTAAAATAGACGCCCCAACGTAAAACATAGTGGTGTGAAATCTACTTCTTGAATAAAACAGGTAATAAATGAGTAGTATCACAGAACAATAATTAATACATTGGTGGGAAATGAGAAAATGCTGACAATAAATTCTTGTAACTAAAAAACTATTAAGTGTGTATATTTCAACGCCTTTAAAATAAACTCCCCGCGTAGCTATAGAACATTGAAGTGTGAAATCCACTTCTAGAATTAAGCATGTGATGAATGAGTAGTATCGCAGAAAAATCTACCATTGGTGAAAAATGATAAAATGCTGACAATAAATTCTTAATAACAAAAAGACCTATCAAGTTTGTGTCTTTCAATGCTACTAAAATAGACTCCCCGCGTAGCTATAAAAACATGAAAGTGTGAAATCCACTTCCAGAATTATACAGGTGATGAATGAATAGCAGATCTATCAAAGAACAATCTAATATTGGCGAAAAATGATAAAATGCTGACAATAAATCATTATTAGAAAAAGACCTATTAAGTGTGTGTTTCTTTCAACGCTACTAAAATATACTCCCCGCGTAGTTATAAAACACGCAAGTTTGAAATCGAACAACAAAATAGACTATAATAATGTTTTTCAACAAAAACCTCGTTACTGCAGCTTTTAAAAGCTGCAGTAACGAAGTTTTTGTTGAAAACGACGATCTTTGTCTTTCAACGCTAATAAAATAGACTCCCCGCGTAGCTATGAAACATGGAAGTGTGAAATCCACTTCTAGAATTAATCAGGTGATGAATGAGTAGTATCATAGATCAATCAAACTTTGGTGGAAAATGATAAAACGCTGACAATAAATTCTTAATAACAAAAAGACCTATCAAGTTTGTGTCTTTCAACGCTACTAAAGTAGACTCCCCACATGGAAGTGTGAAATCCACTTCCAGAATTAAACAGTGATGAATGATTTGTATCGCAGAACAATCTAATATTGGTGAAAAATGATAAAATGCTGACAATAAATTCTAGTAACTAAAGAACCTATTAAATTTTAGTCTTTCAACGCTACTAAAATAGACTACCCGCGTAGACACAAAACATGAAAGTGTGAAATATACTTCTATTATTAAACAGGCGATGAACGAGTAGTATAACATTGGCGAAAAATGATAAAATGCGGACAATGAATTCTTAATAACAAAAAGACCTATTAAGTTTGTGTACATTCCAACGCTACTAAAATAGACTCCCCGCGTAGCTATAAAACATGGAAGTGAGAAATCCACTTCTAGAATTAAATAGTGATGAATGAGTAGTATCATAGAACAATCTAATATTGGTGGAAAATGATAAAATACTGACAATAAATTCTAGTAAATTTTAGTCTTTCAACGCTACTAAAATAGACTCCACACGTAGCTAGTGTGGAATCCACTTCTAGAATTAAACACGTAATGAATGAAAAGTATCGCAAAACAATCTAACATTGGTGAACAATGATAAAATGCTGACAGTAAATTCTAGTAACTAAAGAACCTATTAATTTTTAGTCTTTCAACGCTACTAAAATAGACTCCCGACGTAGCTATGAAATATTGAAGTGTGAAATCGAACAACAAAATAGACTATAATAATGTCTTTCAACAAAAACCTCGTAACTGCAGCTTTTAAAAGCTGCAGTTACGAGATTTTTGTTGAAAAACGACGATCTTTGTCTTTCAACACTATTAAAATAGACTCCCCACGTAGCTATAAAACATGGAAGTGCGAAATCTACTTCCAGAATTAAACATGTGAAGAATGAGTAGTATCAAGCAACAATCTAACATTGGTGAAAAATGATAAAAAAAGCAATAAATTTAAAATAACAAAAAGACCTATCAAGTTTGTGTCTTTCAACGCTACTAAAGTAGACTCCCCACACGGAAGTGTGAAATCCACTTCTAGAATTAAACAGTGATGAATGAGTAGTATCGTGGAACAATCTAATATTGGTGGAAAATGATAAAATTCTGAACAATAAATTCTTATAACAAAGCCTATTTTGTCATTAAAGTAGTCGACGCCGTAAACATTCGACGGTTGTAGGATCAAGTGACCACCGACGAATTTTTACGACGTCGCCCGAAAATAAATTCGAATACGTGTAACGATTGTTAAAACAAGGTCAAACGAATAATTCCGACGTCGCGCAAATTTCATTAGGGGTGGACTACCTTGAAAAGGGTTTGCTAAAAAGAGCATTTTCGAATCGAGCACATACTCGTAGTTGTGTCATTTTGAACAAATCGCCGCTTTTCAACAAAAACCTCGTAACTGCAGCTTAAAACAAGCTGCAGTTACGAGGTTTTTTTGAAAAGCAGTGAAAGGGAACTGTTTAGACAGACATTCCTCTTTGTTGCCAAGACTATCAGGGATAAGAAAGTGGGTTTGAAAAACCTTTGGCACAATATCGTGAGAAAAGACCGGCATTTTTTCCTTTCACACAGTAAAAATAGTTAAGGAATTTTAGATAGTATTGACGAGTTGTGAATTCGTATGTTTGATTTGTTTTATTGGATTTTAACGCCATTTTTAACTGAATAAAGATTGTGTTTGTCACAATGTATTCCTTCATTTACCACGATATTTTCCAAAGCCATTATCTACTGGGGAGTCAAAAAAGTTATTGTTTGGAAATTGTTTATGCTGGAAGCTCGAACAAACGATATATCGAATAGAAGGGAGGGGTGCGATTATCAATTCTTCAACATTCCGAAGCAACGTGTGTTTTTGTTATCAGTCTTCAAGGAAGTAAATCTTTAACCCATTACCAAACGACAAAATTTTAGGGAGATCCACTTCAAAACCTGCCACAAATGACAAAATGGATGTTATTAAAGAAAGGAATGGCATATAAAATATTGAGACAAAAGGAGAAACTGCTGGTTATCAGCAGTTTCTTCTTTTGTTTCTATGTTTTCCCAAGCCTTTTCTATTAGGGAGGTCAAAACCAGGTCTTATTTTGGGAAAGGGTTAAACAAATTCTGTAAATGATTTTAGAGTATCTCTAATGTATTTTTGTGCTGTGATATCGGTATGCCAGTTTCGGAACAAAGATATCCTCGCTTTTCTTCGAAAACCTCGTAACTGCAGCTTGGATCAAGCTGCAGTTACGAGGTTTTCGATGAAAAGCAGCGATATGGATGTTGAGCAACTAAAACGTGGTATCTAGAGTTTCTCTATGCAGGAGTTACCGTAATTTTGTCTCCTAACACGTACACTTATTTGATTCTTATTTCGAACGAATTGATATATTAAGTTTTCAATCCAGATAGATATATTATGACATTTGCAATGCAATTCATACCTTTATCTTTTTTATACATTAATTACAATGAAGTTTACATCTTTAAAAGAGACCCTACTAAAGTACCGGTATAATTATATAATACACCCAAACACACTTCCAATTTGTTACTAAAAATAGTAACACTTTTTAATGCCAGATCGAGGCTCTGACCCAATTGAGAGCAAAGCATCCAACGTGCAATGGAAATGAACGGAGGAAAGAAGAAGTTTGAGAGGAATCACACTCCGTTTTGTGACGATTCCTCTGTGAATCTCGACGGGATATCATTGACTGACTTCCAATTATGGTCTTTACTGGCTTTTAAGTCATTTTTGACCCTCCGAAAACGTAACTTATCCACTGATCTTTTGAGGACCTAGCCGCCAGGTTCAACTGTCATTTTCATGTATTTAACCCCCTTTCCCCAACAAAAAATGTACGAAACATGCCATTTTCAGTGTGAAGATGACAATCTCAGTACCGAAAGGCTTATGTAGATAGATAATTCATTATGGTAGATCAATTTGATAATAAAAGCATTGCTCTTAAAGCCCATTTTCCAAACGACAAATTATTTAGACTTTTCAAGTTTGACAGCGGCTTTTAAAACCCCTTTTCTAAACGGCACCTGATTCAAGTTAGAAGCTCTTGCAGACAACAGAATGGGCATCTTGAAAGTAGGATTTTGTACGTGCAAGGGCGGATCTAGAGGGGGGTCGGGATGTTCGCCCCGCCCCCTGGAATAAGCCGAAAATTTAATGTTGACTATATAATCAAAGCGTCATAATTTAACATATTTAAGTCATCATTTGGGCGTGGACCTCCGCCTCCCTGGCAATTGGGCTTGGACCCCCCCCCCCCGAAAAAATCCTGGATCCACCCTTGCGTGTGTACATAGAAGTATAGAAAACGTTGAAGCAAAAGGGGAAACTGCTGATTAAAATTAGCCTATTTCATTAATTTGTCTCTTGAAATGATTTTCGAAACAATCTCTGTAGCACAGTTAAGGGCGAATCTAGAAGGGGGTTCGGACCTCGCCTTGAATTGGCCGAAACTCGAATTTTGACTATACAAAGTTAGTACAGTAGGCCTATACATGTATCGTTACACAATTCACAAATTTAAAGCCATCTTCCATCTTATGGGCTAGACCCCCCCCCCCTGAAAAAATCCTGGATCCGCCCATGACAGTCAAAACATTAACATTTCTTGTTTGGTAAAGGTTTAAAACATTTTTCTTTTCATTTCTTTTTTAATTTAACACCTCTCAACAATATTTCAGCCATAAGTTTATTTATAATTGTCCACGCTCCGAGGCTGGGAATACATCCTGTGACCTGTCCATTATTGGCTCTAATCTAGAGCACAAACACATGCAAAATATTACCGCTCACACTTGGACAGTACTAAGGAGCTCAAATGCTTCTGCAAAATTGATTTTATCTGGTTTTCAAAAGCAGTAGCTCATCCTGAACTTGCATGGTGGTAACGGGCGATGGAGACAGGGTACGAATGATTACAAGCCAAAAAATCTCTTTTTTTCAATCAAAGTTGCAAAAATATTTCTGTAACTCGAAACTCTAATAATTAACGTAAATGACTGTATAAAATGTTCCTAGTACTAAGGCAGAATAATTGAAAAATGCTCGCGTGAAAATAACGACTCGCTCAATGAATTATATAGTAAAACGACCACGTGACCTTTTGTTTGCTCTCATGCATACACAGGTCACGGTTAAAAATTCAAAGTGTGTTTGGGTGTATGCTCTGCTGAGATTACAGAAGATCATATAACGCACGATAAATGACCTGGCAGTGCATCTCTCACTATCAGCTAGGGATACTCTGCCATGTCATTTATCGTGAGCTATACACTTAACTGTATATAGTACATTATATTATTATTTATTCTACTGATTGTTTTAGTGAGGTTTAATGCCTCTTTCAACTGATGTAGTCATATTGCGACGGCTGCTGAATCTACCAGTGGATTCCTCAGGCTTATCTCGCGACTTGGTATCGGAACAGTGACCTCATGAGTGAGAGCCCAATGTGCTACCAACTTCGTTATGGCCATGTCCCTATCATTGATGATTCTATTATATATCGGTATATGCCAATGCCGTGAAATATAAACGGAATATAGCAAACGATGTTTTATTATTCAAGCATCGACAAGTTGCACAGATGCGTGTCGACCCATCTTGTCTGTTAATGAAATAGGCATACAGTCCAAATTTGATATCCACAAAGTCAAAGTTGATCCTGAACAGCGACGATTTATATGAACAGTTCCGTATTTCGTTTTTATATCAAACTTTAGTTGTTCATCTAGGAACATTGCATGTAATGAGCCATATAATACCCTTTGTTTGAGGTGCATTATCTAATTTACAGGAACGTATTCAGTTTGCTATATGTAATAGCCGTTGTACTATAAATTTTAAATTCTAAAAATAAATCGCTTTTTATATTATATAAATGCATTGTATTTCTATAATCTTTATCAAAATCAAACAAATTTTAATTTTCTTTGCTAAATTAAATTTGGAAATTTGACTTTTTTGTATTGCTCTCTTTATAAAAAGCACAAATGGATAACTTTCTCTAGAATTGATTTTGTTCATATAGTTAACCCTTTCCAAAACGACAAAACCTTAGGCTGTTCCAATTTAAAACTGCTACAAACGACAAAATATGTGTTGATAAAGATGAACAATTTGTAAAATATGGCACAGAAAATATTGAGGCAAAAGGAGAAACTGCTGGTTATCAGCAGTTTCTTCTTTGGCCTCAATGTTTTCCGGTTTTTTTTTTTTTTCTTTTATGGACGTTTTGGAAAGGGTTCAGGGTTGATTCATTAATCATTCTATCATGCAAGCATTTTCTGAACTCATCATTTTCATCAAACGACCCTTTAATTCCCCCAGCAGCGATGTTCGATTGACTTGATCGAAAAAACAAACTTTGTATAGATTACGATAATTGACCTGGCAGAGCAGCCCATTGCGATAGAGATGCTCTGCCAGGTCATTTATCGTAAACTATACACGCGCTTTGCCAATAAAATAATCATATTTCTCTTTAACGCGGAAAAAAAACTTTCATTTCTGAAGGAGTAATAATTCATGTGTACTTTAATGTTTTAAGCTATTCCTGAACAAAACTTGGTTTTCAAAGTTTTCCTGTCTAGGGCCTACAATTCTGGAAGAATCGAAGAAAGAATTAAACAAAAATGTTTGCACATGTAACCAATCTGAAGAAAATCCGACGTTAATTTACAGTACTTTTAAAACTTCTGACAAGCACCAGTCAGGGGTCATCTTCAATGACCTTTTCTTCTGACCAATCAAATAAACTCTTTCAAAATTCTGAAGGCGATTAAGGTAGTCTACCCAAATGAGATTCGCACGATGTCGGAATTATTCGGGTGACATCGAAAACATTCGGCGGTGGAACTATCCACCGCCGAATGTTTACGAACGCACCCGAATATGTTCGGATACGTAACGACGCAGCTCTCGAAAAGAAGACGATGTTTTATTAATCTCAAAATAGCCACATTACGGTATTCCACCTTAAAACCGATAACTTAGCCACAATCCAAAACCAGGTGTCTGTATTAACTTATCATGGAAAACCATATCTACCAAGATTACTATTCATTCGATAGAAACTTTAGACGAGATAAGGGGCGAGGGCAAACTGAGATTAAAAACATTGACAACATTGTTGGAAAAGGACAAAATACTTGTAACCAACATTTTCTTCTCCTCTATCAATATTTGCTCTAAAGTTCCTCTATCGGATATTTCGGAACAATATTTCTTCTAATATTATCCAGGGAGGGCTTGCCAGATTAGATAATCAGCTGGATAGAGATGTTATATCGTTAGTTACGATCGAAAACATCGTAACTGCGTCTTCATTAAACTATAGTTACGGCAGTTTAAATGCAACCCATAATATATTGCACATACACCGATTTATATTGTTTTAGCTTCGAAAGATCGAAAACGTCGTATCCGAGGCTTCTATAGTTAGTTTACGGTAGTTTAAAAGAAACTGAGAATGAATTGAACAGACCCTGATTTATACTGCATTGGTTACGCTCGAAAACGTCGTAACTGCGTCTTCATTAAACTATAGTTACGGCAGTGTAGTCGCAACCCATAATTATATTGAACAGACCCCGCTTTATATTGCAGAAACAAGCAAGCGGTTATTTGAAAACAGTTTGAGAACACCCATAAAAGTACGAGAATCTTATAACGTCGCTTTGCAACGAAAACCTCGTAACTGCAGATTAATACAAGCTGCAGTTACGAGGTTTTCGGTGAAAAGCGACGATAAACTGCCCAGTGATGCTTTAGTGCTTAACCCTTATCATACTGACTTAAAATTTTGTTTCGAACAAACAACATTTTTAAGGTAGACCACCCCTTATAACATTCGTGCGACGTCGGAATTATTCGGGTGAAGTCGAAAACATTCGGCGGTGGAACTTTCCGAATAGGTTCGGATACGTAAGGACGACGCTCGAAAAAAAGCCGATGCTATATGAGTCTCAAAATGGCCACATTACGGGTATTCTACATTGATAAGGGACATTTTCAATAAGATAGGCTCAAATATTGTGGGAAATGAAGAAATTGCTTTTCACAAGCAATTTCTTTGTTTTCCACAATGTTTTCCATAGCCATTTTCTTCTGATGGAGTCAAATAGAGTCAATGTGTGGTGATGGGTTCAATCAAGTCTTTTAGAACTACACAAGCAAATGTTTCATAACCCATTACATTTTAATAACCGATCAAACGGACGCTTAAATTCTTTCTTTTCTTTCATTATGATAAACATGTTTCTCTAAGGCTATTCACACAGACGTATAATAGCAATGAATTTTGTGCTAAAATAGACTTGGTTCACCGTTATACCGGTATATTAATGAACCGTCAGTGTTGTTATAAAATCTCGCAACTACGGCTTGAATTAAGCCGTAGTTACGAGATTTCATAACAGCACAAATGGAAATATTATCATTAATATATATTAGTCCGAAATTAGGTAACGGATATATAGCTGGATAAAATTTAAGCGAAATAACTGAAACATGATTGTTTTTGCATGTGCATATTTGTATGTAAACAATCTTACAGCATCTTTCTGGAGAGAAAAAAATAACAACTTTTCATCTTTTCTAAAGTTACAAGATGTTATTTCATCAGAAAGGCATATTGTCAGCTTAGTGGCAGAAACAAAATGTGTTTTTTTCTCACATGCAATAATATTTTTTTTCTTTATTTACGTTAGTCTTACATTGACCAAGTCGCGTGACCTAAGAATATTGGACGTTTATTACCCAATAAAACGAACTTACACAAGTTTAAGTTGAAAGCATTATAGTAAGGATAGTTCTAACATTGCATTGAACATTCGGAAATGTTTTTGACAGACGTTTTAACCTTTTTTCCTACACCCCTCCCCCACCCCACCCCCGCATACTGATAAGATTCGATACTTGTCGTACTTCCCATAATATACGGTCCCTTGTATGTTGACGGGTCATAATAAACAATCATCAGGTCAACTCTTGGTAAATCTAAAAATCGGTTGTTTCTTAAGCAGTTCTCTTTGTAAATGCTACTGTAAAATGGTAATATTAGCTAAATGCATAACCGTTTAACATTGCTTGCTCGACAAAATTTAAGCCAAATTCTTATCCAAAGATGTTCTAGACAAAATAAATGTTACCAAAATCAGAAAAATCCTGCAATAGCAAAAGCATGAAGGATAATAAGGAGATGATATTAATAAGCATGCATTGTCTGTTTCAATATTTTCTTAACCGATTACGACATATCAACTCTTTTTGATTCCCAGAGAGATAAAGGCTTTGTAAAACAATGTGGAAAATAAAGAAATTGCTCGTCATCATTTCCCACAATGTTTTGTACCGAGAAAGACAAAAAAAATCAATTTCTATTCAGTTTAAGTTGTCCTCTGCAACATCTTTGAAATTGAAACGATCTAAAAGTTTGACGCCTGGTAATGGGTTAACCCATTACCAGACGACAAAATTTTGGACTGTTCCAAATTGGAAGGAATTGCAGACAACAATTTCAAGTAGATGAAATTTTAAAAAATCTTGCCATTTTGGCTTAGAAAACATTGTGGAAAATGAAGAAATTGTTTGTCACAAGCAATTTCTTCATTTCCACATTTTTTTCCCAAGCCTTGTCTTTTGAATGAGTCCAAAGGCGTCACTGTGCAGTAATGGGTTAAGCCTTCTGTACATCCATATGCTATTTGGTAAAGGGTTAACATCGGCGGTAACCTACGCAAATGTTTCTGACATTTATTTGGAGTTCAATCAAAATTGTGGGGAGAAAAATGGCGTCAGGAATTTAGAAGATAAATAGATAGGTCTTTTTGTGATCTTGGGCTTCAATCTGAGAATAATAAAGTGCGATGCGCAGATATCACACGTATTATTTTTTATAGGAAATAATGGGAAGAATATCATAAAAGTTCATATTTTTTTCATTGTTAGATTCACAAAATATTTGAAATAATTCGAATCAAAATCTGAGCTTTAAAGAGAAGAAACTGGACCTTAAAATCTAAACAAATTCCAAGCTACGGTTAAGGGCGTATAAAGGGTTTTCAAAATGCATTGTTTTGTTTATTGTTCATCAAAGACGTTTCAAATGAGTACCCACAACATACGGTTGGAGTTTAAATAACAACTTTAGAATGTCATCATTCCTACTTCTTATCTGTAGCTTTTCTGAGAATGGGTTGCTTTATTTTGATTGGTTGATTATGTTGATGATGCGATATCAATATTAATTTCCATGATTAAAATATCAAGAAAATATCAATGACAAAATATTCTTTAAAATATATTTGATGCCCCTTTTAGAAAACTCTTCGAGGAAACATTGAGACAAAAGAAGAAAATGATGATAATCAGCATCTTCTCCTTTTGACTCGAAAGTAGTAAAGGAGGTCTCCCTGGGCCTGCTTTACTACTCTCGAAGTATTTCGCGTTTATACCTCACGATAAATGACCTGACAGGGCATCTTATTCGATTAACATGGGCTGCTCTGCCAGGTCATTAATCGTGAGGTATATCGAATACAAATTTTGTCACATTATCATCGTTTATTATCATCGTCTGCAACAGATTTCAAATTGGAATTTAAAATTGTGTTGTTTGAGAAAGGATGGAACTCCATCTGTTTTGATCATGGGTAAACAAAAATTCATTTTACGGTGCTAAGTGCTACATCAATTAAGCAGGCAAATTTTAAAGATAAACACAGGTGCATCCTTGCTGAAAAATGCTTCCGGGTTGTTGAATCCTTAACCATTTCCAAAACAAGACCAGGGGCCCGTTTTACTAACGAACGATTATTTTTTGCGTAATTACTTGCAACAACAAACTTGATTGGCCTAATCCGATTTTTCGTGAAATCAGATGCCTTGTTACACTGTTTTCACAATAACATGATCGTAAGATCGTTAGTAAAACGGGGCCCTGGTTTTGACGCCCCTATAAGAAAGGGCTTGGGAAAACATTGAAACAAAAGAAGAAACTGCTGATGAACAGCAGTTTCTCCTTTTGTCTCACTATTTTCTATGCCATATTTTACACAAATTCTATCTTTAATACATTTCATTTTTTTTTTCATTTTTGTCAGTTTTTGAAGTGGATCACCCAAAAATTTCGCCATTTTGGGAAAGGTTTAACCGAACAATACCTGGACTAGTCTGAATTCAGCCCCCCCCCTTTGCCTCATTATTTCCAGAGCTATATTGTATACACATTATAATCATCATTTACAATGTACATCAATTATACTGGCTGGAGCAGCTTTCAAATTGGAGGAGGCCAAATTTTGGTACTTTGGGGTTTGTCCGGGGGGGGGGGGGGTGTCATAGGAAACTATTGTCCTAAATCCAAAGCGGGGTGATGGCTTTTGGAATTGTGATATTCCATTTATTATTCATCATCGAGACGATTCAAATGAATACCCACAATATAGGGTTTGGATTTGAAATAGTAAATTTATAATGGTTTCTCTCCTCTTATCTGTTGCTAAGATTTGCCATAATATTTTGTTTGGGAAAGGATTAACCAGACAAATTTTAAATATGATTAGATACCAGTGCACAGGTGCAGCAAGGATGAAAATGCTTCCGACAATTTTTATGGAAGTGGTTATCTTTTCAAAACCCTTTACTTTCATTAAAATTGTATAAATGCGTTTATAGGGGGCATTCTAAATTTGCTAGAAAATTTGCAATTCATCAATTTAAGTATGGGGAAAAACAACATCAGAAGTTAAAAAGGTAGCTTCCGAAAAAACAGAGCTGAGAATCTTATCTTTCCCCGTAAAGTTGTTTTTAAACTGGAGAGGCAGTATTCTTCAATGAGAATGATAAGATAATAACTATGGCACCTTTCTTGAAAATATCAACCCCTTTACTCTTTCCCAAACAAGACCTGGTTTTGACGTCCCTAGAAGAAATGGCTTGGGAAAACATTGAAACAAAAGAAGAAACTGCTGATATCCAGCAGTTTCTCCTTTTGTCTCAATATTTTCTGTGTCATAATTTACACAAATCGTAGCTATAATAACATCAATTTGGTCATTTTTACAGTTTTTTTTAAAGTGGAACACCCTAAAATTTTGCCGTTTGGGAAAGGGTTAATCTTTTAGACCCTGTATGTGTATAGTCAGCAACGTTTGAAAACAACGTAACTATAGCTTATTCAAACTGTAGTTACGACATTTTCGAATCTAGGCAACATTATTTTGAATGGAGTTAAGGTAGTCCATCCCTAATTATATGCGCGCGACGTCGGAATTATTCGGGCGACGTCGAAAACATTCGGCGATGGAACTTTCCATCGCCGAATGTTTACGACCGCGCCCGAATAGGTTCGGACACGTAACGACGCAGCTCGAATCAATCCGTGTTTTATGAATTTCAAAATGGCTAAATTACGGGTATTTTACCTTAACTTCTTATGACGTTCTTTGTGCTATATTATACAACACTTTGATTCTAAATCTCCCGGTGGGGAATCACGTGACACGAAAATTTCGCAGAAAGCCGTCAATAAATGTGTTGGTTCCTGACCAATTTGAATCTGATTTGAAACGGAGAAGACGAGAAAATATTACAGATTTCATTTCACATGGCGCAGCTTTAGTTTTTATTATCATTAATTACACGCCTGGGCATATTAAAATAACAATTCAGTAATATTTTCTTGTGTACCTGTTATATCTGTGTAATATGATAGGCCTACTAGTCTTTTTGATGAATGTTACACTATATGCAAAACAATTGTTATGATCACATTTTGAATAAAGGTCAGTGTCAGGTCAAATGAAATCCCTAATACTTATAATTAGCTTGATGCGGTAGAACTTTTGAAAATCAGCCGACAGAAAAGTTGGTTGGTCATCAATAACTTTTTATCAGATGATTTTTAAAAAGATCATTCGCATGCAGCACATCCCTGGCGTTTTCGCGTCTTCTCTTCTTTAAATATATACGAATTCATCAACATCCATTTTTGTTGTCTGCAGCGTGTACAGTATAGATTAGAAAATGTTTAGACAAAAGGAGAAAATGCTGGTCATCAGCATTTTCTTCTTTTGTCTTATTTTTTACATTGCCCCTTCAAATAAGTGACATCAAAAATAGGTCTTGTTTGGAAAAGGATTAACCCAATCAGCATCATCAAATCAGACAAATTACCATATCGTCGCATTTCAATAAAAAAAACCTCGTAACTGCAGCTTAAAATAAGCTGCAGTTACGAGGTTTCTGTTAAAAAGCACCACTTTACCTCAGCAGTCACTTCAATAACAATTATACAAAGTCTTCAATTGTGAAGAAGCAATTGTGTTGGCAAATTAATTGTCTAAACACGTGCAATTGTCAGACTCAGTAATTTGTAATTATAAATCTCGGCTTATTAGTTTGTTGTCTATCCTGTCTTCCTGCATTTTCAGAATTTTGTCAGTTGCTTTTTACGATTTACTAATTTACTAAATGAATAGGGAACGATTTTATCAAGTTAACAGTGACGTAATTTCGGACAAACAAGTAGTATTTCGTGGGTGTTTTTATAAAACCTCGTAACTACGGCTTGATTCATGCCGTAGTTACGAGATTTTAACAACACCGATGGGTTATCAAAACATAACAGGTAACCCATTCTATTTTTAGCACAAAATTCATTGCCATTTGACATTACGTCATGCTTAAATTAGGTACATTAAAAGCCTGTCTTGTTTGTGAAAGAATCGACGAATTTTCAATTGAGAAGAAACACTTTTCTTGGCAAATAGATATTTAAACACGTGCAATTGTCAGACTCGGTAATTTGTAATTATAAATCTCGGCTTATTAGTTTGTTGTCTAACCTGTCTTCCTGCATTTTCAGAATTTTGTCAGTTGCATTCTGCGATTTAGTAATTACTAAATGAATGGGACATTACGTCATGCTGAAATTAGGTACATCAAAAGCATGTCCTGTTTGGGAAAGAATCGACGAATTTTCGGTTTAATCCCATTTTGTCTACTCCCAATTCGTCTACTCCCAACTCGTCTACTATTTTAAGCAAAAGTCCCATTTCGTCTACTTTTCTAAAGGTTGTATATCAATATGATATGACACGATTTTTATCAGAATGTTTGCATTTTTATTCAATTTGTGAATTAAATGACTTAATTTCTTTTCTTAAAACAAAAAATAATGTTGTTTGTTGATGATTAGACATGAAAGTAGACGATTTGGGACTCAAGGCATTTAAAGAAAAGTAGAGTGGGAGTAGACCAATTGGGATGTTACCGAATTTTCAATTGAGAAGAAACAATTTTCATGGCAAATTGATATTCTTAAATTTAAACACGTGTAATTGTTGGACGAAGTAATATGTAATTATAAAACTGTGGTCTTATTGTTGTCTCATTTACTTCCAGCATTATAAGAATCCTGCCAGACTTTGCATTCCACGATTTAGTAACTGAAAGAGGTATTGACGAGTCATACTCATCGTATGTCATGCCGGTCTTGATTGGAAGATCTAAGTGAATACAAGTGCGAAAAAACAAAAAAATTCAATATATCTGGTACTGAATTAGAACAAGTCAAACAATACAAATATCTCGGAACAGTTTTCTCAAATAATCAAAAATTCCTTAATAATAGAAAACATTTAATCCAACAAGCACAAAAAGCCCTTTTTTCTCTTCAAAAATGCATAAATAATTTAAATTTACCAGTAGATCTAATCCTTAAACTATTTGATCATACTATCACACCAATACTTATGTATGCTGTTGAGGCATGGGGATATGAAGATGACAAAATCCTAGAAAACTTTCATTGTAAATTTTTAGGAAAACTTTTTAACTTAAAGCAGAGTACACCAATTTACATGTTATATGGAGAAACCGGTAGAATGCCTCTCAATATATCAATTAAAAGCAGAATTATTGGTTACTGGAATAAACTTATCACAGGTTCTGAGAGTAAACTATCTTACCAAATATATAAATATATGCTGCATTTACCAAATTTCAACTCAAAGTGGATATCCTGTGTTAAGAATATCTTAATTGAAGTAGGTAGACCAGACCTGTGGCTCTTCCAAGATTACATTAACAATAGCAATATAAATAGTTTAGTTAAATCAATACTGCAACAACAATTTGAACAAAACTGGATCAACAATCTGCAAAATTCAAATAAAGGTCTAAACTACAGCCTCTTCAAACAAAACGTCAAACTGGAACCTTATCTAATAAAACTTAAGAAATACGACTATCTAAATATGATAAAATTCAGAACTACTAACCATTATCTTCCTGTAGAAACAGGCAGATGGCAAAATATACATATCTCAAACAGAAAATGTAGACTATGTAATTTAGATGATACAGGTGATGAACTACATTACATTCTAAAGTGTCCCCTTTTTCAAATTCAAAGAAGTAATTTAATAAAAAAGTATTACTGGAATAAACCAAACATATTAAAATATGAGCAACTAATGAACAGTTCATCTCTAGTGCAACTAACAAATCTGAGTAAATTTGTTGGACACATACTAAAATATTTTAAAGAAAATCAATGACTTAAACCCATATTCATGAAATGTTTATGACACAATTAATACTGAGCCAAAAATCTAATTCAACCAAGTGATAATTGTAATTCAGTCAATCAATATTAGTGGTATCCTTGGGCTAGTATACATGTAGATTTTCTACTTCGCAATTTAAATGTTCCAGGAAAGGGATAAAGCTATCCTTTTCCTGCACTATTTATAAAACTGATTTATGTAATATGTGCAATGTATTTGACATACCGAGTCACAGATGCTGTAAATCAATGTGTGAAATTACTATCAACATACATTTTGTACTTATTCTCATATTCTTATGCCATGAGTAGTTACATATTGATAAACATGTAGTTACATATACCAAAACAAGGCCTGGTTTTGACATGTCAAGAAGAAATTGTTTGGAAAAGTATAAGGGAGAATTGGAAATTGCTTATATCAGCATTATGAGTGTAGGACAAAACCCCACCAGGACAAAACCCCACCAGGACAAAACCCCCTCGGACAAAACCCCACCAGGACAAAACCCCATCAGGACAAAACCCCACCAGGACAAAACCCCACCAATATATGAAATATAGTATAACAAATTTATGACATAGAAAAAATATTTGGTAAGGAAATATTTTTAAATATAAGAAATTTGATTATGTTTCACAATTTATTACTTTATAATTGAATTATTTATGTGAAACTTCAAAAATTGATCTAGATCTATATTGTATTTGTGTATCTATTGTATTTCAAAGCAGTGTTTTACTTATTTCCCACTCTGTGTTTATTGAAATATCCAAATAAGGCAATTTTACTTTAAAAGTGGAAACAATTGTGGGAAAAGGAGAGTTTACTGGGAATAAGATGAAGCCAAATATTATCTTGACATCAAATTTTTGTCACCTAAATAAGTCATTTAGCATGCATTATATCATTCCCTTATCTACAGAATCAATTATCACCTATCATAACCAGGACAATAGATGACATCAGAAGACTTAAGGTTTACAGACCCTGAAAAATCACCACTTTCTAGCCATACAAAATGCATCAAATTACACACACTTGTAAATACACTCCACATAAGTTGATTCACCGTGTGGGATTTCAAGATTATGCTTCAAGTAGAAAATAATCTACAAATATTATTTTACTCTTTATTCATATGCAAGGGAGGTAATTTTGAACATTTTTGTCAAATATTTCCATAAGTATGCATTAATTAAAAATTCTAAACCGCACAAAATGCTTATATTTGTATTTGGAATGGAAATGTAACACAGTTTAGGAACTATTTGCACTTTTCAAATTTCGCATCTGGCTCTTTGGTACTTTTGAGGGGTTGGATACCTTAACACCTCAGAAGAAAGTAACACTTCTAATGTTAAATAAGTTTATTCTCATGAATCATGCTTATTAACATTTATCAAAGGCATTATTCAATTGAAACTTTTCTGGGAAAAAATCATTTCATATATTCATGATATTCAGGAATTATAACTTCTTCATTCATTATCAATTTGTGATTTAGCAATAAATACTTTTTTCTTCCAAAAACAAATTTTTAGGCTTCATAAAAAAACTTCAAAAAATCATAAATCTAAGAATATTATAAAAATAAGCAAATGATAATATATACCATGGAATAAATAACATTAGTCCTACATTATCATAGTATTATGAGTGTTATTTCTTTCCTGTAATTCTTATTCATCAAACATCAAAAATAAGAAAAATAGAAAATAAATTATCAAAGCAAAACTATTACAATACTTGATAAAATGCAAATTTATTTGTTTCAATAATAATTTATTGTTGAATTATTTGAAAATGAATGAAATATAAGACTGGTGGGGTTTTGTCCGCCTTGCCAATTTTAGTGGTGGGGTTTTGTCCGAGGGGGTTTTGTCCGAGGGGGTTTTGTCCTGGTGGGGTTTTGTCCTGGTGGGGTTTTGTCCGTACCCCCAGCATTATTTCCCCTTCTCCACGAATATCTCTGTGACCAGATCTAGACACATTTCACGATAATAGCGGTTTGGTTGCATTCAACGTCGCCAAAATTTGACTAGTCTCTTATATCGCCGTCTGGGAAAGGAGTTAAACTATGATGTAATTTATGTCATATCATTTCGTTTCACTTCAGCAAAACCCTCGTATCTACAGCTTGTTTTAAGCTGTGTAAACGGGTGTTTTGTTGAAAAGCGACGAAATCCAGTTGTTTTGGGTTTGAACAAATTGAAAGTATCGATGCTGGAGAGAATGGGCACGGATCGGGCGGCACCTGTACTGCACGTCTGATCTTTGCACATCCTACCCAGTTTTACTAAACAACAGTTAGCCAAAATCGCAAGATTTACTGTCTGACCTAATTCTGGACGACGAAATTAGGTAATGGACTAGTCCTATCTATAAGACCAGACACTTTTAATTTGATATTTTGAAGATCTCGCTGTGTCTGGTCATATTGCTTAAGACGGGGAAGGTATACCGTTTTTGAAAGTTCGAAAAACGTCGCCCAAATTCACGCATATTTAGACTCTTCTATACGGAATCCAACGAAATAAGTAGAGAAAATATACTTACTAATGCATTATTCATTAAAAAGAAGTAAATAAAACTTTCACACTTACCTTGTTTGTTTATTATCCCGTTTTTTTTTGTTGTGTTGCTGTGAAATCTGTATCAGTTAGGCCATTTTGGGTTAACGAGGTCGGTTAACGCAATTTGCGGACGGAAAGAATTTTGAGTTTAACGAAATATTTTTTCTTATTTTTATTATTCTGTTCTGTTCAATATACGGACCCACGTGCAAGTTAATGTTATACGGGCCGACCGGTACAAAGTAACCGGAGTTGTAATTTTAATGCCAACTTGTGGATTTCATTAATTAAACGTGCATTCAATTACATGTGAATTTAAATGCAAATTGAAAATTTGTTAGAAATTGGTAAAATAAAATTTCGTTCAAAAAAATTTGCCAATCCTTAACTTTTACCTCACCGTCACAAACCAGAAAGACAATATGGCTGCCCAAAGAAACACAGATTAGAGACACGGTTATTTTTACTATTTATACAAGATCAAAGTCTTCCGGGGAATAAACTAACACTACATTCGATGGTAAGTTCATTTGAAACTATTGTGCTACTTCACCAGGTTATTTAATCTAATTCACACTTGCAAGCCTGACTTTTTGTAGAATATTTAGACTTTGTGGTCAACCTCATATCAATCAAAACCACAAAGTCTAAAGATTTGGACTAGTATATTCTGATTTTTTTCGGGAGAAAGGGCGGAGCCTAGTAAACGGTTATTACATTGAAGATTGAGGAGAAACAGCGTTTTCAATTAGCGGTAAATCGTCGGTGTTATTGCAAATTATTGTAACTGCAGCTTGTATCAAGCTGTATTTACGAGGTTTTTTAATAACACGTTTTACAATCGCACAGTCTTTCAATTTCGAAATGTTTTCATGCTCGTGCCGCACGTTTTTCCCTTATGTTAACCAAGGTATCGAGAAGTAAACTCGTCGAATAACCTTTTGGCTTAGCCACACCCTTTCAGGTGAATAAAAACGCAATATAATGGACATCAACATTCAAAACTGATAACATGTTATTGTAAAAATGTACGTAATTTCGTAATATGACTTACCAAATTGATTGATAATATTCCATATTTCACGTGATCAGTTGTAATTCACCACGATCAATAACCGCTCGAAAAAGAACTTTTAAAAATCCAGCCATAATAAAACCCAAACATGTATGCCATGTGCGATATTAATTTCGGCTCCGCCTACAATCGAGAAAAGCGTGCAAATTACGACCAATGTCACAGTTCACTATGACGTCGCAAATGTGACTACGTAATGATTCTAAAAATAGACCCAAAAAACCCTCTAATCTATAAATAGAATAGATTTGACCGATATCCCAATTCTATAGTCTTTTTCAAATTTACATAACACGATGGAATGATTAACATTTCCCCCCCCCCCCTTTCCCCCCTTTTTACCTGAAATATTAAAATTCATAGGACAGATCGAAACCCTGCTCACGTGAAATATGTTTTTGCTGTTTGTATATTGTTATTATATTCTTGTATCAACAAAAAATTGATTAGAATGAATAAAAGTTGAAACTTGAAAACTTGAAACTTGAACAATTTTGTTTGTAAATAATTGCTTAAGCAAGTGCAATTGTCAAACTTAAATACTGAATTATTTTAAGAAAATAAAACACACGAAAATCCATAAATTGGTGTAGAGAAAACCTTAACCGACAAAGGAAAAAACGTCGTTTAATAGATATTTTTTTCAGTTTATCTTTGAACAGTTACGAAAACAAATTTAACTTTCATAGACTATATCGTCGATTTTCACCAAAGTCCCTCGTGACTGCAGCTTAAAACAAGCTGCAGTTACGAGGTTTTTGAAGAAAGGTGACGATACTCAAGGTCGTTAGAAGCAGCCAATGTTTGGGAGAGGCTTATAGAGTCTCACCGACTAACCGTGGTTACGAAAATAGCACCATATTATGCTTTGCAAGAAGTCTATTTTGACATTTATAACTATTTTATCACATGATATTGCACATGCTCGATTCTGAATAAAGACGTGAGATAATGAAATGACGTTTGTGGAAGAAAACGAAGTTGGTTATCGTCGTTTTTCAACGAAAACCTCGTAACTGCAGCTTAAAACAAGCTGCAGTTACGAGGTTTTCGTTGAAAAGCAGCGTTATGTTAGAAAAAGCCGTAACTACCGCTTATTCAAGTGGTAGTTACGTCATTTTCGAACGTAGCCAGAGGTAACGAGAATAGTTGCTATGAAATCATTAAAAGACTAGCGTATGACGTGTGTTGTATGAAAGAGGCTGAGAAAATACTACCGAGAGAATTCACAGAACTAAAGTGATCATTCGAAGTAATCATAAATTAATGAATGTCATAATTAGATTGATATAAAAAAAATGATGTAAAGAAATCGAAGACGAACCAAAGACGAGAGTTCTATGTTCCTTGCAATAGTATAACTCACGATAAATGACCTGGCAGAGCATATCTGGCTTAATGCCAGAGATGCTCTGTCAGGTCATTTTTCGTGAGCTACAATACCATGGAAAACAGAATCACACAAAAGACTACCGCGGCCACGCAGTTCTTCAAATGACTGCCTTCTGAATTTGGAAATTGTTGAAATCCAACCCATCTGCATCTTCGCAAGCCAAGGGTTCTACCTCCACTTTGTTCTCTGAGGAACAAAGTGTAGGTAGAACCATTGGCTTGCGAAGATGACCTATCTGTTATTCCAGTAAGGTCATTCAATGTATAATGCTCATAAAAGTATATGCATATTGGTATGCTAGAACTTTTCAATTTGAGTTCATGAAAAGCCGTTATTACCTTAGAGTAAAGCCTAAATTATGTGCCATATTTTGGTAAACCATTTCCCAGATTTAAACATTTTAATATTTAGGGAGATCTAATTCAAAACCTTTGCTCACGGCAAAGAAAAATAAAAAAAAGTTTTGATAAAGAGAAAATTTGTTTACAATGAAGAGTAGAAGATATTGAGGCAAAAGGAGAAACTGCTAATTATCAGAATTGTCTTCCTTTGCCTAAATAGTTTCCGTGGCATTTTTAATGGGATCGCCATAAACTTCCAACTAAACTAACGTACGAAAACATTCGAAAATGTTTTGGCAAATGAATGATATTTCACAGACTTGGAAATTTACCGACTGACTGCTTCTCTGCATTTTGAAGGTATTTATTGACTTTAGCAACTGCAGCGTGTTCAAAGAGTCTGTCGGTTTATGCGAAAATGTGCCTGATTGAAATTCCGTTGGTCGAATTAGAGAGGTTAAAGAATTTAGGCCCTATTTTGTAGCCGAATGTATTTTGATATCTAGGCTTACGTGCAAAATACAGAAGGCAAAGGTTACCCGAACAGATTCAAGTCAGTCTGCACAGAGGCAGCAAGCTAACTACGGCCGATTTTGTTCACTTCAAAATAATCCCCCTTTTTAACGTGACTTGAAATGATTTGCAAGTAAAATAATAAGGGGAAGTACACCACTTTGCACTATGCCGAATATCTTACAGACTTGCAGACTGGACCGATTAATATATACGAAAAGGAATACAATTGACGAAAAGGAAAAGACGGAGAAAAAAATTAAATCTAACTTAAATGAGAAAATATTACTACAGAGTGTCCCAAAAAAAACGGAACCCATTTTTGAAAGTGCATTCCTCATGTATCAAGTATTATTTCTCCGCCAAATTTACATATGCCATAGCAACGTCAGTCTTCTATAATCAGTTAAAATTTGGTTGAAAAATAACGATCACTTTTGAAAATATATGCATTCAAATGAATGCACCCCGAAAACCATTTTAACACGATATCGATTTTTTCGTTTTGCAGTTCGCACCTACAGTCATTGAATTAATTAACGCTTTACAATAGGTTAATATATTCAATACAATACAAGAGTGATTTTGAAACATTGTATTCACAAAAGTGCTCTTTTGCTAATAAATATGATAAATAAACTGATAAAAAAGAGCTGCGATGTAACTAAAATGAATACAAACAAAATATCCAAGTGCATCACAGACTCATGAATAATAATCATAGGCACTTTTTTTTATTTCTGACCAACATGCCGGTCAGCGCTCAAATGAAAAGTATTACGGGTTGCATTTGACCTGACACTGCCCTTCATGCAAAACATGTTCATATAAGACAAATAACACCAAATTCACCAAAAAGAATTAAATCACAGTCCACAGAAATGTATACTATACAAGAAAATTATGACTGGACTAATTTTAGTAAACATCTCAAGCTTTCAATTTATGAAAATAAAAGTTAAAACTGCGCCATGTGAAATGGATCACATAATAATTTGAAATTAATTCAAACAACCACCCTAAGGACTCAATGTGCACGTACAGCACGTGTACACATTAATTTTTGAGAAAATCGGTACAACATGTACAACTGTACAGAATTCAACAACTGACCGTTAGTGCGCTTTCACGAACAAACAAGACGCAAAAATCAATATCATGTCAGATCGGCGTTTTAGTGTCATTATTAATTTGCTTATAACTTTTGAACCAATGCATATTTTTAAGTGAAATTTGGAACACAAATGAAAAAATGATGTATCTTCAGTACTGCAAATTCAAAAATTAGATTCTTTGTTTATGCTTAAAAATATTTGACTTTGAATTAGGGTTCCGTTTTTTTGGGACACTCTGTATTATCTATTTATCTAAGTAATATATTCAAAACCGGTCTTCATTTTCATGCAATTCACAAATAATGATATGTCATAAAAGTATGTACATTAAACAAATATTGTAAAGGTATTAGAATGCTGCTAAACGGTATATTTCCATAAGCATTATTCGCGTATGAAATCGAAGGCAAAACCTATACTCCATGCCATATAGATTTTGATTTTACCCATAAAATCGTAAAATACAACGGGAGATTGTTTTTAAACAACATATCGCTGCTCTTCAACGAAAGCCTCGTAACTAGCTCGTTTTAAACTGCAGCTACGAGGTTTTCGTCGGAAAGCAGCGATATTGAACTAATTAAACTGTCGGCACAAGTCCTGGTAGTTCATGTACTAATTAACGTTTACTTAACGTCATTTAATTAACGTTTAATTAACGTCATTCCCGCACAATGACTCTTTTTGACGCCCCCGAAAGATAAAGGCTATAAAAAACATTGTGGAAAATGAAGAAATTGCTTGTCACAAGCATTTTCTTCATTTCACACAATGTTTTCTTCTCTGAAAGAACAAAAAGTGTAAAAAAGATAGCTTTAAATTGTCGACTGCAATACGTTTGAATTTGGATCAGTCTATAATTTTGCCGTCTGGTAATAGATTAAACGATGCTAAATGCTAGCTTTTTTTCTAAAAGCAGGATTCCGTGGAGCTTGCTCAATTCGAAAGGTCATGCAAATAATAATATGCATGTCGGTAAAGACATGCACACGTATATAACTTTTATAAGATATAGCACAAAAATACATTGGTAAAAGAAGAAAATGTTGGTCATTAGTGTTTTCTTCTTTTGTCTCTATGGTTTCCCAATCTTTCTGTCGGGGACGTCAAATCAGAATTTGTATGGGAAAGGGTTAAAAGTCTGGTTTGTTTTTCATTCATGTTTTCGGATGAAAACATATCTCAAGATGTATGCACTTTACGTGTTTACAATTAAAAGGAATGCACTTTTTATCGTTAAAATCTTTTTTGTAAAATTCCTTGAAGTATTTTTTCAAAGAATCCCCCTTAAATTACTTAAAAGAATCATAGACAAGGAAAACCTAGAGAAAACGGATGAAAGCTTTTGATGTAAGTACATGTAGTAACATTAGTACGAAATCTGCAATATTTTGGATTGCTCTGCAATTTGCAATTCATTGGCGCCTTTTGACGACCAACAAGATAAACGCTTTGGAAAGCCAATTGTGAGAAATGAAGAAATTGCTTGTGAAGCAGTCTTAACTTTAAAAAATCGCTGTTGAAAACATTGAAACAGAAGAGGAAAATGCTTATAATCAGCATTATCTCCTTTTGCCTCAATATTTTCCGTGCTATATTGCACACAAACTCTTTCCTTTTTAACATCAATAACACGAAATTTTGTTGTTTGGGTAAGGGTTAACCGCCATGAACAGAAACCATTTGGGTTCATAAATGTTTATAAACAACGTATCATATACAAAGTAAGGTGGATCTTTTAGTATAAACAATTTGTTCAGAACGTCTATCTAGCTGTGGCCACTTAAGGTATTCCATCCATCATTAGATACCAGAAACTTCGTTCATATTCGGGTGTCATCCGTAATTTAAACTCCGGATAGACTCGTCAATTTCCGGGCATCATCCGTGGCAACGGAAATTGGATTGGTAATGGATACCCTCTTTAATATCCGTTACAACGGATGACTGCCGAGGTTGCACACAATGTTTGGAAGATAATGATAGATGAAATACATGTACATTTATAGTCCATCCGAAAATAGTTTTAAAGTTAGAAATGCCGTGGTATTCATTGTGAATATCTTCTTAGTTTTGCTGACGGCTTGCATCCGTAGACGGATAGCCTATACGGGTATTATTAGATTTGATAGCCCACAACTTGGTTTTGTCCTGCTTGACCTTATGAATTTGAAAAGAAACGCGTTTTTCTTTGATGTATGATTTGTATGCAATATTCGGTATTAAAGAGGCACCATTCATATGCACTTATTAATTTGATTATACATCGATGGCTCAATTTATCTAAAGAAATTGCCTATTATCATATGGATTTGTTTCTTCCTTTTTTTTCAAAAAAATAGCACGTGATACATCTTTTTTTATCGTGGCTAGGTTTTTAAAAAATCTCCTTTCAAGCAACCTGACTTCCTGTTTTAAAGTGCGATAGTTATCAGACACCTGTCTAAGGTTGGTGCCACCTCAACGTAGTCTAACCTTTCATAGCACGTCTAAACTATTTCTCTCCCACACAATATAATCATTTTAAAATCTTTCAAATTGCGCGTTGTTTAGATTATAGCCCCTTTCATGGTATATTCATTTTATACCTCACGATAAATGATCTCGCAGAGCATCTCGTTCGATTAGTATGGACTGCTATGCCAGGTCATTTATCGTGAGGTATATACCCGGAAGTGCTTCAGGTCACGTGCTAGCTTAGACTGGTTACCGTCCCTGATATTTTATAAACTCATACCACGGTGTATAATCACGTGATACAACAATTTCAGAAAATCTTCAATAATTTTGTTAATACGGGACCGATTTGAATTCGGTTTGAAGCAGAGAATGTGGACAGACGTCACGCATTAGATGGACATGGTTGATTTTTGAAAAATCAACCGATAAAATAGTAATTGATGATAAACCAATTTTTGGGTTTATCTTTAATAACTTTTTTGTCAGTTGATTTTTCAAAAATCTACTACGTTCAGCTTATTTCTTGCATTTCGCTACCTTCTCTGCTTCAAACCGAATTTGAATTGGTCAAGTATTAAGAAAGTTATTGAAGATTATCTTAATTCTGAGTCACGTGATTATACACCGTGTACATGCGGTCTAAAAGACTCCTAGCCGTAAAACGCTATGGTAAAAAGAGCATGAATTTGTGTATTGGTAGGCTATAAGGGCGCTGGTGAGAAATTAATCTTTTATCATTGGATCTCTCATACTTTCACAATTGTATCAATTACTGATACTCTATCAATGATCTATCAAATTTGTTTATTCTACCTGATTGCATTTTGTCTTGTAGGCTCGAAATGTTTATCCATATGCACGAATAATATAAATATGTTGCAAGCTAAGATTTGCACATCAGGGACTCAAAAAGATAGGCTATCTATTACAGATTATCCCAAATGATTCCTTAATATTTATTCTATGTATTAGATAGGGGCTGTATAGTAGATTCTACGCGAAATAAACATTCAAATGCGCACAGCGCATTGAATGTTTATATCGCGTAGAATCTAATATAGTACAGACTCTATCTGGGTTAGTGTTCGCTAGCGGTTCATTAGAGACTGGGCGTGACTATGTATAGACGTCACACAAACTAGCCGGTAGCCCGTTTATGCGAAATAGAGCGGCGAAATTTTAAAATATACTGCAATTTCATTGGTCCAAAAATTATGTCAAACACTGAATGTTTGTATTTTGTCTCAAACAGCTTTAGATATAAAGTATTAATCCCCCGAATTAATGTCTACAAGATCAATGTCTAACTACAATCATGGTGGAACGACGGTAAATTGAATTTGAATAGGCTACTTATGTGGTGATGCAAGATGAAAATCTAGACAGTCGCATAAAAGGCATAGTAGCCTGCAAAATTATTACAGAGATCGTTTTTTGTTTGTGTGTGTGTGTTTTTTTTTTTTTTTTGTTTTGTTTTGTTTTGTTGTTGTTGTTTTGTTTGTTTGTTTGTTTTTTTTTTTCGACGTGTTAGAAAGGGATCCTTTATCATTCAATCACCCAGACTTGCACAAAGATATCCATTACAAATGAGTTGTAAATATTTATTCTTGGTGTTTGTATATTCGTCTGTAAAGCCTGAAGTATTTCATCAGTGTTATTGCAAAGCCTCGTAACTACAGCTTGATTAAAGCTGTAGTTACGAGGTTTTGCAATAACCTAGGCGATTTATCAATTTAGGCTTATAGAATACAGGTTGAATGCAACACTTGATAATAATCATAGATGGATTAATGAGATACGAGATTATCCTGACTAAAGTAATGCACCTCTTCACTGCTTATTAATTATAAAGGCGTTTTTTTTTTTTTTTTTTTTTTTTTTTTTTTTTTTTTTTTTTTTTTTTTTTTAAACTGCATTAATGATGTTGAAAAAATAGCAGACTGCGTAGTCTTAATAAAGTACAAACTTGTCTCAATTTCTCAATGTAAGATCAGGAAATTTTGATACTATAATTCTGCCGATTTGTCACAATCATGGGACCTTTAGTGACTTGATTTTTAGAGACGATAAGTACATAAGCGCATGGCCTGAAGCTAGGCTAGTTAAATGCTTAAAGTGACATTTCACATTTATTTCATTTTTTAAAAGTATGTCTTGATGCAAAGATTGTTTATTCTAATGCATAGAAATACTATCTGTTTTTTGAAGTTGTTATTTATAAGCGAAAAATACATCTTTAAAGTTGAGACAGAAATGACAAATTCTGTATAGGCTAGATCTGAACTGTTGTCCACAACAATTTGTTTAATTTTAGCACAAAGATATATATTTCTCCTAAACGGTTCAATATTTTGGCTTGAAATTTTTAGAATTTTCATAAGAAAATATGCCCTTTCAGATAAAATAAAAGTAAAATTTATGTAAAAAATATTGTGAAATGTCACTTTAACAGCTCACGATAAATGACCTGGCAGAGTTTCCCTAACTAATAGCTTGAGATGCTCTGCCAGGTCATTTATTGGGAGCTATCCATAGATGTAAGGACAAGATAATTCTTGGACATGAGTGTAATGGGTTGTTTATCAGAGGTACAAGTACAAGATATAAGTACTGAGATCAGATAAGGTCGAAGAGCCCTCGTTAAGCTCATGTTTATGATATATCAATCCTTTCCCAAACAAACAAAAAAACTTCGATGCTCTTTTCAACGCAACATGCAATGGCGACCCCAATATTTTTCCAGGGGTGCAAGCCTAATTGGCTTATAATGTGTTATTAAATGTGTAACGTTACACCACAGTTATATAGTAGAAAAATGATTTCGGCCAATTCCGAGGGGGCCCGGACCCCCCCCCCCCCCTCCCCCTCTTGATCTACCCTTGATAGTGCTATGAGTCATGGGTTTCATACGTATCTGCAACTCTTTTTCAGCACACTTAATTAATGTACATGCTTTGAGTAAAATTAGGCGTTTAATTAAATCAAACTGTTTCAGTTTGCATTTTGCTTTGTATGAAAATAGGCGTTTAATCAAATCGAACAGTTTCAGTTTCCCAAACGACAAAGTTATAGGGCGGTCAAATTCCAAAAATCATTTCAAAAGGATGTTGAAAAAAGATTTTAAATGTGCGTAATATGGCGTAGAAAATACTGAGTCAAAATGAGAAAATGCTGATAATCAGCATTTTCTTCTTTTACCTCAATGTTTTCAAAGGCTTTTTCTCATACTTGGGCGTCAAACCAGGTCTTGTTTTGGATCAGATAAATTTGATGAGGGCTCATTAAGCTCATGTTTACGATATATTAACATGAAACAACAAGTAGTAACTGCTCCATGTAATTAATGTAAACAACTGAAGTCTGGACATTTGCGGGGTTAGAGCGAGTCCAAATCTTTACAGAGGTATTAACGAAATTTAGGGTGGTTCACTTTGAAAGCTGCTACAGACGTCAAAATGGAAATTACTGATGGCATGATTTGTGTACAATATAGCACAGAAAAGTATTGATGCCAAAAAAGAAAATGCTGATTATCAGCATTTTCTTCTTTTGCATCAATGTTTTCCCAAGCATTTTGCAAAATTAGGGACCTCAGAACCAAGTCTTGTTTGGGAAAGGGTTAAAATGATGGTACAGGTACTAACTGCTATTGACGGCGAGATTTGACCCGGCAGAGCAGACCAAGCGGAAAGGTCAACAGACTTATCGTCCAGGGGTGATAGGTTCTCGTGATTTGCCGAACACTTCGCATGCTTCGCTATTTACAGCTAATAATCATACTATTCGACGACTTAACAGTATTTTCACGTGCATACATTTGTCGCGTCATCTTAAAATGGTAATTGGTAAACTGAATATGCAAAAATGCCGATCCTGGTCAGCCTGTGCCATCTGTACGGTATGACCAGGATGTGAGATGTACTTAGATTTTTTTTGAGATTACGCCTATTTTAATGATTAACTTTACCGAAAATTTCGATCCAAATGGACCACGGTGGCTTAACATTATTTATTTGACTAGATAAGATAAACTCTTATTTTCACATGGCGGTACGATGTTGTATAACGGATACAGTGCACGCTTTTACGTAAATTAACGACGGACCATTCCCATCTAAACTGGACAATAAACTTGTCCACTTTTCTGTACAGTTAAGGTAACTCTGCCGGGTCAATTATTGTCCTCTATACCACTAATTAATATAAACAAGTCTTGTCTGGACATTTGCAGGCTTATGACAAGTCCAAATGTTTGTACCGACGTTTTAAGCAGCCATCAAATCATTTCCATTTAGACATATCCAATGATACAGTGGTGTATAGATAGATCTATCGTCTTTTAACCAGATTCTAGACAAAAATAAGTACCTATGATTGCGAAAGTGATAACCTGATCATTCGCGGATCCGGGGGTTGACAGATTTTAGACAAAAATAAGTACCAATGACTGCGAAAGTGATAACCTGATCATTCGCGGATCCAGGGGTTGACAGATTTTAGACAAAAATAAGTACAAATGATTGCGAAAGTGATAACCTGGCCATTCGCGGATCCAGGGGTTGACATATTTTAGACAAAAATAAGTACAAATGATTGCGAAAGTGATAACCTGATCATTCGCGGATCCAGGGGTGACATATTTTAGACAAAAATAAGTACAAATGATTGCGAAAATGATAACCTGATCATTCGCGGATCCAGCGGGTGACATATTTTAGACAAAAATAAGTACAAATGAAAGCAAAAGTGATAACCTGATCATTCGCGGATCCAGGGGGTGACATATTTTAGACAAAAATAAGTACAAATGATTGCGAAAGTGATAACCTGATCATTCGCGGATCCAGGGGGTGACATATTTTAGACAAAAATAAGTACAAATGATTGAGAAAGTGATAACCTGATCATTCGCGGATCCAGGGGTGACATATTTTAGACAAAAATAAGTACAAATGATTGCGAAAGTGATAACCTGATCATTGGCGGATCCAGGGGTTGACCTATTTTAGACAAAAATAAGTACAAATGATTGCGAAAGTGATAACCTGATCATTCGCGGATCCAGGGGCTGACATATTTTAGACAAAAATAAGTACAAATGATTGCGAAAGTGATAACCTGATCATTCGCGGATCCAGGGGGTGACATATTTTAGACAAAAATAAGTACAAATGATTGCGAAAGTGATAACCCGATCATTCGCGGATCCATGGCTGACTGTGACTCTGAGCATCCTCGAATAGGGAACGATTTTGTCCATTTAACGTTGGCGTAATTTCGGACAAACAAATAGTATTTCGTGGATGTTGTCATAAAATCTCGTAACTACGGCTTGATTCAAGCCGTAGCTATAAGATTTTGTAACAACACCGACGTTTTATCAAAACATTACGGTAAACCAAGTCTATTTTAGCACAAAATTCATTCCTATTCGTAAAAAGGGCTCGTGAAAGTGATTTATCTATTGATATTATATTTTTTGATACGCCGATGCGATTCCACTCATCCCCCTGGAAAACATGGGCCCACTTTCGGAAAAAATGTCTGGATCCGCACATGCAATTTCGTTCTAGCACACAACATTCTACAATGTATCTTATACCTTATACATTATTGACATCACAAGAATTTTTTTTTAAAGAACGAACAGGCTTTCAGACAGAGATTGGCAACAAATCAACGCTAATTCTGCCAAAATGTGAAAACAAAATCTATCAAATCTTTCTAAATACAGTTCTCCATTTGACTGTAACGGATTGCCGGAAAATTTTGATTACTTTTTCAGCGATTCTAATGTCTTGCGGTTATTTATTTTTGGTAGCGCTTGTGGGAAAGTTAACAATGCTTGTGAAATTCTGCGTTCCGTCAAGCAAAATGGTACAGACTAATTGAATGGTGTAATAGCTTGCGTCAGAAAAACACATCAAGATGCAACAAGAATTTATTTGTACGTGATAAAACACAAAGCATTATTCAATAATTGGAATAGACTAAAAGTGCATTTCCATGGCGTTCAGAGCAAAAAAATGTTCCAAAGTTAGAGTCTACATCTATAAAATCCAGACGAATGCAAAAAAGATGAAACGTTTTTTATCAAAAAATCACGAATATTTCGCTGCTTTTCAACGTAAACCTCGTAACTGCAGCTTGTTTTAAGCTGTAGTTACGAGGTTTTCGTTGAAAAGTGACGATTTGAAGGAAATGCAAGCCAAAATAGATAGGAGCAACAAACTGCGGGCTATAAAGATTATCAGAAACCAACCAATCAGCGTCGAGGATTTCTTATCTCCGTAAACCAGGAAATGGCTTTTAAATTTGAAGATCTGCTTCAAGTTGCACGTAGCTTATTGCAACAAACTATAATAGCTATTTGATACCCTGAAAAAATCTAAGAAATACATGTATATCTAAAAGGTACATATGTAAGCTTATAGCACACCTTGGATAGTTATATCTATATCGTATTCTCTATTTCGAAGGTTTAGTAGGCTACCTTTTTGTAAATGCAAATAAATCTAATTTGTGCACGAGCCAATTGCTATATCTAGTTTCCCTCCTTTCATATAAAAGTCCTATAGTCTATAATAGATGCATTCTAGTCTGCATATATAGGTCTAAATGCTAAATCAAAGCATTTTACCGGCGTTTATACGTGTTAAGGTAGAATATCCGTAATGTGGCTATTTGAGATTCATAAAACATGGGCTTTTTTCGAGCAGCGTTGTTAACGTATCCGAACCTATTCGGGCGTGGTCGTAAACATTCGGCAGTGAAAAGTTCCACCACATTTTTCAGTTAATGTTTTCGGCGTCACCCAAATAATTCTGACGTCGGGGGATTCTTATTAGGGATGGAATACCTTAATAGAAATCCATATCACATACACGATCTATAAATATTCTGCACAGGAACGTGCCAACCACTTCAGATCTGCAATTTGATTTGTCTAAATGATTTCTTCAGAAATAGAAAGTAATTCGAGCGCGTAGGCCTATATCGCTGCTTTGCAACAAAACACTCGTAACTGTAGTCTAAAACAGGCTGCAGTTACGAGATTTTCGTTGAAAAGCGACGATATCTGCCTGTTTGTCCCATTCAAATGAGATTTCCATGGTTTTCATCGTAAGTGAACAAGCCGGTGAAAATTAAGCATTTGTATGAGCAATAACTCGTGGTGCTTTGATTGCGTTACTCTTCATTATTGGAGTGGTAACAGAGAGACTTTTAGCAAGGGGCCAACTATGTTATGGACATGTCCAGCAAGGGGCCGATTATATTATGGACATGTCCAGCAAGGGGCCTTTTACATTATGGACATGTCCAGCAAGGGGCCAAATATATTATGGACATGTCCAGCAAGGGGCCGATCATATCATGGACACTTCCAGCAAGGGGCCAACTATACATATGTTATGGACATTTCCCAAAAAAAGTACAATGTACTTGTATTGACCTAGGATCTGAAAAGAGCTTCTTTTAACATTTGAGACTGTTTTGGATTCAGATCTGCGTGCTCTTTTAATGTGAGGACTGGTCAGGTAAGATGTAGTAGTGCTGTCTTACATTTGCCAGAGATTGTGTATACGATAACAACAAGAATCTTGACCAGGTTGTGCGTTTGCACAGGCTGATCTGGATCTATGGTGTTCTCAAATGTATTAAGAACCATTTTACAGAACTCAGCAATTTTTCCCTTTTCACTCAATATATTATAATGCTAGTATATAATATACACAATTTCTATTTTCCACATTGATTATTTCATTGTCTACAACTCCTTTCGAATTGAACCACCCTATAAAATTTGTCGTTTTGTGAAAAGGTTACACTGGAGACGTAACAAATTCCTTAATCGCTTCATAATCGTTTTCTGGGACGTTTTTGCACATTTAAAATCGTTTAAGCCACAAATTAATAAGCATAATCTTGGAACTAATCTATTTTCTTTCAAGTCAGATTTCAACTCGAAATAAAATCTAAGATCACAAAGCCGACGAAAATTTGTTGAATTTTGAGAAAAACAGGCTTAGTATTGTGGAAAACGAATCAATTGCTTATGATAAGCATTTTTTCATTTACTTCAATGTTTTTCACCAAGAAAGACAAAAATGTAAAAATTCATTGACTTGAATGTGACGTCGCAATATCTTTGACTTTGGATCAGTCCAATATATTATCGTTTTGGAAAGGATTAAAAGGTTTGAGGGTTCCTTTTCCGATGGCGCAATATTATTCATATGATAAATTAATGATTACAATTAATTATCCGATACTATTTTTATTCTGGTTTTAGAGACAAACATACTCTGAGAAAGCCCCGACCGATTTCAATTCAATTAGACAGGATTAACGCTAATGACAGACTTTTATATATAGTTTAATATCCGTTTAACCTTTTCCCAAACAAGACCTTGTTTGACGTACATAATGGTAAAACTATTAATTAGATTGAGCGAACGCCAGAAGGGTGCTGTCCAGTTCCTCTTTAAAATGAAAGCGCGAAGTAGATCTAGTAGCATTGGAAGTTAACATTTGTAAGCTCGCGCATGTGCTAAAAGGCTTCCGGTGGTGAAATGATCCGGTGAAACACACCTTCAACACGGTGGGAAATCACGTGACACAACAATTTCAAAAAATCGTCAACATTTGCGTTAATAATCGACCATTTTGAAATAGGTTTGAAGCAGAGAGGGTAGGGGGAATGCAAGACAGAGATTTGCTAGATGCGAAGGATCTATTAAAAATCAACTGATAAAAAGTTATTGACCACCATCCAATAATTTGATTGGTCGCCAATATCTTTTATTATGGGTTGTTTTTAAAAGATCCAGTCTGTATCCTTCTATTCCATGGCGCTGTTCCACCTTCTCTGTTTCAAACCGAATTAAAATTGGTCACGTATTAACAAAATTGTTTATGAGTTTCTAAAATTGTTGGACCACGTGATCCCAAACCTTGTTGTAGAAAGAACCGACCTTGGAAAATTTGCCTGTGAAATATCAAGAATAATTTACCGGTACTGTAGTAATTAAGTTTATCCTTTCCCAAACAAGACTTTGCTTTGACGTCCCTTTTAAAAAGACTGAGGAAAACATCGAGACAAAAGAAGAAAATGCTGATAATCAGCATTTTCTCCTTTTGTCTCAATATTTTCTATGCTATATTATAGGCCTACACAAACTCCTTCTTTGTCAAGATACATTGTGTTGTCTGCAGCAGCTTTCAATTTGGAGGACCCTTAGATTGTTGTCGTTTTGGGAAAGGGTTAAATGGATGTAATCTTCAACTGACTGCATGTTGCACTTAACGTTAAGTACTTCAAAACAGGTGAACAAGCGTATGGCTTGCCTCTCCCTTTCGTGCATTTTTCCTCTCGCTTCATTATCCTTATTTTGCCACGGCCATTGCACAGTTGATAGCGCACCGGACTCTCACTAGATCACGACAACCCGGGTTCGATCACTGGTTGTGGCAAATATCATTTCTGACAAAGTTGTCACCCACCAATGGTTTGATAATCGTTAACTTATGTTGGCGAGCAGCTGGAGACCAAATAAAGATGTTGTGGTAGTTCTGGTTTGAGAAACGACAGGAATCCATGGTTAGGTGCTCCAGTCGCTACGATATGACTAAAGCAGTAAAGGGGCGTTAATTTAACCCCAATCAATCAACCTTCTCTACATTTTTGTTTTAATCACCCCACCCCTATCTTTTCTCGCAGCCATTCGCTCTCCTCGTTCCTTTTGCATACTTTTTTTCGTTTGATATACTCCTACGCCAGACAAATATTGATTGTTTAATTATTTAATAAACGTTTCTTTTCTTCATTGTTTGTTTGTTTGTTTGTTTCACTTTGATTTTACAGAACATTACCAAAAGTTCATTTGCACTCTTACAAAAATAAATACCATAGAATTGAAATTGCATTTAATGCGCTCAAGCTTTTCCCATAGAAAGGCAATGTCCAAACAAGATCTGTATGACATCTCCCTATACTAATCTGGTTGAATCGGATTAAATTATATCACAGAATCAAATGTGGAGAGGGGAAAATACTAAACAGCAGCAGTTTTTTCGTCGAACTTTTCCAAATCTTTTCATAATGGACGTCGAAATCAAGTTCTATTTGGAAAAGGGTTACCTAAATCCCACAGAAATTCTAAATCTTAATCCTGTGTAGCCTACTAATCCACGAAATGCAGTCACATTGACTTTCAGTTGTATCACGGTGGATAATCACGTGATGCAATAATTACTGAACATCTTCAATAACTTTGTTAATACAGGACCGATTTCAATTCGGTTTGAAGCAGAGAATGTGGACAGACGTCACGCATTAGATGGGCGTGGTTTATTTTTGAAAAATTAACTGATAAAAAAGTTATTGAAGATAAACCAAAATTTTGGTTTATCTTCAATAACTTTTTATCAGTTGATTTTTAAAAAATCCAACACGTCCAGCTTATTCCTGGCATTTTCCCGCATTCTCTGCTTCAAACCGAATTCAATTTGGTCAAGTATTAAAAAAGATATTGAAGATTATCGGAAATTTTGATTCACGTGATTATACACCGTGTGTATTGTGTAATTTCCTTTGAACGTAAGTCCATCAAGCACAAGGGATATTACATTAACCCTTTCCCAAACGACAAAATTTTAGGGTGATCCACTTCAAAAACTGCCACAAATTACAAAATAGACGTTATTAAAGATATAATTTGTGTAAAATATGACATAGAAAATATTGAGACAAAAGGAGAAACTGCTGGTCATCAGCAGTTTCTTCTTTTGTCACAATCTTTCCCCAAAACTATTCCACCAGGTACGTCAAAACTAGGTCTTGTTGGGGAAAGGATTGACGTGATAAAGTAACTTACACTTAAACTTGCACAAGAAATTGTAAACGGACGGACAAACAGACGACCGGGACCGTAACATAACAAGACCATTTGAGCGTACAATAAGTGAAAGGGTTGTCTTAAATTCCATTTCTAATACTTCATTAATCCCCCACTTATCGTATAAGACCTCTCAATTATCAGATTTACCTTTTCCCAAACAAGACAGGGCTTTGACGTCCCTAACTGAAAAGGCTTTGGAAAACATTGAAACAAACGAAGAAAATGCTAACAACCCGTATTTTCTCCCTTCTATTTGCTTCAATATATTCTATTAATATTTTTTTACAAAATCGGATGAATCAAATTCCGAACATTTCGAGGTAAAATGACGTTCCTGATTCCACATTTGACGAAATTCCCCCACACTTGCAAAAATGATAACAAAATGCAATGATCAATTTCAATAACTAACACTTCGTCATAATTGTTCGTTTGTATGAAAACTGCATCTTTATTATTGGAAGAACTAAAGGGGAAAATGTAATTTCTAGATATATTTTTTAAAGAATCAGTTCACATGTTACTAGTTCCAGTTTATACCAGAAACAAAACAAATATACACAACGAGCATTACAAAAGTGTATAAACAAATCTATAAATGTATATCAACGTTAAAGGGACATTCCATATATATTTTCTCATACATTTTCCTTTATCTTTTTTTTTCTATCTTACAGAAACTCTGAAAATTTCAAGCCATATTATCCAAAAAATTAAAGAAAAAATGATATGCATATAAACACATCAGCACTTCCAATTTGGCACCAAAACATACTTTGTAAAAAATGGTATGAGAATGTAATATCCCTTTTAATGAAAAATGAAATTTGAAACAAATACAATCTAAAATTAAAATCAAATCTTACCTTCAATGTCTAAACCGCCTCCAAGTTGTTCTGCCATTTTGAATAGAATTTAAATAAATTTCACTTTTTTCAAGTCAAAATATCAAATTGCCTTAATGCGTAATATTAAGACGATTACAACGAAATTAATTCGATAAGGGTAATGTTCTAAAGCTATGTGGAAAATCTTTAAAACTTTAGACCCAGCCCGTGAAATTTACAAGAATTCCAACTTCCGCTTCAAACGATAAATCGAGAAGGCGGAATTTCTGGCCAAAGCAGACGTTAAAAATATTTGAGAATCTAGCTGAAGAATTTCAGAGGCGATTCCATTTTTGATTTGTGGGGGGTTGGCTGTAGCATGTAAAATGATACAGTGTTTATCAGAAAGGTATACGTTACATACCCTTTATGCCGCGAGAGGCGTATAGCTTTAGTGGAAAGTCAAAACCTCGTAACTACAGCTTGAATAAGCTAAAGTTACGACGTTTTGACTTCCAACCGACGATACGCATTTCGTCGGCGTTATTGCAGAACCTCGTAACTCCAGCTTAACCCAAGCTGGAGTTACGAGTTTTTGCAATAACACTGACAATATAATCATTCTAATCCGCTTTGGTCAATTTTTCGTCTACGTTTTCCTTTGTGCAGTGTGCGAGTCTTTCTGACATTGAAACCAAGGACCAGCCTGCACATCACGGCAGTTGGTTGCAATAATGTAACAGAAACTTTTTTGAATCTTGATCTGAATTTCGTTTTCATTTTAAGGTAGAATACCCTCAATGTGGCCATTTTGAGATTCATAAAACATCGGATTTTTTTTTTTCGAGCGACGTCGTTGCCCGAACCTATTCGGGCGCGGTCGAAAACATCCAGTAGTGGAAATTTCCAACGAGGAATGTTTTCGACTTCGCCCGAATACTTCCGACGTCGCACGAATCGCATTAGGGGCGGACTACCATAAAGTCACTTCGCTTCTGCTACAATCCAAGCACGGATCATCGACTAAACATCGAATACGAATAAAACGATCATGTCTTCTCTTTTAGAGAGTATTTCGCTTAGAACTGCATGTCATCGGTGTTATTGCAAAACCTCGTAACTCCAGCTTGATTAAAACTGGAGTTACGATGTTTTGCAATAAAACCGAGGATGTTCAATCTGTACGTACGTTGGTGCTGAATTCATTTGATACCATCAATCATCAATCGGCATCTAGCGCCAGAATGAAAATATCGCTGCTTTTCAACGAAAACCTCGTAACTGCAGCTTAAAACAAGCTGCAGTCACGAGGTGTTGGTTGAAGAGCGACGATATCTAAACTGAAATCTATTTGATTTGTGTTGAGTCTGTGTTGAAGGTGGGAGATGTGTAGACGATTGAACTGAAAAGCGAGGGATAATGTGAACGTTCACAATAAGAAACGGCCAATAAGAAAGTGGGACATTTATTGATTGGTTTCTTCGATTCATTGATTGGTTGATTGATCAATTTTAATTGATTTTTGGACTGTCAAAAAAACTTTAGTTTCGGACTATTTCAATCCGTAATTATCTACAAAACACCTCATGCATCTTCGGGTGTCATCCGTGGCAACGAAAAATAACGAGTGATACCCTCGTCAATTTTCGGACGTCATCTGCGGCAGCGGAAATTGCCGAAGGGTGTCCTTGTCAATTTTTGATGCCGAGGATGACGCCCAAAATGTTTGGTATCTAATGATGGATGGGATGCCTCAAAATTCAATGATGTTGAATGAATTCCTGGATTATTGCATTCAAACATAGCAGTTATATCATTAGGGCTTGACTTAGTGGTATGTAATGCCTTTAAGGTTTACAGACCCTCAAAAAATCACCACTTTCTAGCCATACGAAATTCATCACATTACACACACTTGTAAATACGCTTCAAATTAGTTGATTCATCGTGCCAGATTTAAAGATTATGCTTCAAGAAGAAAATAATTTACAAATATTATTTCACTCTTTATTCATACCGGTATGCAAGGGAGGTAATTTTGAGCATTTTTGTCAAATATTCCCATAAGTATGCATTAATTCAAAATTCTAAACCGTTTAAAATGCTTATGTTTGTATTTGGAATGGAAATGTAACACATTTAAGGAACAACTGGCACTTTTAAATTTTGCATCAGGGTCTTTAGTGCTTTTGAGGGGTTGGATACCTTAATTTCCTTAGCATTTCCTTCATTTTTAATTCCTTATAAAAAATGACCATTATTTGCTACCAGCTATTCGCATTTGAAGTATAACATAGTACTACAACTTGGGACCGTTTTCAAATTCCACACAATTACCATGAATAACTCGTATTAATTTCCTTGTACTTTTTTCTCCTAAAAAACGTATTTTTTGCGGGCAAGGGTAGATTACAGTGGTGTTTTATCGCGTAAATAATCTGGACTCCAAGGCAACTGTTGCATGAAAAAAACTATCGCTGTTTTCAACGAAAATCTCGTAACTGCAGCTTGTTTCAAGCTGCAGTTACGAGGTTTTCGTTGAAAAACTAATACAGCCAGATTTATGATCATTTTTACTGATAAGCCCGTCCGGTAAACGGTACCTACGATTTTACGTAGACTCGCCTAAATAGCAATGGATTTTATGCTAAAGATCGACTAGATTTACCGTTAGTTTTTGGTAAACCGTCGGTGTTGTTATAAAATCTCGTAACTACGGCTTGAATCAAGCCGTAGTTACGAGATTCTATAACATCACCTACGAAATACTATTGTTTGTCCGAAATTACGTCATGGTAAACTGGATAATATCGTCCCCTATTAACCCATTACCACACAGTTACTCTTTTTGACTCCCCTAATGCAAAGGGCTTGGGAAAACATTGTGGAAATGAAGAAATTGCTTGTGACAAGCAATTTCTTCATTTCCCACATTTTTTCTACCTATAAAGACCAATCAATGTTATATTTCACTCTCTGTCTGCAACATCTTTGAATTTGGATCAGTCTAAATTTTTGTCGTTTGGTAATGGGTCAAAGACTGTTCGGCAGAGCTACAGATAAGAGGGGGTGAAGGCTTTTCAAAAACCCAATATTTCATTTATTATTCAACAAACCCTATGTTGTGGGTACTCATTGGAATCGTCTCACCGGATTAGTCCTAGGACTTATGTAGTCAAACAGCTACTTCGAGTAGCTCTGCGTTATCAGTGGATATAACAAACATTTCCAGTCAACTGGGGCTAAGTCCATGGAGTAGGATGTAAAATAACAAATTCAGAATGTCTTTACTACCACTTATGTTGGTCTATATTACAAACAGGATTTGGAAAATTCTGTATAATTTTCAGGCCCGTAGGAAGCAATTTTAAATCGGGTTGGATTGGGACTTAAGCCTCTGTTCGGGCTAGTGTCTGAATATTGGAGGAGCTAAATTATAATTTCCCTAAATTTTAAGCATAAAATACTGAAAATTTGACATTTTTGGCCAAATGGTGGTGGGGGCTAAGCCTCACCTTCCTAAGGACCTGATTTTCTTGACTGTTACCAAGCGGTTGCGAACACCAATCAAGGGCGGATCCAGGAATTTTTTCCGGGGGGGGGGGGGGGTCCCCAAGTCCAAGAACTTTTCCGGGGGGGGGGGGGGGGTGTCCAAGCTCAAATTACGGCTTAACCCTTTCCCAAACAAGACCTGGTTTTGACGTCCCTAACAGAAAAGGCTTGGGAAAACATTGAAACAAAAGAAGAAACTGCTGATAACCAGCAGTTTCTCCTTTTGTCTCAATATTTTCTATGCCATATTTACACAAATTCTATTTTTAAAAACTTCCATTTTGTCATTTGTGGCAGTTTTTGCAGTGGATCGCCCTAAAAATTTGCTGTTTGGGAAAGGGTTAAAATGTAATGAATATGTAACGTTACACTAAATTTATAGTCAAAAGGACATCTACGGATAAGGTGAGAATTCTCCCTAAAAGGCTCAGCTCGATGGGTCAATTCTCAAAACTAACAAATTGAGAAACAAAATTAAGCATTATGGTTAGGTAGACAAATAAAGGAAATAAACACCGATTTTTATGTCATTTTAAAAGTTCTATAGGTTGCAGATAACTCTTGATTTTAGTACCCACCTAAATGGTTTTGTTTTCTTACACTACCTGTATTCAAAGAGGTAAAATGAAGATTCTTTTATTTTTATTTGCAATTTATTTTCTACAGATACAGGGATAAATGGTGTTGACATCATATGGCAGCTTTGGTTTTGTCCGTATTGCGCATGCGCACCATTGAAACAACTTTAAACGCGCACTTTCCCGCCAAAAACCGAGGCATACCTACCTTCCCAAGGCTGGCTAACATCGTTCCCCCCCTTGACCCAGCTTCCCATTGACATATGTTGTGTAACTGGATCATAGGCTTCCTTGGTAAAAAGGATTTGCTGGGTCACGGGGGGGAACATACTTTTATACTAAAAATAGTACTCATATACCATATGCCATAATTTTGGCGGGAAGATTTCGCCTTTAAACTCGTTTCAATGATGCGCATGCGCCTTAAGGACAAATCGAAAAATGGTTTATGATTTCAACACCAATTGTCCTTGCATTTACAGAAAATTTTTTGCTTATAAAACTAAAGAAAACTTAAATCTGGTTTAATGAATAACGGTGGGGTAAGAAAATGTAATTTTGGGGGTAGGTGCAGAAACCAAGAGTTATCTCTACCTGTCGAATCGTTTTGATCGTACAAAATCAGTTTTCATATGATTTAGATACATATCTAACAATACAGTTAGAAATAATAATCACTTTGCATGTTTTGAAAAACGACTTTTCCATTTGAGCCTTTTAGGGAGATTTCTTGCCTTATCAGTAGAGGTCCTTTAATTTTCGGATTTTCGGCCAATACCAGGGGGTCCGGACCCCCCCCCCCCCCTCTTGATCCGCCCATACCAATGCGCATACTGATAAAGACGGGATATACATATATACATGTACAATATAGCATAAAAACTATTGAGGCAAGAGGTGTCGATAATCAACATTTTCCTTCCCTTGCATGTTTTTATACGCCCGTTGAAGACGAGACGTATTATGGGATCACCCGTGATGTCAGGCGTCCGGGTGTCCGGGCGTCCACTTCTTTGTCCGGAGCATAACTCTGTCACCTTAAGTCCGATTGACTTTAAACTTGCAACTTTATATTCCTCTCATCATTACGGAGTGCAGTGCACAAGAACCATAACTCTACCTGGCTTATTTTTTTTAGTTATTGCCCTTTGTGTTGTTTTTCATGCTTGAATCTTGTCCGGAGTATATCTCTATGAGTATAATAGCTACTAGGATCATGAAACTATGGGTGTATAGATCTCACCAAAGGGGGGGGGGGGGGGTGCAGTGCACAAGAACCATAACTCTACCTGGCCTATTTTTTGAGTTGTTGCCCTTTGTTGTTTTTTATACCGGAGTATATCTCTAAAAGTATAATAGCTAGGATCATGAAACTTCATGGGTGTATATATCTCACCAAGCGGGAGTGCAGTGCACAAGAACCATAACTCTACCTGACCATGAAGTTTCATGATCCTAGCTATTATACTTTTAGAGATCAAAGGGGAGTGCAGTGCACAAGAACCATAATTATACCTGGACTATTTTTTTAGTTATTGCCCTTTGTTATTTTTCATACTTCATTATTGTCCAGGGCATATCTCGAAAAGTATAATAGCTAGGACCATGAAACTTTTACCAACCTGCTACCCCTGTCGACATAAAGCAGTGTTACGGGCGTATCTTGTGACAGTTTGACACCTTTTTTTTCAAAACCTCTTTTAGAAACGTCAAAATCAGATTTTGTCCCTAGATGTGCGAAAATGTCATTTTTCCAGATCCCGGCTCAAATGCATCATTTGAATAAACAGAGTTACAGATAAGATTTTTTTTTCAAAATGCACAATGATCAAATATTCATTAAGACCTTAATTGTTGGTACTCATTCGAATCGTCTTGCCCCATGTTATCTGTTGTTCGGACAGGATTATATAACAAATTTATAACAAATATACAGACTTTTATTCAAAGACCATTTATACAAATCAAATATGGTTAAACAAGCATAGACCAATTGACCCTATTATGTAATTTTTACCATCAAAACACATCCTGACCCCTTCCTGAAAGCAAAACATTTGACTGTTATTGCAGACCATAAAATCATTATAAATGAATACCTGTAATGATTTTTTTGTAATTTGTAGCCCACAAACATTGGGCAAAAGTAGTAAATGGTGATTATCAGCGTTTTCTTCTTTTGCCTCAATGTTTCCGTAAGTCTTTTCTGTAAGGGACGTCAAAACCAGGTCATGTTTGGGCAAGAGTTAATCAAATGATGCAGTATGTTCTTTGAATTACAATTAGAATCTTTTACATCCTTTTCAAAACAAGATAAGGTTTGAACGTTCCTTATAGAATAAAGTTATGAAAACATTGCATCAAATAGAGAATATGCTGAAAATAAGTATGTTCTCATTTTGTCTCAATAATTTTCCTGGCTATAAATAAAATTATACCAATTCTTCATTAGTATCATTTCTTTGTTTTTGTTTCAATAGGATGACCCAAAAATTTTGTACAAACACTAGATCTAATCCAAGCAATTTCAATTTTAGTTTACATACCGGCAAACTTTTCATTTTTTTCTTAACCCTTTCAAAAACAGTCAAATTTTAGATGACACTACCTTGCAGCCTAAAAATAGACAGACAGTCAAACATGGTGAAACCAAAATACCCCCTCCTACACATTGTATAGCTCCCAATAAATGACATGGCAGAGCATCTCATATGATTAGCATGGGCTGCTCTGCCAGGTCATTTATCGTGAGCTATAAACAGAGCAACAGACAAGAGGGAGTAAATGCATTCTAAAATAGTTACATGTACTTCAAATCCAAACCCCATGTTATGGGTACTCATTTGAATCATCTCAACGAGACAATTCTAACGAATACCCAAAACATAAAGTTTGATGGACAATTAAGGAAACATTGCATTTTGAAAAGCTAATATTAACCCTTTCCCAAACAAGACCTAGTTTTGACGTCCCTAATAGAAAATGTTTGGAAAAACATTGAAACAAAAGAAGAAACTGCTGATAACCAGCAGTTTCTCCTTTTGTCTTAATATTTTCTGTGCCATATTTTACACAAATCCTATCTTTACTTATATCCACTTTGTCTTTTGTGGCACTTTTTGAGGGGGATCACCCCAAATTTTTTGTCATTTAGGAAAGGGTTAAATAACTATCTGTCCCTTCTTATCTGTAGCTGTAATGTAATGAACATTGATGATTGATGTCAAAATGAAAATTTATGGTGATAAATGACAAATGGAGATTTGCAACAGTAATAGAGTTCATCATCTAATTTTGACAGCGACGATCTTGCCGTAACCGCCTCGTCCTTCGTCAAAGTCTGTTCTGTATTCATCACGTACCTAGAACATAAAGAAGCAAGAGCTGTCACTGTAAGATGACAATGCCCCCGACACCGCTTTGATTTTAAATTATGGCCAATCTATGTTCAAGGTCAAGGTCATCCAGGGGTCAAGGTCACCAAAGTATGTGCCTACAGAAAGGTAATGTACCAAGGAATGTTGTGGTAAAGTTTGAAGCGAATATGTTAAGTAATAAGGAAGTTATGGCCAATGTTAAAGTTTTTGGACGGAATGACGGACAGACAGACGGACGGAAGGACGGACAAGTCAAATTTATGATGCCTCCCTATCGGGGGCATAAAAAACTGTCATTTTTCAACAAAAACCTTGTAACTGAAGCTTGTTTTAAGCTGCACTTACGATGTTTTTGTTAGGAGCAGCAATTTGCTTTTGTTTATAACTACACCACTTTAAACATAAACACACATTTGAGCCAGGATCTGGAAAAATGTCTCTAATAGCATTTTAGAAATTGTGACTTTTCAACAAAACCCTCGTAACTACAGCTTGCATTAAGCTGTAGTTACGAGATTTTCGTTGAAAAGCGACCATATACATATTTTCAGATTAACCTGTGAACAAATGCAGTCTTATAGTTTTAAATCAGATCAATTTTGCTAACATTAAGTTGCTACATCTAATCCTGGCAAATTTGATTCTATTTATTATTACACCACTGTAACCCTTTCCCAAAGAGATAACATTTAGACTTTCCTGTCTTGAACGCTGCAGATGTTCATTAAGAAAGGATTTGTATATGTCAGAAGAAAATATTGAGGCAAAAGGAGAAGAGGCTAGTTATCAGTATTTTCTTCTTTTGTCTCGATGTTTTCCAATCACTCGCCTGCAGTAGTAGCTTTCACATTGAAATAATCTAAAATTTTGCAGTGTCTAATAACCGGCTCTATTCTAGGATTTAAGAAGTAGGGGGAATTTTGTTGAAAATCAACAACATTTCGACAATGATGGGAATTGTCGCTCTTTCTCTTTGTGAAGAAATCCCCCACCATCTTCAATAATCGGGGGGATTTTTTCAAAAAATATGTGCTAAAATGTGCAATCTCCCCCTCCTAGAATAGACACCGACTTTGATGTCTAGTAATGGATTTAACAAGGGCTGTCCGAAGACAGCGCGCTCGACTTTCTAAGTTGCTTAGTATAAAGGGGGCATAACTCCAAATATAGTGGAGCCAGGGTCATGGGCCCTGGTAGTAAGGTAGAGGGTGGGATGGTGAATAAGTATTCAAAGTTTGGGTTGAATCACTTTGATAGTATGGAAGTCATTGATGTTTGAAAAAAACTTTAACCTTTGTTGCAACGCCGACGCCAACGCCAACACCCGGGTGACAGTATAAGCTCTAATTTTCTTCGAAAAGTCGAGCTAAAAACTGTTGTTCCCTCCCATCTGTATCCATTTTACTTTATCTTTAACCCTTTCCAAAACGGCAAAATTTTGGGGTGATCAATTTCAAAAACAACTACAAATGACAAAATAGAATTTTTTAGAGATATAACTTGTGTAAAATATGACATAGAAAATATTGAGACAAAAGGAGAAACTGCTGGTTATCAGCAGTTTCTTCTTTTGTTTCAATATTTTCCCAACCCTTTTCTATCATGGACGTCAAAACCAGGTCTTGTTTGGGAAAGGGTTAAAAGAATCCATTTCATTCCTACCTGTCCCCCAGATTTGCCGCGGCCATATTGTCGTCCCTCTTTAAAGCCCGCATCCCAGTCTGTTCTCACAATGCGTTCATCTAACCGTGTACCGTTCACATATCGCATGGCCATCTCCGCGTCAGAACGTGTGTAATATCTCATGCGTTAAGGAACTTTTCAGATGAGAATGAAAATTGTATAAAAACAAGAGCTGTCACTGTAAGATGACAATGCCCCCGACACCGCTTTGATTTTAAATTATGGCCAATCTATGTTCAAGGTCAAGGTCATCCAGGGTTCAAGGTCACCAAAGTATGTGCCTACAGAAAGGTAATGTACCAAGGAATGTTGTGGTAAAGTATGAAGCGAATATGTTAAGTAATAAGGAAGTTATGGCCAATGTTAAAGTTTTTGGACGGAATGACAGACAGACGGACGGACAGACAGACGGACAGACGGACGGACGGACAAGTCAAATTTATGATGCCTCCCTATCGGGGGCATAATAAGTTAAACCTTTCCAAAACAAAGACAAAGACGATTCCAATTTATATTACCCACATGTACCACTCCCACAACATATGGTTTCAGAGTTTTCCCTCCACTATTACTAGAGGGGGTAATCATATCCTCCTGGTCTTCAAACTAGGGGGGTCATGCCTATTGTAACAATTATTTCATGTCACAGCTGATAAATTTTAGAGTGTCATTTAAGTGATTTAAGTGTGCTAAATGGAAAACCCTGAGATTTGATTAATAACTATTGACATATTGCATTTTTAATTTTGTTGAACAGTCATTGATTTAAGCCTCTTATCTGTAGCTGTGGAAGTGTAAAAACGAAGATAGTTTCCCAAACAAGACCTGGTTTTGATGTCTTTATTAGATGAGCCTTGGGAAACATTGAGGCAAAAGAAGAAACTAAAAGAGCTGATAATCAGCACTTTCTCCGTTTGCCTCAATATTTTCTGGGACTTCATTATACACAAATCCTATCTTTATAAGCATGAATTTTGTTGTCTGCAACTCCTTTCAAATTGGACAAGTAAAATATTTGCTGTTTGGGTAAGGGTTAAGAGAACGTTTCAAAGGATACTCTACAAAACAAAATCCACATGGTGTTTTCCGCACTTTATCTAAACCCATAATGATCCGCTTGATATCCCCACACCGACTGAATAACTCATGGATCTGTTCTTCTGTTGTGTAGAATGAGAGATTGCCCACATATAGTGTGGAACTGTGCAGTAAAAGCTTCTCTTGTTCTGTCCGACTTCCCTGAAAAGGAAAGCAGAATTTAAAATCTGTTCATGATAAATAATTAGGATTCTTTACAATTATAAAACCTTTAAAGTGATAAACAAGAGAAATTTACTCCATTGCTTCACTTTTATCATACCTGTCAACTTTCACGAAAAAATCGTGACTAACACGATTTCAAGTGCAGGAGTTCATCACACGCACAAATGGTCTAAAATCGCTAAAAAACATGATTTTCCAGCAATCGCACGCTTGCAATTTTCGTCTGCCTTTATTGTTTATCATTGTGAAATTGCACCCATACTCGCTCAATTAGTGATTATCTTGTTTATTGTCACCTTCCTTGATTGACAATCAAAACGGGCCGATGGGTTAACTCGACGATCTCGGGTATCGACTTATAGTTCAGTCAAATTAGCCGATTTTTTGGCCCAACCTCAAACAAATTCCAACAGAAATGAAATTGGTTCCAGCATCAAGTATGAACCTTGGGCCATCCCAGAAAAAAAGTCCCAAAAAATCCGATGATCGGAAATTGTTGAAATCGACCGATTTACTAAGGCCCTGTTAAAAAAGGGTTTTGGCAAAACTACCAAAGTAATATGTAGAAGTCACATATTTCAATGAACAAAATATATCGTATCCCCTGTATTTCACAAGCAATGATGATAAATATGATTTTGCTATCTTAATTACAGGTATTTCATACAAAAAAATCCCATCATGAGCATTTGTTATCTACAAATCATAGCTATTTACCCCACCCACTTTTTATATACATGAATTTAAAGATATTTTCAAATTTCGATTTTGCCTCTAAATGATTTCAGCACTGAGTCATAAGGTTACGTATTCCAGACTTGTCACATTATATATTCGAGATATATTTGCCATGCCATGCAAAAAGGGGCCATCTAAAATTGCAGAAAATGTCCACCATCGTAAGAATAAGCGAATTTCAAAACCGATCGCGTCTTTACGCAGCACAATAGCCGACTTTAGCACCCAACCTCAAACAAATTCCAACAGAGTAAAAAAAAATGTTGCCAGCATTAAGTATGACCGTTGGGCTATTCCAAAAAAGAGTTCCAAAACATCCGAAGAGGGGAAATTTGTTTAATCGGCCCTGTTGAAATAAAATTTTAGCGAAAAATGGTAACCTCATATAAAAAGATGATAATTATATAAATTTACAAAAGCAAAATACATTTACAACTCATAAGAATTATTGAAATAAATGATTTTGCTGTCTTGTGAAAAAATAAATGCCAAAAATATGTAAATTATAAAAGAAATTGAAACTTACCCCACCCACTTTTTCATAATTAAACAGGTGTAGATCTATATAGAATTATATTATTTTCAATGTTTCTTTTTGATAAAAACCTTAAGTTTATTTTGATCATATGTTGTCATATAATGTATTTTACACATTTCACTGCCGAAATTTAAAAAAAAAATGTTCTTGTCACGGAAAAAGGAGCCATTGAAAATTGCAAAAAGTACCGAGTGTGGTGATGGTCCGTTTGACATTACTCTATTTCCTAAATGGCAACCTTGCAATGTCGAGTACAATGTAGTTTTATGTTTTCTATGCATTGTAAAGATGCTGTAGAGCAGACCTAGCTTTGTTGCCAGAATGGCAACCCGGGACAACAACTTCCAGAATCCGCAAATATCCAAGATGGTCACCAAACACTACTAGAGAAATCAACTTTTTTTATCAAATTGTCCTAAATTTCATGAAAAAATGTGTATCTATGGGTTCTTTGGTATGCTGAATCAGAATCTGATGCTAAATGCAGTATACGAATATCAGGAAAGTTTCAAAAAATAGAGATGGCTGCCGGTAACCATCTTGAAAATCACAATTACATAAGAAAACTTGAACTTCAAATGGATCGTTTCCCCTAAAGGTATGCTGTGTTTTATTTAATCGAAGTGCATGTTACAGAGGCACAATTCTGTTTACAGCCACATGAAACCGTCTTCAAGAAGGCTCCAGAACAATGGTGTATTCAATTGCTACACATTTATTTGATAATTTTCCCCGCACCATTCAAACGAAGTTGAGTTTCTTAATCAAGTTTAAACCTGATAAATAATATGTTGTCGCGTTGGAGAAAGTTATGCTTTGCATGCTTTTGTTTATGTCATTACAATATGAAATTTCTTACTTGCATTTAAAAGGTAACAAGAGTTGTCGGAGAATAGATTTATAAGAGCGAAAAAATGTTAGTCCAAAAAGGTTAAAATTTCACTAAATCAACTGTCAGACTATAGGACTTTTGCCTAAAAGCTGATATTATGGTAACAGAAGCATATGCAAAGTTTGAAAGTAATAGCTATACAGAAAACAATAATACAGATATATGAAAGCTGCACGTGTACAAACTTAACCAAGAATTTCAAAGTCCGAAAAGGGTAAAAAAGATCCATTAAATTTAATATCAGAGTGTTAGGGTTAGGGTTAGGTCCTTGCCTAGAGACTGAAAGTATGGTCACAGACGCATGTGCAAAGTTTAATGCAAACGCTGAACTTTCAGAAAAAAGTTATCACAGATGTATGAAAGTTGCGCGTAAAAACGTAACCAAGAATTTCTATGTCCAAAGGGGTAAAAATCAACTGAATTACATGTTAGAATAATTTAATGGATCTTTGTATAGCTCTAGGCTGATATCACGATCTCGGAGGCATGTGTAAAGACTCAGAGCAACAGCATTAATAGAAACAGAGATTTGACAAACTTTCGCGTAGAAACTTAACCAAAGAATTACACCGACGCTAACGCATGGATGGCTAGAATAGCCAACCCCTATTCTTCTAATAGTCGCGCTAAAAATGGTAAGAAAATATATTATGAGTTAGTCAATGTTATTCATCTTATAAAGATATTATATTCTACTTCGTTTTTAAAACACCCTAACAGATTATTACAGGTATTCTGCACTATATACCCAATTGATGTCCATGGCGTGCACCATAAAATTTGCAGTGAAGCCACATATCTGGTTTACTCACTCAGATAGGCGAGATAAAGTCGAACAAATTACTTTGGTATTAGATATTTCACATGGTAATCTACAGCAATATTGTCCGGGAATCGGAAATCTCTTGTGGCATGCATTTCATACAATTTTGGGACTAATTGGGAATGTATACTCGTAAGCTTTAATGCACCAATGTTTAAAAGTCAACGTCACGTCAATATTTTCAAAGTAGACCTTTTGTCAATCTTGCAGCAACCTTACAATACATTAGATTCGCTCCGCGAAAAGCAAATGATTAAGTGCGTTGTTGACACATTTTAGGAAAAACATGAATTCCTTTAATGTCTTATCACCGTTGATGAGATTTACAAGTAATCCTCATTATGAACAGGAAAATGAATCACAAAGTCGCAAGTAGATAGTGTCTAGGTCTCAAAAACGAGAGTTAGTCTTTCAGTGATAGTAACGGTATTTTGGGACGCTAACGGCATTTTTTTAGATATTTCCCAAAAGAAAAGTACAATAACCTGAGTGGAGCTTACTATGAATTCTAAATTGCTACACCAACTGAAACAGATCATCACCCATGAACCGCCCCCCCCCCCCAGCACATTCGCAATCGATGCTGTCGACCAAAATGGATAGAAATTACTACTCAAAGAACCTATATTATAGGGACTTCTTCACGTTTGCAACATGCCAAAGGGGACATGCATTGTCACCATTTCAAGAACTACCGAGACATCGTCAGACCGTTTCGGGATTTGCCCCGGCTTTTTTACTTCTGGGCTGATGGCATTTGAGCACCGTTTGTCCAAGGGCTCAGCCCTGGATGGAAATTATATTGAAAAGGAATAAACAAAACTCAAACCGCAATAAGTTCGGTTAATTATAAATTTCTCATCCTCGAAGATTCCATTAAATATGCGACAACCTTTTTGGTATATCTTTATCAAATATGTTGATACTGTTCAGTCAGACATGGCCCCATTGATACCATTTTCTCAGTTTTCCAGCATAATTTTTGAGGTCAGAAACTGCCATCTTGTCCTTATAAAATGAAAAAATATGTGTGTGTGTGTGTGTGTGTGTGAGGGCTGTATATAAAAAGAAAAAACTGTGAATCGTGATACTAGTACATGGTTATCATCGCATTCTAATTTGTGGTTTTTAACTGTTGAGCTAATGGCATTTAGCCATGAGTTCAATATGATCTCTTCTGCATCGCCCTTTTTCCTTAATTCATTATTGTTAATTTACAATACAAAGAGCATGCATTGCTTAAGTATACTAGTTTCGAATCATTATTTAATGCATGGAAGATATTGTCAACCCCGATCTGTCACGACAGCATTGAATATGTGACCAAAACTAGAACACAATGAGAATATTCTGTGTAATTACCCTACGTTTACATATTTCTACGTTTTATGTCACTAATAGGCTTCCGTAGTTTAAAAATTCACAGAAAATGAACAGACCGAAGATTCTTCAATTTTATGTAATGCTGTTTATTCCTGGGTAAGTTAAATGTGTTGCATTGTATTATGAAATAAAAGAAGTCAATTAGAAACGATTTGATAGAAAAAAAATCTTTAAAAAATGACATTTCAGGCGAACAGAGCAACAAAAACGGAGACCAAGTGTTACGTATTATTTCGAAGAATCTCTTTAAAAACTTAATGTTATCGGGAAATATTATTGATACCTGCCATGTTCAGAAAAGCCACAAAATACAACAAATACTTACATGTAAGTTGAGACTAAAATTTCCAACGTTTTAACACATTGATTTCGCCATCCGTAGTTAAAACATCCGCATACTATGATACTTTTTGACATTTGTGACATCATCATTTTCTGTCATAGCAAAATTATCTAAGTACGGCGACCAGAAGGGCTATCTTCAATTTATTGAAATTACGAAATTTAAATTTCCATTTATTACCATTTGGCAAGGTATTTTCTTTGGGACTTTTTATATGTTCGTCAGGAGGTTACTTACAATGTAAATATCGCAAAAAAGTTTCTGTTGGAATTAGTTTGACCTTTCATGCTATTTTGACTGGACTATTATTACAAATGAGGTAAGTGTAAAGCGTGGCTAATATCGACAATTCAACCAATCAAAATGCGCGATATGTTATCGAGGGGGCAGTTTTCCAATAATCTGTCGATGACAATTAGTGCTTGCCCATTCAGTTGTAAACAAACTTTGATTATCGAGTTTATCCTCGCAATTCTACCATTTAACAAGATTTAATGGATGACGATCAACTAGTATAACAGCCTTCACTGAGAATAACGGATCGATCTTGGGCCACCGCTTCGATAAGATTCTGTACATTCCAGAAAATCGGTATTTCGCACTCATAGGTTGTTTCGCCCCATTATGTTTTGCGGTTTACCTTATATTCATCTATATTGCACTTCTAATGGTTTTCTTCTACGCAAAATAACCGCGATATGGTTGCACAGGCATTGTTTTGCATCATTTACCAGACTAAAAGAAAATTAAAAAAAGGGAAGGAACTTGGCAATTGCTAAACTGTGAACAGGCTACAGAAGAATTAAAAAAAAAAAAAAAGAATAACAGAAAGTTAGAGATAAAGTTTGAACAAATTGGTTGGTGAGAATTGTTTGGAACAAAGGATGTCTTGTTTCCTACAATAATTATCCTTTATGAACTTTGCTATTTAACTATTCTGCTTTTGTAAAGAAATAAAATGATAAATATAAGACCTAGAGAACAAGCTACTGTCTTTGTTTAAAGACTCAAGTTGAAGAAACACTGCAAAAAAATCTCACTCCTAAAAGTTGAGGTTAAATCACTCCGCGCGAAAAATACCCGCAAAAACTCCTCATTTAAAGGTGGTCGCGCGCAATCTCACTCTTTGAAATTTCCAAAAGTTGACAGGTATGCTTTTATATTACTGCATATGTCAGAATCAAAGGCCAGCAGATACAAAAGCATGTTATCCGAATATCGAACATATCCGGATATATGTCAAATATAAATTTTAATTAGTTTACGTTCTTTTAAAGACCAAAATACCTTAAAATGCTGGTCCCTGTAAGCGCTTAACTCTGCAGACCCGGCAGATTTATTTAGTGCAGACATGACAGCTTCTATGTGGGTAAAAATCCTTAAAACGCAGTCTGCTTTGTTAAAATAAGTTGTTGTTGTCGTTGAAATGTTTTGTTTTCTGGTGGCAGGTCACTCATATTGGCTCCAATGCGTAAATTCCCATTTTCGACGCATTGTCACGCCCTTTACAATATTTCTTTAACCCATTACCACACAATGATTCCTTTTGACTCTCTCACAATGAAAAACTTGGGAAAACATTGTGGAAATGAACATAGGGGTCTGTAATTTGACCCTTGACACATTTAGATAGTCATTACTTTTAAAAGTAATGACTAGAAGGTGTCAAGGATCAAATTACAGACCCCTTTGGAAATAAAGACAAGCAATTTCTTAATTTCCCACATTTTTTTCTATCCAAAATGGTCAACCAATTTTTCCTTTTCATTAATTGAAAGTGTCGTCTGCATCATCTTTGAAATTGGACCAGCTTAAAATTTTACCATACGGCAAAATTTAAGACTTGTCCAAATTCAAAGATTTTGCAGACGACAATTTCATGTGAATAAAATTTAAATTTTTGTGGTCATTTTGTATAGAAAACACTGTGGTAAATGAAGAAATTGCTTGTGACAAGCAATTTCTTCATTTTCCACATTGTTTTCCCAAACTATTATCTTGTAAGAAGTCAAAAGGAGTCACTGTGTGGTAATGGGTTAAGCCAAACTGCACCTACCCTGGCACAGATCCATCCTTACCCTCGAGCCTGTGGAATTTTCTGGAAATGTACCAACTTAGAAAAAAATAAATGACAAATGTGCCACTCCTCAACGAAATGGGCATATTAAACTCCTACTTCTACTTCTACTTCTACTTCATACTGATTCACAATCAAGCATGATTATACTAAGCAGGCGCGTTGTCTGGGAATAGAGGTTAAAAATGTTATATGTATCTTTTTTTTTTTTTTTTTTTTTTTTTTTTTTTTTTTTTTTAATGGTATTTACAGATAAAAGAAGTTACAGATTCAGTTTAAAAGATGGAAGATAAAAGATATAAAAGATAAAAGTACTGTTAGTATTAGGCTTGATAATAGGAGTGAAGCTGTCCTGTAAAAGTTTCTATACTAGGACTAGTTTGTAGGTATTCGGGGAGGCTATTCCACAAACGAATGCTCCTTGGGAAGTATGGGGTAGGAGTAGGAGTGGTACTGTGTTTTCGAGTACGGTGTGAGATAATTTAGGTCTCTTGTGGTGATCCACACATACAAGGTTATGGCTGATTTTGTAAAATATGACAATGCTAATATTGATGTTGCGACGTTGTTGAAATGATTGCCATTTGAGGGCGTTCAGCATCTCTGTAACGCTACTGGTGTAGCTGTAGTCGTTACATACATACATGGCTGCTGCTCTTTGGACATACAGAATTTTATGGTTAAGATATTTCTGCCAGGGATCCCAGACAGAAGAACAATATTTGAGTTGGGGGCCTAACATATGTTTTGTAGGCTAATTCTTTAACCTTTTTGTTGGGAGTTTTAACGTTTCTTCTTATGAACCGCAACGAATTGCTAGCTTTAGCAGTGATATTATTGATATGTTTGGTCCAGGTAAGATCACTGCTAATTGTGATACCAAGATATTTTGCAGCATTTGTTCTTTTTAATTCAGTGCCATGGAGTTTGTAAGGATATAAGGTAGGGTGTTTTTTACGACTGATTCTAAGAATTTCACATTTGTCAGGGTTAAACTCCATCGACCAATCAGATTCCCATTTTTCGAGACAAGATAAAACATTTTGGAGGGTTTGGGCGTCATAATCTGATTTAATTTTAAGATAGACTATGGTATCATCTGCGAATAGCCTGGCTTTGCTACGAATACTATCAGGGAGATCATTTATGTAGGAAAGTAATAAACATGGACCCAACACGGAACCTTGATTGATTAACCATCAAATATGAGCATCATTCTATCATAAAGGAATGAAGAGAGAATGTGCTCTGTTCGTAAGAGAGTAGTTTTAGTGGTTCAACTCCACAGTTTTCGGTCTTATTATACTTAATGAAGGAATAAAACTTTTTGCTCTTGCCAGAGTTGTCTGAGAATATGACCTTATCAAGGTATAACCAATATGCCTGTCTGATATCTCTCTGAACTTGGGCTTTAACCTTTTTATAAGATGTAAGGAGATCTGGGGTTTGCTTTCTGGATTTCTTAAGTCTAGAATAAAGTCTATCATGTCTTCTTATCAAACGGAAAATAGACTGGTTTATCCAGGGTAGGTCGCCGTGAGTTTTGGTTGTTTTTGTGGGGATATGGATTGAACTTCATTTGTTAACTTAATTTGTTAAGTTCATCCTTAAAGGAGAGCCATGCAATATTAGGATCTTTATGATTTTGACCTTTGAAGAGTTGGGCAAACTGGTTAAAGTCATTTTTGAGGCCAATCCAGTTTTGTTGCTTTGTAGCATTTGACCTCTCTTTTGGATTGTATATGTCTTCCCCTGTTCAATTTCATTTCATGAAAGACGATATCATGGTCCGAAATTCCTAGTGGGGGTAGGATATGGGTGTTTTGGACATGGCTTGGCACATTTGATAACAAAAGATCAAGGGTATTTTCACCTCTTGTAGGGATGGTGACCATCTGTTTAAGATTATAACGAAGGAGATTTTCCAGGAATGAAGTGTAAATATTGTTAAACTTACACCCTTCATTAATAGATTTGGTCTTCCAATTCATATTTGACATATCAAAGTCTCCCAAAAATCCAGACTGTACTATTTTTGGGGATTTGTTTCAAGCTGGATCACAGGTGTGATTAGGATTCGTCATCATTTTCATGTGGCTTATAAAATAATGATAAATAAATATCTCTATCTATAACATACCGTGATTTGGCGCACTTGGCAGCGTGTAGTTTCTCTCAAAAGCTTCGGTTGGACCTTTTACTCAGTCTGTTTAATAGACCATTTCCTAGCCTTTAATTCACTTCAAGAAAATGGTATCAAGAGCATCAAGTCTTCAACTACGCTTCCTTAATGCACCACCATTGCTATTTTCCATCTCTATTTGGAAACTACTGGTATATGTGGCATATCCGAAAAGAAAGGTCACGACAGGACAAAAAATAGGTCCTGAATAGATTCTTCAACGTTCGTAGAACGTTGTGATTCAATATGAAAATTGGGTTGATCATCGGATTGTTCAAGGATGGTTTGGTGTAATACAAGAAGAAATAAAAACGGTGAGCATCGACGGTCTTTATTTCTTTCTTTGAGTCTTACATGTTACATTCAGGTTATACATGTGGTGGCAGAGGCGGGATAATGACTACTGCCAAACCGGAGTTTCCTTTTCCATGTTTCCCATGGTATGTTTCGGGAAGTAACTTAATTGTTGGGGGGGGGGGGGGTAATGTTACGTTCGTGGAACGTTATGATCCAATATGCAAATGAGATTGCGAATAAAATTTTTGAAGGATAGTTTGTTGTAACATATAATGAGAAATAAATGCCGCTAGATGTGAGTTTAAGCTTTGCATCGACGTGCTTTGTTTTTTTCCTTTAAGTATTTGCATGTTACAATTTATTAAATCACATCCTAGCAGCGCACCGACCAATGATCTGTTAGTGTGAAGAACCACATTCATGCACCCGTCTATTCTGCAGATTCAGAATCATTGCAACAAAATGGTGGAATCCATTTTTGACGGTACTATGTTTGTGTACCACGACCCAGAAGTATTTCCGCTACGGAGCATCTCCATAATTATGCTATCTGTGCATAAAGTAAATAAAAGGTCCTTCGTTCTGGACAGTGCAACTGTACTTACCGAAGTGTGTCTTATTCATGATCTGATGGTGATTGGTTGTGTATAGGATTCCTGGTACACGGTGGTTAACCCACGTAACTTTTTTTAAACGTTCACACTCTCAAAATGTTCTGATTTTCCTTTTTACGGCAGTTCTTTACTCTGGTCGCCAACTCTATGGGTTAGTTAGAAGAGTCATCAATCTCTCGACCCCCACCCCCCCACCCCCCCCCCCCAAAAAAAAAAAAAAAAAAAAACCAAGTCCTCGCACTGACGTCCCTCATAGAAAACAGTTTTAAAAACATGTAGGGAAAAGAAGATAGGCTATTTGTTGATAACCAGCAAATAACATATTCGCATGCTAGTGATAATTCTAGAAAAATGTTTATTTCAGGACATGGGCCAACAACAATATATATGACCCATCATGCTGTTCATTTACTTCAAAGGACCTTCTGGAAAGTAACCATTATCGACCATAGTCAGTCTGCACAGTCGGAGCAGACTGACTTATGACCGACTTTGATCGAAACTTTTCAGCACACGGTAGATCTAATTTTATGGATATATAATGTTTTCCTTATTATATTATTATTGTTTTTTATTTATTCATTTATTTATTTATTTCATTGAAAGCTTCTCTAGACGACAAAATGGGATGTTGCAGTCTCTAATTTAAGATGAGATTGTTGTACATTTAAGAAATTTTGGATTTTGGAGATATTGGAAAAAGGGTATTTTTTACATAAGCATTTACTTCGTTCTTCTCAATGTTCCACTGGCCCTTTTTATTAGGGAAGTAAATTTATGCATGCCTGGTAAGGTTTCAGGAAAGCGTCGGGGAGCTCGATCGACAGGTATTCCAGTCAACCTTGAAAGAAAATCCAGTCTACAGCCAGTGGGAAAACAAAAACAAAATGGCCGCGTTCCAGCGGCAGGATCAGCGGCCTTTAAAAAAGCCGAGACTCGGCGCCCCGGACGTCTATCCACAAGATCCAAAGCAGAAAGAAGTAAGAAAATCTTAACTTTACATGGAGCGCATTTTGAATTGCAACTCGTTTTCGTAAGCAGATCTTCTGCTTTGCTAATCAATACATTTTGGGCACCTGTCATTTTCATGTTTTTGCTTTCAAATGCAAACCACCATGAGCACCATGAGGTCATAGGCAGCGAATGAGTGCCTTATAAATAGATAAACAACAACAAACCACCAAGATATTTTGAAACAGGTTTAGGAATGTTATCTTATTATTTACAGTATTGATTGTCGTATTGTTCAAAAGTTTGGGTTTTCCGCCAAATTCTGGTTTTCCAAAACGGACCAGGTACAACAAAATTTCTTCATTTCTCTTATTATTTTCTACCCTTGATTAAAATAGGATGGTCCTCCTGGGTACAGCAGTACTTATAGGCAAAGCCGCATCCATGAAAGTAAATAATGAATGAGCGCATGAAAACTTTTCATATACATTCCTTTTCTATCACAATTGAATGTATCCGAAATGATGATGTAAGTAATCATCGAAGATTTGATTTTTGCTTTTAGTTTTGCTAGTTTTACTGCATACAGTTGGTAGGTGATTCTTCGTCCCCAAATGAACTATGTTTTGAATACCCAGTACCATAAATAACAGTTAATACAGTTAATACAGTTCTAGAAGCCAGATGCGATCGTCTGATCACATAAGCATTTCTATGCTTCTTCGGCCCTTTTTTATACGTTTTCCCCGTTGATAAGTGTTTATGTTTGAGGACTTCCGGTTTCACTTTTGGTCAATAGTTCCTCACAAGTTTATCGCACAATATCATACACGTGTATCCACTATATCTTCACTTCACATTGCTTACACTTTTCGCACAACACTCTTCATTACTTTTACTTAATTTTTCATTGCACACTAACTTGTACAATTATTTTTGTAAGCATTTTCTTCAATTCTTTATGCTTAGTATTGACTCAATTTTACTTACTATTTACATTTTTTAACTTTAATTTGGTAAAATAAAATGGTTTTTATTTTAAAAGATAGAAACTTGCATTTTGTACAATAAAAGATATGAACTTTTAAAAACATTTGGTGTTTACCAATAATGGTAATCATTTACTATATGCCCTGTTTTTTGCCCTATGCTTTCGAATATTACTTAGGCAAATATTGACTGGCTTGAGTTTAGTGACGTTTTATTATAATCATTTATGCCTATAGTAATAATAACAACTGTAACTTTTCTCTTATTTATTCTTGTATGTATGTAAATACAGAATTACTTTTATTATTATTACTATTTTCTTTAATATTTTATTGCTGTAATTTTATATTTGAGTGGTTTGGCTCAGGAAATATGGCAGTCCATCGCTTTCCTGTCCTCCCCATTATTTTCATCAAATTGTCAGGATCATGATTATGTAGTAATAGTTATGGTGAAATGCTACTTATGCTTTATATGTTTCGTGTTATACTGCTCTGTCTTGTAGTCATTTTACTTAGTTACTTTTATAGCATTTGGCTTCAAATTTATTGATTGGTTTCCATAGCTTATTAAGCCTAGCTTTAAATGCATTGATTGAGGGTGCCTGTACCACCTCATTTGGAAGATCATTCCAATTTTTTGTTGCCCTAACACTGAAAGCATTTTTCCTACAGTCTGTTCTAGGCCTTGTTTGGAATAGTTTTAAATTGTTTCCCCTAGTGAAACTTTCTTTTCTTAGTGTTATGATGCTTTTGTTTGTTTTATCAATTTTGTTAATAAGACGATAGATCTGGATTAGGTCTGCTCTTTCTCTCCTATATTCTAGAGTAGGGAGTCCAAGTATTCGAAGCCTTTCAGTATACGATTTGTTTTTCAGTTCTTTGACCATTCTTGTTGCCCGTCTTTGGACATTTTCTATTGCAATAGCATCCTTTTTGTATCTGGGACTCCAAATTACTGAGCCATACTCTAAGTGTGGACGTACCATTGACTTGTATAATTGCAAAAACATCTTCTTATCCATATAAGTGAAGGATTTCATTATAATTCCCATATTCCTGTTTGCAACATTTACTTTGGTATTAACGTGACTCTGGAAGGTAAGTTTGGAGTCGAAAATGACACCCAGATCTTTTTCTTGGTCAACATTTTGAATCTCATTAATGGAACCGTCTGTGCTTTTTATGAAGTATTGGTTTTCGCTTTCCTTTCCAAAATGTAGGGTTTTGCATTTATTAGTATTGAACGACATTTCCCATGTTTTTGCCCAGTCACATGCATTAAAAATGTTGTCTTGTAGAAGGATTTCGTCATTTGGTTGGCTGATCGACATGTATAGCTTAACATGGTAACCAGGGTTTTCCATGACGCACAAATCATGCGTCATTGTCGCAATTTCAATACAAATGACCCCTTAGAAATTTACTTGAGGGACATTAATGATGCAAGTTTCAAAATCCAGATTTTTCTATCATACTTGAGTACTTGGGCATTTGACCCACAAAATAGTAGAAATGACCCCTAACTTTGAAGGCAAGGGGGTCACAATGACCCCAAATTCTCATGCTCAGGGAAAACCCTGGTAACCAAAGAGATCTACTATAATATCTGTTGACTTTTTCAGGATGAGCTGACATCGACCAGCGTAAAACTAGGATTCAGTAACATTCCACCCTTCAATGATGAGGTAAGCATATATAGCAAAAGACAGAAAAGAGGGGTTAACCCTTTCCCAAGCAGCAAAATATTAAGGTGATCCACGTCAAAATTGCCACAAATGACAAAATGAAAGGTATTAAAGATAGAATTTTTGTAAAATATGGCATAGACAATATTGAGACAAAAGGAGTAACTGCTGGTTATCAGCAGTTTCTTCTTTTGTCTAAATGTTTTCCCAGGCCAATTCTATTAGGGACATCAAAACCAGCTGAACTCCCAAATAAGACTGGATTTTAACAACCCTAAGAAAATGGGCTTGGGAAAACATTGAGACAAAGGAAGAAAATATTGATTATCAGCATTTTCTACTTTTGCCTCAATATTTTCTTTACTTAGTTCACACAAATTCTGTCTTTATCAACATCTATTTCTGTTATAATTTTCAAGATTTTAATGATCTTATATAGAATTATTAGGATATCGTTAAATGCATAAGTTTTTTCGCAAAAAAAAATGACAGTAGTTACTTCAGGGTTGCCACATGTCAGGGAAAAGAAAAGGGAAATATTTATTTTTTCAAGGTCAGGGAATTGTCAGGGAATTTTGTGAACTGTCAGGGAAATTTGAAAATATAGGCAAATGTCAGGGAATTACTGTATAGCACTTTATTTCTACGGGGACTTTATTTCTGCTATTTCTGTGGTCGTGGATGGCACCGCAGAAATAAAATCCGCAGAATATTAATCCCGAATGTAGAGGTTGTTGTCATTCTGTAATTTTAGTCAGTACATACATGAACAAGTTATTCTTTTACCACCCGATGGAAAGAACAATATCATAACAATGGAGTGCTTTCCTATTCAAAATTGGTGTAACTACGGCTTTAACTTGGGTGTAGATAAAACATTTTAGTTCATCAATAAACAATGATTTAACAAGTTTGACTGATTGGTAACAGTTTGACACATCTTTCTTTTCACACATATCTGTGTACGGCATTGTTTCCCATAACGCCTTAATAGATACTGGTAAATGAGCGGGATTATCCCTTTACCCTAACAGAGTAATTAGAATATTTGGTAAGCATCGTCTTTCAAACTATATCTGATACTCAATAAAACTGATTTAATAGCGCAGAAATAAAATCTTTGATTTTGCAAAATGCGAGACAGCAGAAATATGTTCCGCAAAAATTAAACCTGCCTGATTTCTGGAAAAAACGCAGAATTTGGAGCCCGCAGAAATAAAGTGCTATACGGTATCAGGGAATTTTGAAAAGATAAAGTGCAGTGACATAAAAGTAATTATTAAAACATCGCCTTTTAAAACTGTAACAAAATATTGCAAGATACCACGAAATTACTGCGACGAAACATGTCAGGGAATTTTCCAATTTTGTCAGGGAATTTTATTTCCTTTGACTAGTGACAACCATGTACTTGTTTTAAATGTATTTCACTTTTCCTGTTTATATAATGTTTCAATGTTCTAAATTTATTTTTCAGTATGGATCAGCTAAGAATGCTAGTATTAGCCAAGAGAAGGTATGTTTTCATGTTTATGTCATTATCAGATGACTATATAGTAATTTCATGTCTTGTCCAAGCTAAATTTCATCTCTTTTGCAAAATTCAAACCCAATTCATTCACTCAAGAAGTATATGTATGAATGCATGTAATAAGAAGAGATATGAAAAGGATTTTAGAGTTCTAGAAAACCGTGTCTTTGGAGGGTAGAGGGTGTCCGATCACGTACAAATGTACATGAATCACGTAAGATCAACAAAAATCACGTACTACTTTTTCACCCAAAACGTCCAAGAACGTACGCAAAATGAGTCCCTTATCATGTATGAAAATAAGATGACAATCCAATGAAAGAAAATCGAGTTTGCTAGCCGAGTAATAAAATCGAAACTGCCAAATTCGGTCATTCGGATCCCTCTATTTTTAGCGCGACTTTTCGAAGAAAATGAGAGCTTATACTGTCACCCGGGCGTCGGCAATGGCGTTGGCATCGGTGTTGGCGTTGCAACAAAGGTTAAAGTTTTTTCAAACATCAATATCTTTCATACTATCAAAGGGATTCAACCCAAACTTGGAATACTTATTCACCATCACACCCTCTACCTTACTATTAGGGCCCATGACCCTGGCTCCACTATATTTGGAGTTATGCCCCCTTTATATTAAGCACTTAGAAAGTCGAGCGCGCTGTCTTCGGACAGCTCTTGTTTCCCATAATTGTAGTTGACCAAGATACTGCGTTTTTGCGATTTTTTTTTCAACCAAAACGCTTGAAAAATAAAGCGTCTGCATGATCATGGCATCTAAACAGACTGGATTTTTTTTTTATTTCAAATGCACACAATCAGAAAATCAACATAAAAAGGGGAAAACAATGAATGAATCACTCAGTCTGTAGTGAATCTAAAAACAAAGTTCATGGCTCAGCCAGTTTGGACGGAGAAAAGGGAACAATGCCGATATTAGAGGCTCGGTTGAAAATATCTTCGAGATTGTAGCCACAAACTGGATGATATATATCTGTTTGTGATCAAAATTCAAAAAGGTTTCGGTAACAGTATTGTAACCAAGTTGAAAACTGCATTAGGCTTCTGAAAACATTCCAAATTTGATTGATTTGCAGGTAATTGAAAGAAAAAAATGCTGAACAAAACGCCTAAACCTTCCCTTTCCGAAACAAGAACGAGTTTGGATTAAGTTGACATTAAGGAAAAACAGGAGAAATGAAACTTCTGACAATCAGCAAATGTATATTCATTTTTAGCTCCACCGGCCTTTCAGGCCAGCGGGCTATTGTCATGGCGGTGTGTCCGTCGTGCGTCCGTGCGTGCGTGCGTGCGTGCGTCCGTAAACTTTTTAGCTCACCTGAGCAACATGCTCAAGGTGAGCTTTTGTGATCACCCTGTGTCCGGCGTGCGTTGTGCGTCGTGCGTCGGAAGGCGTCAACAATTTCTTTAAACATCTTCTCCTCCTTAACCATTGGGCCAATTCTTACCAAACTTGGCAGGCATGTTCCCTGGGTGACCCTTTTCAAAACTTGTTTTCAAATTTTTGATTCGTCAAAAAATGTGGGCGTGGCAGGGCAGGGCTTATCAGACTTAGAGAAATTGTTACATAATTCTTCAAAAATCTTCTCCTCCTTAACCATTTAGTCAATTTTTACCAAAGTTGGCAGAAATGTTCCTTGGGTGACCCTTTTCAAAACTTGTTTTCAAATTTTTGATTCGTCAAAAAATGTGGGCGTGGCAGGGCGGGGCTTATCAGACTTAGAGAAATTGATACATAATTCTTCAAAAATCTTCCTCTCCCTAACCATAGAGTCAATTTTTACCAAAGTTGGCATAAATGTTCCTTGGGTGACCCTTTTCAAAACTTTTTTTAAAATTTTTGATTCGTCAAAAAATGTGGGCGTGGCAGGGCGGGGCTTATCAGACTTAGAGAAATTGATAAATAATTCTTCAAAAATCTTCTTCTCCCTAACCATAGAGTCAATTTTTACCAAAGTTGGCAGAAATGTTCCTTGGGTGATCTTTTTCAAAACTTGTTTTCAAATTTTTGATTCGTCAAAAAATGTGGGCGTGGCAGGGCGGGGCTTATCAGACTTAGAGAAACCATGAGAAAATTCTTTAAAAATCAACTATTGGTCCAATCTGTACCAAACTTGGCAGGAATGTTCCTTGAGTGACTGTTTTCAATGCCTCTTGATAAATCTTTGTTTCGTTAAAAAAATGTGGGCGTGGCAGGGCGGGGCTTATCAGACTTAAAGAAATTGTTAAATAATTCTTCAAAAATCTTCTTCTCATTAACCATTGATTCAATTTTTATCAAACTTGGCAGAAATGTTCCTTGGGTGATCTTTTGCAAAATTTGTTTTCAAATTTTTGTTTCATCAAAAAATGTGGGCGTGGCAGGGCGGGGCTTATCAGACTTAGAGAAATTGTTAAATAATTCTTTAAAAACCAAATGTTGATCCAATTTGTACCAATCTTGGCAGGAATGTTCCTTGAGTGAGTGTCTGTACTGCCTGTGTTTCAAATTTTTGATTTGTCAGAAAATGAGGGCGTGGCAGGGTGAGGCTTATCAGACTTAGAGAAATCATTAAGTAATTCTTAAAAAATCTTCTTCTCCTTAACCAATGGATAAATTTTTACCAAACTTGGCAGAAATGTTACTTGGATGACCATTTTCAAAATTTGTTTTCAAATTTTTGATTTGTCAAAAATGTGGGCATGGCAGGGCGGGGCTTATCAGACTTAAAGAAATCATGAAAAAAATCTTTAAAAATCAACCATTGGTCAAATTTAAACCAAACCTGGCAGATCTGTTTCTTGAGTGACTGTTTTCAATGTGTGTTAATGAATTTTTTGATTTGTCAAAAAATGTAGGTGCGGCAGGGCGGGGCTTATCAGACTTGGAGAAGTTATTAAACGAATCCTTGAAAATTTTCTTCTCCTTAACTGTTGGACAAATTATATCAAATTATCCAGGAATGTTCCTTGGGTACCCGTTTCAGTGATAATTTTACAATTTTAAGACTGTGGGTCCTTGGGACTCACTGGATTCCATATCAATGAGTCCAGCTACTAGCTTAATGAGTCCAATACACTGTTTTCAATAGGAAATTGTAAAAATTGTTGCATCCTGGGACTCGCTAGAATTAAAACTTTGCATCCGACAGACCAAATTATGAGTAAAAGTTGCAGGATGTGCAGGTAAAAAAATCACTGCGTTTTTATTTTTTTTTTTTACAAATTTGTGATTGGTTGAAAATGTGGGCATGGCAGGATGTTTATACGACTAGGAGAAATGACAAGAAAATTCTTTAAAAATCAACTGTTGGGTCAATTTGAACCAGGGATGTTGCTTGAGTGACTCTTTTTAGTCCCCTACCGGCGAAGCCGAAGGGGACTTTAGGTTTGCACTCTGTCCGTCAGTCAGTCCGTCCGTCCGTCCGTCCGTCTGTCCGTCAGTCCGGTGAATTAGTTTTCCGGACTTTTTTTCTAAACGGGGATAGCTATTGAGCTGATTTTTGGTATGTAGATCCGCATTGATGAGTTACAGAACAAGTTTAAGTTTCGTTCCGGTCCAGTGATTTTTGGGGAAGATATGGATGCTGGACTTAGAAAATTTCTGGGAAATCACAGTTTTCCAGACTTTTTTTCTTCATGCTGGCAGCTATTGAGCTGATTTTTGGTATGTAGACCGGCATTGATGAGTTACAGAACAAGTTTTAGTTTCGTTCCGGTCCAGTGATTTTTGGGGAAGATATGGATGCTGGACTTAGAAAATTTCTGGGAAATCACAGTTTTCCAGACTTTTTTTCTTAATGCTTGCAGCTATTGAGCTGATTTTTGGTATGTAGACCTGCATTGGTGAGTTACAGAACAAGTTTGAGTTTCGTTCCGGTCCAGTGATTTTTGAGGAAGATATGGATGCTGGACTTAGAAAATTACTGGGAAATTACAGTTTTCCAGACTTTTTTTCTAAACGCTTGCATGTATTGAGCTGATTTTCGGTATATGAACACATATTGATGAGATACAGAACGAGTGTGAGTTTCGTTCCGCTCCAGTGATTTTTGGGGAAAATTCGGATGCTGGACTTAGAAAATTTCTGGGAAATCACAGTTTTCCGTTTTTTTTTTTCTTAATGCTTGCAGCTATTGAGCTGATTTTTGGTACGTAGACCCACATTGATAAGTTACAGAACACGGTTGAGTTTCGTTCCGGTCCAGTATTTTTGAGGAAGATACGGATGCCAGCAACTGGACTTTGAAATTTTTTGGGCTTCTTTTTCTAAACACATATATAAAGCCGGTAGGGGACTTGGTATTGTTTTGCAATACTTCAGAATGCTTGTTAACAATAATATTGTTTGTGAATTTTTGATTTGTTAAAAAATTTGAGTGTGGCAGGGTAGGGCTTATCAGACTTCAAAAAATGATAAAGAAATTCTTCAAAAATCAACCATGGGGCCAATTTAAACCAAGAGAACAAAATGCTTATTGAGTTACTCTTTTCAAACACTTGGTTATAAATTTTTGATAGGATAATAAATGTTGATGAGGCAAGGAGGGGCTTATCATATTAAGCGTATTAATACCTGTAATGTATCATTCTGATGTTTCAAAATTGTAAATTGTTAATTGTAAAAGTTTAATCCTGATTATAACAAGAGCCGTCACAGACGGATTATGCTCCCCGAATAAGTGTTTGTCACAAAATAAAAACTATCATACATTAAGCCCCCTTTTCCCATGACAGCTTTTTTGTACACACATTATTTATAGAATATGGTCTAGAACATCCTATTTATTACATGAGCACAAAATTTAATTAAATTCTGCCCATTAGATGAAGAGAAATAAGAGAAAAACTAATTTTTACACTAAGGCCCCTTTTTCCATGACACAGCCTTAAATTTACTAACGGAGAAAATGGTCTCTAGGTATTGACCCAGGGAGTTCACATGTGAAGTTTCATTGAATTTGGTCCAAGGGTTGCTGAGATATGGCTGTGGACGGACGGACGGACAGACACACGGACGGACGGACGGACGGACAGCGTGGCGACTATATGCTCCCCCCCCCCCCCCCCCATAAAGCATAAAAATCAAACTGGAACAGCACATGATATTCAATTTTAAAGATGTATGCAAATTATGCTACTACATGCAATATGATTGAATACTAATGTGATTTCATTGTCTTCATTGGAAATTATGAAACTTAATTTACAATAGTTTGATACGACATACATATTTGTTTACAACAAAATTTATATTGCACACCATCAAATACAGGAAGAACTCAGGTGAGCGCTCTTGTTCTTTAAAAATCTTCTTCTCAAAAACTACTGGATGGATTTCAACCAAACTTCACAAGAATGATCCTTGGGTGACCTTCTCTCAGATTCCTTCAAAGAATATGGATTGTACCAGAATAACCTGAGTTATCTGCCCTTGAATGTCAAAAATAACAGTTTTTGACTTTAGTTTTCTTCTAAAATCTACAAATATTGAACAATCAAGACAAATCTTTGACAGAATGATGCTGACTATAAGATCTTGCTATGGTTAAGTTTTCAGCTTGATATGAATTTTACATCATGAGTTATGTGCCCTTGAAATTGACAAAATTGCCATTTTCGGCTCTATTTTGACTTTGTTTTCACTCTAGCAACTACAAATATTGACTAAACAAGACAAAACTTTGACAGAATGATGCTTACTATAAGATCTTACCTTGGTAAAATTTTCAGCTTGATCTGAATTTTACATCATGAGTTATGTGCCCTTGAAATTGCCAAAAATTGCCATTTTCGGCTCCATTTTGCTGGTTTTGACTTTAATTTTACTCTAAAATCTACAAATATTGACCAATCAAGACAGAACTTGCACAGAATATATATATGCATTATATGCTGCCTGGGTGTAATTTTCAGCTTGATCAGAATCTTACATCATGAGTTACGTGCCCTTGAATTTGACAAAATTGCCATTTTCGACTTTGTTTTCACTCTAACAACCACAAATGTTAACCAATCAAGATGATACTTGGAAAGAATTTTGTTGACAACAAGATCTTGCTTATGCGTAATTTTCAACATGATCACACTGTTACAATCTGAGTTATGTGCCCTTGAATTTGACAAAATTTCAGTTTTCGACACTTTTTCCACTCTTGAAGCCCACAAATATTGACTAATATAGACAAAATTTGAACAGAATGATAGTGACCATAAGATCTTGCATGTGTTTAATTTTCGATTAGATTTTAAATATACATACTGAATTATGTGTCCTTGAATTTGGCAAAATCACAGTTTTCAATTATTTTATTATCGCTCTAACATCCCTAAAATATTAGTCAATCATTTACTTTCTTTTTGCATTGACCACATGATTGCTGCTTTTGACTTTGTATTTGCTGTAAGAACCACAAGTATTCAAAATTCTAGTCAAAACTTGGATTTAATATTAAAAGAAATTCAGGCCTGTGGAGTGACTCAAGACCTTCAGGTCTTTCTAGTTTAGTCAAACCCTATTTTGTAGGTAATTATTGGAATCCAATGAGTAGCAACAAACAACATGCGATTTGGATTTTATTTTAATAAAAACAAACTCGGGTTGCTTTTCCATTCAAAGCAAATAAATGTATCCTGCTGTGTTTTATGTGGTAAATTTGGAAATGGATTATGTTCACAAAATTAATGTTAACCCATATAAATACAATTATTAAGTCTAAAGTGTTTCCACTTTTTAATATGTTTAATACTTCTACATCACGGAGTCAATAAATGGAAGAATTGTCTAAATTTGGCATTAATTTTCTTGTACCCCCTATTTATTTTTTGTACCCCCAACTTTAACCACCAAGAGGTACAAAAAAACCCAGTCAAAATTTTCAGTGGACACACTGGAGGGTAGACAACCTTCAACGTCCTTGTATTCTAAAATATTGGCACTTTTGCCTCAATTGAAGACTTTGTGCAAAACCTGTAGGGACAGGCTTAGTGCAATGATGATTAATTCATTACCAGATGGCAATTTTTTTAGACTGCATTTGGACTAATCTAAAATTTTGCTGTCTGATAATTTGTTAAACATTGGATGCAATGTTAAATGTTTTTATTTCAGTTTGGGGCATTCTTCAGCGCCGTCATGACCAAGAAGATGGAACTAAACACATGGGCAGACAGTAGTAAGAAAAAACCTCAGGTTACCAAGGAAAACTATAACTTCTGGCCGGTTCGTACACAATTTATGGTATAACCTTTTCCCAAACAGCAAAATTTTGCAGATGACTAAAATGATGACAATAAAGATTTGACTGGTAAAAAAGTTATTGAAGATCAACCAAAATTTTGGTTGAAAATCCATTATGTCCATCTAATGCATGACGTCAGTCGCCTGTAGACCTTCTCTGCTCCAAACTGAATTCAAATTGGTCACATATTAACAAAATTATTGAAGATTTTCTGAAAATGTTGTATCATGTAGTTATCCACCGTGTTTAAATCAAGGTTTGATTATGCAGGTGATATCACAGAAGAAGCACAACATGGAAACTGTCAAGAGCTACCCATTCGAAATGCAATGCATCATTAACCCATTACCAAACAACAAAATTTTTGGGCGGTCCAAATTGAAAGATCCCGCAGACGACAATTTCAAGTGAATGGAACTTTTAATTTTTAGGTCTTTTTGGATGGAAAACAATGTTGGAAATAAAGAAATTGCTTGTGACAAGCAATTTCTTCATTTCCCACGATGTTTTCTAAAGCCATTCTCTTGTAGGGAGTCAAAAGGAGTCATTGTGTGGTAATGGGTTAATAATTCATTAAACCCTATACTGTGGGTACTCATTGGAATCGTCTCGTTGAGACGATTCCTATGAGTACCCACAACATAGGGTTTGGTTTTGTCAGTATATACTTGAAATATTTTACAGGTGACATCACAGAAGAAGCACAACATGGAGACGTGGTTTAAAGATATGGCCGGCAACAAGCCACTGTCTCATCTCAGTCGTAAGATCCCCTCCTTTAACAAGAAAGAGGAGATTTTCTCCGTGCTGTGCGAGTTCAACATACCCATGGTGAAGGCTACTTGGTTCATCAAGATGACGGCGGCTCACTATCTGGCCATGCAAGAAAATAAATCGAAGAAAAGACAAGCTGTGGATCAGTGGTTAGGTAAGGGGATTTTACCCTTTCCCAAACAGCAGAATTTTAGGGTGGTCAAATTCAAAAACTGCCATAAATGACAAATTGGAAGGTATTGAAGATAGAAAATTGTGTAAAATATGGCATAGAAAACATTGAGACAAAAGTAGAAACTGCTGGTTATCAGCAGTTTCTTCTTTTGTCTCAATGTTTTCCCAAGACTTTTCTATTAGGGACGTCAAAACCAGGTTTTGTTTGGGAAAGGGTTAAGGATTACAGACCATGATTAACTATGAAAGACTTTGTGCATCTTCGGATGTCATCTGTCGCAACAGAATTTGACGAGAATATGATATCCCTTACTGTTTTAGTGGCATTGTCAATTTTTGTTGCCATGGATGATGCCCGTAATTGGGAAGTATATATCGTAAATTTCTGTTGTCACATATGACGCCAGAAGATGCATGAAGTGTGTGGTATCTAATGATGGGTTGTAATCCTTGAATTAAATTATCAGATCCAATTGAAAAAGCTTCTATTTCCCCACACAATTTTGTAATAGACTTTGTCAAATTGGAAGGTGTTGCGAATGATACCTGGATAGGTCAGCCGTCTAGGAAAATTTGTTAGTCATGTCTGAGAAAATTTTAAAAGAAAGAAGAAAATGCTGATCCTTACTTTCTCTCAAGGTCTTCTTAGTGGATAATTCATATTGATCAGAAATGCCACACAGTATATTTTAAATCAGCTCATATATAGATCATGAAGACTGTCTTTTTAACTTGCCAAAAAACTAGTAAAATTCATAACAATGAAATTAACTTTTTACAGAATGGACCTTAGGAATCACCAAGTACATGAAAGAACAGCTTGTAAAGATACAAGAACATTACTATGGAAGTTTCTCAGCATTGGCCATAAGTTTTTTGTGACAAAAATTTGACTTTAAGGGAAAAGTTTTATCCATGACTAGACTATGCGAAAAGTATGCTAACTAGGGACAAAGATTTTTCCACACTCAATAATCCCCTGTTCATTTTAATCACAACACCAATATTTTGTCACTTTTCAGCAAAAACTTTGTAACTGCAGCTTAAAACAAGGTGCAGTTGCGAATTTTTATGTTGAAAAGCGGCGATTTATACCTTTCAGAATGGACCCTAGGAATCACCAAATACATGAAAGGACAGCTTGTAAAGATACAAGAACATTACTATGGAAGTTCATCAGCATTGACCATAAGTTTTTTGTGACAAAAATTTGACTTTCAGAGAAAAGTGTATCGGTGACTAGACTGTACGATAAGAACGCTGACTAGGGATAAAGATTTTTCCACACTCAATAAACCCCTTTTCATTTGAATCACAACACCAATATTTTGTCACTTTTCAGCAAAAAACCTCGTAACTGCAGCTTTAATCTGGTTTTATCTTGAAAAGCAATGATTTATATCTTTCAGAATGGACCCTAGGAATCACCAAGTACATGAAAGAACAGCTCGTTAAGATACAAGAACATTACCACGGCAGTTCCTCGGCACCGACCATGAGTTTTCTGACGGTGACCCAGCCTCCTTCACAAGTTGACCTTGACTTGGCGCTCAAACAGTGGCATTACTGCGCTAAACTCTCACGACATATGTATGATGTAAGTATTGAGTACATGACATTGCGCAACAGTTAACCCTTTCCCAAATGGCAAAATTTTAGGGTTATCCACTTCAAAAACTTTCACAAATGACAAAATGGAAGTTATTAAAGATAGAATTTGTGTTAAATATGGCACAGAAAACATTGAGACAAAAGGAGAAACTGCTGGTTATCAGCAGTTTCTTCTTTTGTCTCAATGTTTTCCCAAGCCTTTTCTAATAGGGACGTCAAAACCAGGTCTTGTTTGGGAAAGGTTTAAGAGGAGGTGATGACTTCAGTTTTCAAAATGCAACATTTCATTTAATGTTCATTATACCCTATGTTTTGGGTACTCTGTCTCATTGAGATAATTCAAGTGAGAACCCACAACATAGGGTTTGAATGTGAAATTACAAATTTGACCTGGAGCTCAAACAGTGGCATTAGTGCGCTAAACTGTCACGTCATATGTATGATGTAAGTTTGATTTAGATGCTTTAGTTGATTGGCTTCTGTGTTTAGATGTTTCTGTCTTGTGATTGAAATAAATGTATATATCATAAAGTCAGAAGATTTCCGAAACATTTTTATGCCCCCGTATCACAAGATTGGGGGCATTATTGTTTTACTTTAAAGATTATTTGGCGCCAAATATTTTCGCCAAATTTCTTGTGCCAGAATTAATTTTTTGTCGCATTTTGGGACAATAGCGATCGCCAGTGTAAACCTTGTATTTTGAAAATTAATTGATTTTCTCTGACATGATTTTATCATCCATTTACAGGAAGGCCTTCTAGACAGACAGGAGTTTTTGTTATGGTATATAGAACTGGTGGAGAAAACTAAACTGTTGGACGATACTCTACTCAAGCTGGTTCTCTCACAAATATTGCAGGTATTATCCTATATAAACAATAGTGAAAATGTTCCTAATCTCAATACTTTGACTTTTGAGTTAGAGACAACTTTTCAAATACTTTAACATTGCCTTTGCCTTATATACTCTTAAGAGATAGAGCCTTAATACTTCACACAGTATACCTTCTGACAAGGATTTTCATTGGGGCAATGACCTTTTGCTGTGATCTAGGGCTTTTATCTTTTCTTTGTGACAAGCTGCCATTAGGGCAATCTAAATTGTCTGCATACAATTCTTGTTACGAATAATCAGCAAATTCTATGTTTTGGGTACTTGTTAGAATTGTCTATGATTTTAAATATTGAATTTCTAATTTTACCTTTCTTATCTGTTGCTCTATACGTTTCAATTTACTCATTTACTTAGCCCATTGCCAGATGGCAAACTTTTAAACTTGTCCAAATTCAAAGATGGTGCATTCGACAATTTCAAATAAATGAACTCTTTTAGTTATAGATTTTCTGGGAAGAAGACATTGTCGGAAATTTTCCACTTTGTTTTACCATGTATTTATCATGTGGAGCATTATAAGGTGTCAGTGTGTTGGAATGGGCTAATAATTCATTTCGCTGCTTTTCAACGTAAACCTCGTAACTGCAGCTTAAGATAAGCTGCAGTTACCAGGTTTACTTTGGAAAGCGACAATTCATTCCTTGATTCATTCATTTATGTACATCTTTCAGTATCTAGATGAGGTTACACTATCAGCCCAGTTATCCAGAAGACTTTGTTATGCTTGTGCCAAGAGAATCACACAGTTGTGCTCCGAATCAGGCTGCTCATCTCCGAGAACCGAGTCGCCGATGCTCAACAATAGTAATAACAGGTAGGACATGGATAAATTGTGTTGTTATTTAATCCTTTCCCAAACAAGACCTGGTTTTGACGTCCCTAATAGAAAAGGCTTGGGAAAACATTGAAACAAAAGAAGAAACTGCTGATAACCAGCAGTTTCTCCTTTTGCCTCAATATTTTCTGGACTATACCACACACAACTCCAATCTTTATGAACATCCATTTTGTCGTCTTTTGAAGTTTTGAATTGGACCACCCTAAGATTTTGTCGTTTGGGAAAGGGTTAACGTCTGTTGCTAAAATATTTTGAACTTAGCAAGCATTTTGACGCATTTTGTCCCCTACATCAAGTGTTTGAAAATATCCCCTATTCTGTTTGGTCGGAACTTAAGCTAAAATGGTAATGAATGAGTATATTAATTATCTATATTGAACAATTGATACAAAATAAGAAAACAAGTTTTCGCAAAGGTATAACTAATTTTATTACCTAAACCCATTTCTTAAAAGGTGATACTAGGTAAAAAAGTAGAAAATGTGTATGTTATAGCATAGAAAATTTTGAGAGAAAAAGAAAATTTGCTGATGGTCAGCAATTTCTTCTTTACTCTCCATGTTTTCTCGAACCATATCTACTAGAGACATCAAAATAACGTCTTGTCTGGGAAAGGGTTAAATGTTGGCTGGTCCTTCTGAATATCACCTTAGATGACCATTTTGAGTGGTTTGTAAAATTGATTAGGGATGACTATTGCAGGCCAAAATGACTATTGCGATAGTATTGCTATTGACCAAATTGCTATCACGATAGTATTGCTATTGTAGGTTGCTATTGCAATACTATTGCGATTCTATTGTTATATGCTTTAAGTGCTATAAATGGATATTTTTTCATTAAAAATCACATTTCCTGAATATTTTACATATATGAATTAATTTGCAGAATCATTAAATGAATAATCTGAGGAAAGAGTGACATTTCATGATTTGAGTAGCCTGTCATTGATGTCTGATATTAAAGAAACAGATTTTTTGCTAAAATTAGACAATGTCATGTGACAAATTGCTATTTTTAGAACAAATTGCTATTTTTAGAACTATCAAAACTATTGCGATAGTGGAAACAACTATTGCGATACTATTGATATTGCCAGTTGCCTATCATGATAGCACTATTGCAGAGGTCACTATTGCGATATATCGATAGTCCGATGTATCGTTACATCCCTAAAATTGATTCAATTAATCAATTAATTAATCAATTAATCTGATGTCTTCTATTTTACTATTTGGTCGTGGATATAGTGCAGTTGTTAGCACATCAAACTCACACTCATAAAGTCCCAGGTTTTATCCTTGTCTGTGGCAACCACCCTTTCTTACTTTTGTTGACTGGTCTCCTGTGAATGGTTCAATGATTGTAAGCCTATTTTGGTGAACAAATGGAGGCTTAGAAAGGATGTTGTGGTAGTACTGGTGAGAGAAACAGGAATCCATGGCTAGATGCCGCAACCACCATGATATGACTCAGGGTTTTCCTTGGGGGTCTTTGTGACCCTCTTGCCTTCAAAGTTAGGGGTCATTTCTCTAACTTTGTGGGTCAAATTTTATAAATGCCTTAGGATTCAAGTATCAAACAAGAATTTTGATTTTAAAACTTGGGTCATTAATGACCTTCAGGTAAATTTTTAAGTGGACATTTGTTTTGAAATTGTGACAATGACCCTTGATTTGTGCGTCATGGAAAACCCTGTGACTACTGCAGTTGACAGAGCCATTAATTCCATTTAATCAATTTTTGGGAAGCAAATTTTGCAAAATTTGCTTCTCTTTACGGCCACCTTTCTCTGCACTTTACCATTCTCTGCATACCACACAACATCTTCCGGTCCTCCTCACTATAAATACTTCTATCAAAAGCAAATATTAATGAGGTAACAGTCATTCGAATACTCAATATGTAAGTCTGAAGTTATGTGTAGATATTAAATTGTGTGGCTGAAAATGAAACATTCAATTAATCATGTCTTTAAGAGAAGAAAAAAAAAAAAAAACGACGTAGTAATATGCTTTAATATGGTTCAAAGATCAGTCCAATGGCCTTCCTTGTAAATGGGTCAGTCAAGTTTACTGAACTATGAAATATATTCAAAGCTTACACAAACAATAAATATGCATAAGGTTGTGCTAAAAATAGATGTACAACTCCAGAATGGAATCTAAGTATTCAAGGTTTTCAAATGGATAATCAAAGTACTCTACTTCTGGACAGGCCTACATTATTAACAAATTTGCTTCCCAACAGTACTTTCAGTACTTTGATTTAATCAATTAAACCTAATTCTATTAATTTATCCATTATCCAGGGCTACAGATAAGTGGGGATGAAGACATTTAAACTTTGTTATTTCAATTCCAAATCCTATGTTGTGGGTACTCATTTTAAGCGTCTCGACGAGACGATACAAATGAGTACCCACAACATAGGGTTTGATGAACAATAACAGAATTATTGCAGTTTGAAAATTCATCACCCCCTCTTATCTGGAGCTCTGATTATCCTTTTTCAGCAATGGAACCAACCAACTGATATCACAGAATCCTCTATCATCTATATTCTCCGAGTTCAACAACTGCCCACAACATAGGGGGATTGTGCTGAGTCTGAGCTGTTGTATTCAGGTAAGAACTTTATCTGATTGAAATCCAATGTGAAATTTTCAGTTACATCTGAGACACATCTGTTAAGGGTAATCTTTTGTGACCCATGGAAAACTCCAAATCGGTTATCCCTTTTGTCGTGTAAAGTGGCAAGTTTGTAGAATATGACCATGAGTCAGTAGATTAGACTAGACCTTAGATTAGATTAGACCTTAAAGTGACATTTCAGAATTATTTTTACATAAATTTTACTTTTATTCTATGTGAAAGAGTATGTTTTCTTATGAAAATTCTGAAAATTTCAAGCCAAACTATTGAACCTTTTACGAGAAATATATATTTTTGTGCTAAAATTAAACAAATTGTTGTAGACAACAGTTCAGATTTATATAGAATTGTCATTTCCGTCTCAATTTTGAAGGCGTATTTTTCGCTTATAAATAACAACTTCAAAAAACTGATAGCATTTCTACGCATTAGAATAAACAACCTTTACATCAAGACATACTTTTAAAAAGTGAAATAAATGTGAAATGTCACTTTAAACCAAACTTTACTTTACTTTTCCACAGGTGATCACATTAATCAGCCCATCAGCTTTAATATGGAACAACCTACAGGAGGGCAAATCTACCTCCCCATATTGCGGATCACCTTTAGACCAGCTACCCTGTCCCCCGTCATGCCTACCTATGCCCCCTGGTGAACAAAACCTGCAGGTGAGGATCGTTGTTATCAGTGGCTAACCCTCATGACCTTTTAAAACATTAATTAACATGCTCGCCTCATGGTAGTTTTATTTAGCCAGGATTTTATGTCTGGGGAGCTAATGTCACAAATCTGGTCAATGTTTCTTTGTTTTTTGAGCTGATTTTTATACGCCCGTCGAAGACGGGACGTATTATGGGATCACCCGTGGCGTCCGGCGTCCGGCGGCGTCCACTTCTTTGTCCGGAGCATAACTCTGTCACCTTAAGTCCGATTGACTTTAAACTTGGCAGTTATATTCTTCTCATCATTACGGAGTGCAGTGCACAAGAACCATAACTCTACCTGGCTTATTTTTTGAGTTATTGCCCTTTGTTGTTTTTCATACTTGAATCTTGTCCGGAGTATATCTCTAAAAGTATAATAGCTAGGATCATGAAACTTCATGGGTGTATAGATCTCACCAAGGGGGAGTGCAGTGCACAAGAACCATAACTCTACCAGGCTTATTTTTTGAGTTATTGCCCTTTGTTGTTTTTCATACTTGAATCTTGTCCGGAGTATATCTCTAAAAGTATAATAGCTAGGATCATGAAACTTCATGGGTGTATAGATCTCACCAAGGGGGAGTGCAGTGCACAAGAACCATAACTCTACCTAGCTTATTTTTTGAGTTATTTCCCTCTGTTGTTTTTCATACTTGAATCTTGTCCGGAGCATATCTCTTAAAGTATTATAGCTAGGATCATGAAACTTCATGGGTGTATAGATCTCACCAAGGGGGAGTGCAGTGCACAAGAACCATAACTCTACCTAGCTTATTTTTTGTGTTATTGCCCTTTGTTGTTTTTCATACTTGAATCTTGTCCGGAGTATATCTGTTAAAGTATTATAGCTAGGATCATGAAACTTCATGGGTGTGTAGATCTTACCAAGGGGGAGTGCAGTGCACAAGAACCATAACTCTACCAGGCTTATTTTTTGAGTTATTGCCCTTTGTTGTTTTTCATACTTGAATCTTGTCCGGAGTATATCTCTAAAAGTATTATAGCTAGGATCATGAAACTTCATGGGTGTATAGATCTCACCAAGGGGGAGTGCAGTGCACAAGAACCATAACTCTACCTAGCTTATTTTTTGAGTTATTTCCCTCTGTTGTTTTTCATACTTGAATCTTGTCCGGAGTATATCTCTTAAAGTATTATAGCTAGGATCATGAAACTTCATGGGTGTATAGATCTCACCAAGGGGGAGTGCAGTGCACAAGAACCATAACTCTACCAGGCTTATTTTTTGAGTTATTGCCCTTTGTTGTTTTTCATACTTGAATCTTGTCCGGAGTATATCTCTAAAAGTATTATAGCTAGGATCATGAAACTTCATGGGTGTATAGATCTCACCAAGGGGGAGTGCAGTGCACAAGAACCATAACTCTACCTAGCTTATTTTTTGAGTTATTTCCCTCTGTTGTTTTTCATACTTGAATCTTGTCCGGAGTATATCTCTTAAAGTATTATAGCTAGGATCATGAAACTTCATGGGTGTATAGATCTCACCAAGGGGGAGTGCAGTGCACAAGAACCATAACTCTACCTAGCTTATTTTTTGAGTTATTGCCCTTTGTTGTTTTTTAACTTGAATCTTGTCCGGAGTATATCTGTTAAAGTATTATAGCTAGGATCATGAAACTTCATGGGTGTATAGATCTTACCAAGGGGTAGTGCAGTGCACAAGAACCATAACTCTACCTGGCTTATTTTTTGAGTTATTGCCCTTTGTTGTTTTTCATACTTGAATCTTGTCCGTAGTATATCTCTAAAAGAATTATAGCTAGGATTATGAAACTTCATGGGTGTATAGATCTCACTAAGGGGGAGTGCAGTGCACAAGAACCATAACTCTACCTGGCTTATTTTTTGAGTTATTGCCCTTTGTTATTTTTCATACTTCATTTTTGTCCATGGCATATCTCGAAAAGTATAATAGCTAGGACAATGAAACTTTTACCAACCTGCTCCCCCTGTCGACATAAAGCAGTGTTACGGGCGTATTTTGTGACAGTTTGACACCTTGTTCTGTGATAGTATTTGATAAACAAAATGTAGGCTAAGTTCCCTGCTAACATGTTTGTTTTGCCCATGATGAGTGAAATTTTGTTTGAAAAGTACATTTTTCTAAACGGCTGCCTTTTGTAGGTTGATTCACATTTTGCGCATTCAAATAACTTCAAAAAGCGATATCTCGTCGAAATATTGTTTAAGATTAAGTTTCAAATTCACTTTTGTTGTGGGATTTCTTTTTCGATTTAAGCTTGTAACAAGCCTTGAAGTGGGGCATGTAGGCCATTTATCACCACTGGAACATACTTTAGCATGACAGGTGGTAAACATGAAATTGTAAAGAATTTTCTAAAGATTTAGTATGTTCTAAAATTCAGAACATGTTGGTGAATTTATACTTTAAAATTGCAATCCTGATTTAAAAAATTTCTCTACATTTAGTCTAATTCTAAAATTTTGAATGCATTGGTGAATACGGGCCCTAAATTTGACTTCCCCAATAGAAAAGATGTTGGCTGTATTTTACATTATAAACCCTTTCTGCACCGATATAGATTTTGTAATCTGCAGCAGCTATCAAATTGTGATGGTCAAAATTTTTATGCTCCCCGAAAAAAGGGAGCATATAGTCGCCATGCTGTCCGTCCGTCCGTCCGTGTGTCCGTCCGTCCATCAGTCTGTCCGTCCGTCCGTCCACAGCCATATCTCAGCAACCATTGGACCAAATTCAATGAAACTTCACATGTGAACTCCCTGGGTCAATACCTAGGGACCTTTTTCTCCGTTTGTAAATTTAAGGCTGCGTCATGGAAAAAGGGGCCTTAGTGTAAAAATTAGTTTTTCTCTTATTTCTCTTCATCTAATGGGCAGAATTTAATGAAATTTTGTGCTCATGTAATAAATGGGATGTTCTAGACCATATTCTATAAATAATGTGTGTACAAAAAAGCTGTCATGGGAAAAGGGGGCTTAATGTATGATAGTTTTTATTTTGTGACAAACACTTATTCGGGGAGCATAATCCGTCTGTGACGGCTCTTGTTTCTGTACAGGAATTGGGTAAAGAATATGTCTGTTTCACTAAAACAATTTAATTACACTAGGTGAGGAATCAGATCAGAGCTATGGAGCACCAGATCCGACTAAGAAGTCGATCCACGGAGATGAAATGGTCCTCCGATAATTGTCAACAATCCTCAACTGGTTGGTGTCTGTTTTTTTCTTTATTTCTGAACTGTATATCACTGCTTTTCAACGAAAACCTGGTAACTGCAGTTTAAAACAAGCTGCAGTTACGAGGTATTTGTTGAAAAGTGGAGCTATATTAGAGCTATGGAGCATCAGATCAGACTGAGAAGTCGATCCACGGAGATGAAATGGTCCTCCGATAATTGTCAACAATCCTCAACTGGTTGGTGTTTGTTTTTATGTCCCCTTTCGAAGAAAATGGGGGTATATTGTTTTGCAAGTGTCGGTCGGTCGGTCTTGATTCTTGATTCTTGTCCGCAGCACAACTCAAAAAATATGTAAGGTAGAATCATGAAACTTTACAGGTGAATAGATTTCATTATGGAGAGGTGCAGTGCACAAGAACCGTAACTCTTCCGATCAATTTTTTTGAGTTATTGCCCTTTGTTGATTTTACTCTTAATTCTTAATCTTGCCTATATATCATGTCCTTTTACACATACAGCCTTGATATCTCACACATAGATACCTCCTATCAACATCGTTCACATTTTACCATGACCTTTGACCTTGTGACATTGACCTTGGAGTTTGACCTACTTTAAAAAAAATTAAACTGGGCCTATATCTCATGACCTTTTACAAATACAGCCTTGATATTTCACACATGGACACATCTTACCAAGACCTTTCACAATTGACCATGACCTTGGACTTTGTGACCTTGACCTTGGAGTTTGACCTACTTTTAAAAAACTTTAACCTGGCCGATATATCATGTCCATTTACACTTATAGCCTTGATATTTGACACATACCGTATAGCACTTTATTTCTGCGGGGACTTTATTTCTGCTATTTCTGCGGTCGTGGACAGCACCGCAGAAATAAAATCCGCAGAATATTAATCCTGAATGTAGAGGTTGTTGTCATCCTGTATTTTAGTCAGTACATGGACAAGTTAAACTGTTACCACCCGATGGAAAGAACAATATCATAACAATGGAGTGCTTTCCTATTGAAAAATGGTGTAACCATGGCTTTAACTTAGGTGTAGATAAGACATTTTAGTTCATCAGTAAACAATGATATAACAAGTTTGACTGATTGGTTACAGTTTGACACGTCTTTCTTTTCGCACCTATCTGTATATGGCATTGTTTACCATACTTTATAGATACTGGCAAATGAGTTGGATTATCCCTTTATCCTAACGGAGTAATTAGAATACTGTAAAAGTCTATTTATTCGCTAGGACTTAATTTTCGCTTATTTTCGCGAGTAGGCTATCTCGCGAATTCATCAATTTCGTGAATATATCAGTCTCAGAATGCCGGAGATTGCCGATGGTTCTTCGGAATCCGGAACATTCCGAAATTTTATATGTTCATTAAAACACTTCAAATCAGAAATTTTGATCGATACCGACCTTTCGATGTATGAAAAATGCAATTAACATCATGTTATATTATTATGATGATATACATTGTACATGATTACAAATACAAAGTATAATGTTACATGTGTTTTCCTAGAATATGGTCGTAAAAGGGTGACCTCTTTATCGTTTACAATTCAGAAGTACAGTACATTTAATGGAAAAATGAAGCAGTTACGTTCTTATGTTATTCGCTTTTTGTCATACATGTAGGGACAATACATGTATTGTCCTTTTAACAGTTACATATGAAAAGGTGTGAAAACAATTATAAAGAGAAGACAGGTGTGATAAACATTTTGTCTAACCATCACTTGTGTATTTATCGGGGTTAAACGGACATGTACGGAATATAACGAAGCGAATATTTCCGGAAAACAACGGAAATACCCGAGCTTTACATCAAACACGCGCGAATTTATAAACTCGCGAATAAAACCCAGACAACGAAATCGCGAAATGTTGAGCTCGCGAAAATAAAGACTTTTACAGTAATTGGTAGGCATCGCCTTTAAAACTATGTCTGATACTGACTTAAATTGATTTGATAGCGCAGAAATAAAATATTTGATTTTGCAAAATGAGAGACCGCAGAAATATGTTCCGCAGAAATTTAACCCGCCTGATTTCTGGAAAAACCGCAGATTTTGGACCCCGCAGAAATAAAGTGCTATACGGTAGAATCTTCTGACCAAGACCTATCACATACGACTATGACCTTGGACCATGTGGCCTTGACCTTGAAGTTTGACCTACTTTAAAAAAATTAAACTGGGCCTATATCTCATGTGCTATTACACATACAGCCTTGATATTTCACACATGGACACATCCTACCAAGACCTTTCACATTTGACCATGACCTTCAGATACCTTTGACTTTGACCTACTTTTAAAAAAAACTTTAACCTAGCCAATATATCATGTCCTTTTACACATACAGCCTTGATATTTGACACATGGACACCTACGACCAAGACCTTTCACATTTGATCATGACCTTGGACCTTGTGACCTTGACCTTGGTGTTTGACCTACTTTAATAATACATTAACCTGGGCTATATTTCATGTCATTTTACATATACAGCCTTGATATTTCACACATGGTCACTTCCAACCAAGATATTTCACTTTTGACCATGACCTTGGACCTTGACCTTGGAGTTTGACCTACCTTTAAAAAACTTAAACTAGGCCTATATCTCATGTCCTGTTACCTATACAGTCTCAATATTTTACACATGGACACCGCCTACCAAGACCTTTCACATTTGACCATGACCTTGGCCTGTGTGACCTTGACCTTTGATTTTTACATACTTTTAGAAATCTTTAACCTAGCCTTTATCTTATATCCTATTACACCTACAGCCTTGATATTTCACACATAGACACCTCCTACCAAGACCTTTCACATTTGACCATGACCTTGAATATTGCAACCTTGACCTTGGAGTTTTACCTGCTTTTAAAAAGACTGAAACCAGGCATATATATCATGTCCTTTTACATCTACAGCCTTAATATTTCACACATGGACACCTCCAACCAAGACCTTTCACATCTGACCATGACCTTAACCTTGGCATTTGGCCTACTTTTAAAAACTTTAACCTGGCCTATGTTTCATTTTACTTTTACATATACAAATTTGGTATTTCACACATAGACACCTCCTACCAAGACCTTTCATACTTTCACCTTTAACTTGACCTTGGACTTTGACCTACATCAAATGTAGGCCCTTGAGGGGGCACATATGTTTTACAAACATCTCTTGTTTTCTTTATTTCTGAAATGTATATTGCTGCTTTTCAACGAAAACCTGGTAACTGCAGCTTAAATCAAGCTGCAGTTACGAGGTTTTTTGTTGAAAAGTGGCGCTATATTAGAGCTATGGAGCACCAGATTATACTGAGAAGTCGATCAACAGAGATGAAATGGTCCCCCGATAATTGTCAACAATCCTCAACTGGTTGGTGTTTGTTTTTTTCTTTGTTTCTGAACTGTATATGGCTGCTTTTCAACGAAAAGCTGGTAACTGCAGCTTAAAACAAGCTGCAGTTACGAGATTTTTGTTGAAAAGTGGCGCTATATTAGAGCTATGGAGCACCAGATCAGGCTGAGAAGTCGATCCACGAAGATGAAATGGTCCTCCGATAATTGTCAACAATCCTCAAAGGGTTAGTGGTTGTTTTATCTTTATTTATGATCTCAGAAAAGGTGGAAACTTAGCTGTACTGTACATATATAGTATATACTAGGTGAGGAATTAGATCAGACTGAGAAGTCGATCCACGGAGATGAAATGGTCCTCCGATAATTGTCAACAATCCTCAACTGGTTGGTGTTTGTTGTTTTTCTTTATTTCTGAACTGTATATCACTGCTTTTCAATGAAAACCTGGTAACTGCAGCTTAAGATAAGCTGCAGTTACAAGGTTTTTGTTGAAAAGTGGCGCTATATCAGAGCTCTGGAGCACCAGATCATGTTGAGAAGTCGATCTACGGAGATGAAATGGTCCTCCGATAATTGTCAACAATCCTCAACTGGTTAGTGTTGGTTTTATCTGTTTTCATACAGTTTTTGAGGCCAGACGTACTATGCACATAAGCTATTTAAAGCTTCTATAGGCCCTTTATTTCTTTTTTTGAGAAGAGGCAGTTAGTTTTACCTCACTGGTACCCACTCCATACAGCTGGGTAGACTGGGGCTGACAACTAAGTGTCTTGTCCAAAGACACACCTTACCCGAGTGGGGCTTGAACTCGTAACCACTGGGCTATAAGTAGAGTGTGCTAACCACTGCACCACTCCGGCTGTCAATCTGTAATTCTAATCAGTAACGGGTTTGAAGTAGAGAAGGTGGAAACATGCCAGGACTTACATGGTTGTAGTAGATCTTTTAACAATTTAAAAGCCATCTGATACAAAAGTTATTGATAACCAACTCAAATTTTAGTTCAAGGTGCTCAAGCCATTACCAAACGACAAAAAATTAGGGCGTTCCAAATTCAAAGACATTGCAGACGACAAATTCATGTGATTGAAATTCAAAATTTGTTGATCGTTTTGGCTAGAAAACATTGTGGGAAATGAAGAAATTGCTTGTGACAAGCAATTTCTTCATTTTCCACAACGTTTTCCAAAGCCATTATCTTGTGAGGAGTCTAAAAGAGTCACTGTGTGGTAATGGGTTAAGCCACCATCATATGACCATAGCAGTTGAAAACAGTGTTAAACCCAAATAAATAAGATTTTTGGATTTATCTCAAGGATATATGATATATTAGTAAAAGATAATTAAGGCATGTTTTGATTTGAGTCATTAAAATCTCCTGTCTGTACAAAGTTTTGGGGGTATATAGGAATCAAATTTCTCATCAATGCAACTCCTTCCAAATGGTGAAAAAGGAGTTTGATGAAAATTCACAGGAATGATCAACATGACATGGACATTCCCATAAAGAAAGGGCTTGGTTCACCAATAGCTGAAAATGGCCCTGTAAAACCACAATTTGAACATGTTTGAATATCTCATTGATGACAGTAGTTTTGTATAATACAGTCTTCCCCCTTATCAACCAAATTGCAAATATCTAATTAATCTCTGATTATTCCAGAAAAAAACCATCCCAAACACCCCCTTTTTATGCTAAAATGACACATTTTTACTATTTTTGTCTCGGACAGTCCCCAAAACTCTTTTCGCACAATTGCGACACCTTGATATTTTTACCACAGATGCCAATGTGCATAATCTACCATACACAGAAAGCTTGTGGTGTCGCATGCATGCGAACATAGTTTTTAGGTGACAATTTTAGCAAAAATCAGTAAAAAAGTACTAATTTAGAATAAAAAGTGGATATTTGAGCTGGTTCCTATGGAATAATTAAGGAGATCCAGAAAACATTTGTGATGTGGTTGATAAGGGGGGAGTACATACTGTACGAAAATGCTGTCATCAATGAGATTTTCCAACATGGAAGAAAAGTCATTCTTCAGGGCCATTTTTAGCTGTTTGTGAACCTAGCCCTTTCTTCCCAAGGGAGATAATTTGACTTTGAATTTGTGACCTGAATTTTGCGACCACCTGCAGGGGGTAGTGGTCCGCTAGGCGACATTTCTTGTGTAATTGCAGGCTACACAATGAGATAAGTGCTGAATGTGTCGGACACCCTGGATACATGTAAAACTAGTCTATTTTTAGCACAAAATTCATTGCTATTGCAGGTTACACGATGAGTAAAGTGCTGAATGTGTTGGACACCCTAGATAGACACAACTTTGACAAGGTAGAATCCAATAATTGTCTGGACTCGCTCTACAATAAAATCTTCCTCAATCAAAGCAAGGACTCAAATGAGGTAAGAGGTCATTGATTACGATAACTAAGCCCGTTACTGCATAGTGACACATTTTGACTCCCTCACCAGAAAGGGCTTGGAAAAGCATTGTGGGAAATGAAGAAATTGCTTGTGACAAGCAATTTCTTCATTTTCCACAATGTTTTCCAACCAAAAGGATTAAAAGACACTTGTTCACACAGCTTCTACTGTAATTGTCAGATTTGATTCATACTTGGCTCAAGTGTGAATTAGGGCCCATAGATATGCAAGACGCAAATTTCGCGAAAATCAAAATGATGATTTAATAATAAAGTCTTTCCTTAAAGAAAGACTCAAATGGGGTAATATCTGTGTTCTCCCCAGCCAAATAGGCTGTGTCGGTCCCTTTACAGCTTCATATAAATCAGTGTTCTCCCCAGCCCAATGAGCTATATCGGGCCAACTGCAGACTTTCGAGTGTATTGCTTTTGTATGGTTGTTTGGTTGACCTGAGACTTAAATCGACTCAAATCATTTTCCTGGAATTGACAAAATACTTCATCGTTTAACTCCTTGATAATATTATTAAATATTACAATTTTATTTACATCTTGCAACTTTAATCACTTTTAAAGATACATACATGTATATCGTCGTTGTAAATGCAAAACCTCGTATCTCGGTTTTGGAAAATTTTAAAGGGGAGGGAAAAAAGTGTAATAACTTTTCCCAAACTGAAATGTCTCACTTGAAATTTGGACATATTGTTCACAAATAATGTGTCATTAATACTGATCAGTAAAAATATCTCAAAACCTGTTAGAATCGTCTACACTGGGCACACAAGTTTGTACTTTGAAAATTGCACCAATCGACATACAATTTTTATGCCCCCGTATCGAGAGATCGGGGGCATATTGTTTTACTCGTGTCCGTCTGTCTGTCTGTCTGTCCGTCCGTCCGTCTGTCCGTCCGTCTGTCTGTCCGTCCGTCTGTCCGAAAACTTAACCTTTGCCTTTTCTCCAAAAGTATTTGACATACAAAGCTCAAATTTGGTATGCAACTTCCTTTCAATGATATCTATCTGTTCCATGCAGTTTGGCCTTTCTCAAGGTCATCTGTTAACCCTTATCAACCCTTTACTCTACGAAAACTTAACCTTTTACTCCGAAAACTTAACCTTTGCTTTTTCTCCAAAAGTATTTGACATACAAAGCTTAAATTTGGTATGCAACTTCCTTTCAATGATATCTATCTGTTCCATGCAGTTTGACCTTTCTCAAGGTCATCTGTTAACCCTTATCAACCCTTTACTCTACGAAAACTTAACCTTTTACTCCGAAAACTTAACCTTTGCTTTTTCTCCAAAAGTATTTGACATACAAAGCTCAAATTTGGTATGCAACTTCCTTTCAATGATATCTATCTGTTCCATGCAATTTGATTTTCCTCAAGGTCATCCCTTAACCCTTAATAACCCTTTACTCCACAAAAATTTAATATTGTAGAAAAATGGCCATTTCGGGGGCATTTGTGTTTCACAAACACATCTTGTTTACATTTACACCGACGATATACTTTTTTCAGGGTAATTTTCAGTAAAAAATAACTGTACATAATTAAATTTTTCTAAGTGCAAAATTCAAGCTTTGCCTGACCTGTATTGGCTTAGATTACAACGGATATTAAACCCCATATTACATCATTTTGTAAATACAATCACATCACAAAAAATCTTTTACATAGTCTTACACCGCTGGATGATTATTGATTTATGTTAATTACTGTATGAATCTTGTAATATGTCATATAAAGTCAATAAACTGTGATGCAACATGCTAAAAGCCAACTTCTGTGGATCATTAGGGATTTAGGCCTGGTAATACTAATGTCCCTTTAAATTCTTTCACAGCAGCCAATGGTAAACGATGACCCGATAATAAACCTGTTGATAGACTGGGCAGTGAGCACAAAACGTCATGGCGCTCACAGAGATGTGGTTATGACTAAACTGTTAGAAAAATTGTCGTCAGCAACAACTTTGATGTTGGACTAGTCTAAAATTTTGCTGTCTTGTAATGGGTTAATCTCTCTTATATTTATCGACAGCAGCCGATGGTAAACGATGACCCGATAATAAACTTGTTGATAGACTGGGCAGTGAGCACAAAACGACATGGCGCTCACAGAGCTGTGGTTATGGCTAAACTGTTAGAAAAATTGTCGTCAGCAACAACTTTGATATTGGACTAGTCTAAAATTTTGCTGTCTGGTAATGGGTTAATCATGCTAAACTGTTATTTAACACATTACCAGATGACAAAATTTTGACTGTTTCAATTTGAGAGGTGCTGCAGATGACAATTTCAAATTGATAAGATTTTAAATAATCTTTGTATTTTGGGATGGAAAATACTGTAGAAAATAAAGAAATTGCTCGTAACAAGCAATTTCTTCATTTCCCACAATTGTTTTCTATCCAGAAACACCAACTTATGGAAAATTTCATCGTTTGAAATTTTAGTCTTCAACACCTCTGCATTTAGGCCAGTCTAAAAAAATGATCATCTGATAATGAATTAAATTTATTTTCAGCAGCCGATGGTAAACGATGACCCGATAATAAACTTGTTGATAGACTGGGCAGTGAGCACAAAACGTCATGGCGCCCACAGAGCTTTGGTTGTGGCTAAACTGTCAGAGAAATTGTCGTCAGCAACAACATTGATATTGGACTAGTCTAAAATTTTGCTGTCTGGTAATGGGTTAATCTCTCTTATATTTATTGACAGCAGCCAATGGTAAACGATGACCCGATAATAAACCTACTTATAGACTGGGCAGTGAGCACAAAACGTCATGGCGCTCACAGAGCTGTGGTTGTGGCTAAATTGTCAGAAAAATTGTCGTCAGCAACAACTTTGATGTTGGACTAGTCTAAAATTTTGCTGTCTGGTAATGGGTTAATCATGCCAAACTGTTATTCAACCCATTCCAAGATGACAACATTTTTTACTGTTTCAATTTTAGAGGTGCTGCAGACGACAATTTCAAATTGATAAAATTTTAAATAATCTTTGTATTTTGGGATGGAAAATACTGTAGAAAATAAAGAAATTGCTTGTAACAAGCAATTTCTTCATTTCCCACAATTGTTTTCTATCCAGAAAGACCAACATATGGAAAATTGTATCGCTTGAAATTTTCGTTTGCAATACCTCAACAGTCTAAAGATTTTCGCTCTTATATTTATTTCCAGCAGCCAATGGTAAACGATGACCCGATAATAAACTTGTTGATAGACTGGGCAGTGAGCACAAAACGTCATGGCGCTCACAGAGCTGTGGTTATGGCTAAACTGTCAGAAAAATTGTCGTCAGCAACAACTTTGATGTTGGACTAGTCTAAAATTTGCTGTCTGGTAATGGGTTAATCTCTCTTATATTTATCGACAGCAGCCGATGGTAAACGATGACCCGATTATAAACCTACTGATAGACTGGGCAGTGAGCACAAAACGTCATGGCGCTCACAGAGCTTTGGTTGTGGCTAAACTGTTAGAGAAAGTGTCGTCTGCAACAACATTGATATTTGACTAGTCTAAAATTTTGCTGTCTTGTAATGGGTTAATCTCTCTTATATTTATTGACAGCAGCCGATGGTAAACGATGACCAGATAATAAACCTGTTGATAGACTGGGTGTGAGCACAAAACGTCATGGCGCTCGCAGAGCTGTGGTTATGGCTTAATTGTTAGAGAAATTGTTGTCTGCAACAAAATTGATATTGGACTAGTCTAAAATTTTGTTGTCTGGTAATGGGTTAATCATGCTACACTGTTTTTTAACACATTACCAGATGACAAAATTTTTACTGTTTCAATTTTAAAGGTGCTGCAGACGACAATTTCAAATTGATAAAATTTTAAATAATCTTTGTATTTTGGGATGGAAAATACTGTAGAAAATAAAGAAATTGCTTGTAACAAGCAATTTCTTTATTTCCCACAATTGTTTTCTATCCAGAAAGACCAACATATGGAAAATTTTATCGCTTGAAATTTTCGTCTGCAATATCTCAACAGTCTAAAGATTTTTGCTCTTATATTTATTGACAGCAGCCGATGGTAAACGATGACCCTATAATAAACCTGCTGATAGACTGGGCAGTTAGCACAAAACGTCATGGCGCTTACGGAGCTGTGGTTATGGCTTAACTGTTAGAGAAATTGTCATCTGCAACAACATGGATGTTGGACTAGTCTAAAATTTTGCTGTCTTGTAATGGGTTAATCATGCTAAACTGTTATTTAACACATTACCAGACGACAAAATTTTTACTGTTTCAATTTGAGAGGTGTTGCAGACGATATTTTCAAGTTGAAGAAATTCTTTAAGATCTTACTATTTTGAGATGGAAAACATTGTGGAAAATAAAGAAATTGCTTCAAACAAGCATTTTCTTTATTTTCCACAATGGTTTCCCAAGCATTTCTCTTGAGGGGCGCCAAAAAGCGTTACTGTGTGGTTATGGAGCTCACCGAGATATGATTGTGGCTAAACTGTTAGAGTAAGTGTCGTCTACTGTTAGAGAAAGTGTCGTCTGAAACAATATTGATATTGGACTAGTCTAAAATTTTGCCATCTGGTAATCGGTCAATCTTTCTTATATACTGAGAGGCAAAAATAAGTATACACCCTAGTTCTTCCACGTATTCTAAGAAAACGATGTATAGATTATTACGATTTCTAAACGCCACTGATGAAGGTCGTTTGTTTTATGTACACTTCTTTGCCTACCCGTCTATCTGTCCTTCCTTCCGTTGCGAAGTTTTTTTCCTATCATACAGCGGCATCGAAAAAGGTGAGTTAGGAAATAAATTAACACAATAATTCACGTTGACACTAACCCTACATTTATGAACGGATTTGGATAAAATGTTCGCAGAAAGAGCTTAGTTACCCAGGACCATGCGTACATTGTTAGTGTTTTCCATATTATGATGCGTCATGGCAAAAGGGGGCTTGATGCAAACAAGTTATCTGACATTACTCATTCAAAATTTATAGACGGATTTTGATAAAATTTGCACAGGATGTTCCTATGCTACCTGAATAAGTGTATATTGTGTCACGTTTCTTTCGTATTACGCTGCGTCATAGAAAAATGGGTCTTAATGGCAAAAATGGGTATGTTGATCATTTTCTACCAGCCACCGAGAATTGTGTTATGATATTAGAGAAATTTTAACGTTGTGATTTGTTGTGATAATTGATAAAGAATTCCAATAAGGATTAACAGCAATATTTGATGCTCCACTAAGTCGCACGTGCAAAATTTGCAAGATCGGCATGTAGCAAGAGTACAGGTAGTCACGCAATTTCAGGTAAAATTTAACAACACTGCATTATTGGTCTATGAGTAGGAATAAATAGTGCAAAATTTTGAATCGATATGATGGAAATTAAGAGAGATATCGAAAATCAAAAAGTGTATACTTTCTTTTGCCTCTCAGTATATTTATTTACAGCAGCCAATGGTAAACGATGACCCGATAATAAACCTGTTGATAGACTGGGCGGTGAGCACAAAACGCCATGTCTCTCACAGAGCAGTGGTTATGGCTAAACTGTTATTATGCCCCCTTTCGAAGAAAATGGGGGTATATTGTTTTGCAAGTGTAGGTCGGTCTGTCGGTCGGTCGGTCGGTCCGTATGTCGGTCGGTCTGTCCGTAGACCAAACCTTGTCCGGAGCATAACTCGAAAAGTATTAAAGGTAGAATCATGAAACTTCATAGGTGGATAGATCTCATTATGGAGAGGTGCAGTGCACAAGAACCGTAACTCTGCCAATCAAATTTTTTGAGTTATTGCCCTTTGTTGATTTTATAACTTGATTCTTGTCCGGAGCATAACTCAAAAAGTATGTAAGGTACAATCATGAAACTTTACAGGTGGATAGATCTCATTATGGAGAGGTGCAGTGCACAAGAACCGTAACTCTGCTGATCAATTTTTTTGAGTTATTGCCCTTTGTTGATTTTCAAACTTGATTTTTGTCCGGAGCATAACTCAAAAACTATGTTAGGTAGAATCATGAAACTTTACAGGTGAATAGATCTCATTATGGAGAGGTGCAGTGCACAAGAACCGTAACTCTGCCGATCAAATTTTTTGAGTTATTGCCCTTTGTTGATTAGCAAACTTGATTTTTGTCCGGAGCATAACTCAAAAACTATGTTAGGTAGAATCATGAAACTTTACAGGTAGACAGATCTCATTATGGAGAGGTGCAGTGCACAAGAACCGTAACTCTGCCGATCAAATTTTTTGAGTTATTGCCCTTTGTTGATTTTCAAACTTGATTATTGTCCGGAGCATAACTCAATAAGTATGTAAGGTAGAATCATGAAACTTAATAGGTGGATAGATCTCATTATGGAGAGGTGCAGTGCACAAGAACCGTAACTCTGCCGATCAAATTTTCTGAGTTATTGCCCTTTGTTGAGTTTATAACTTGATTCCTGTCCGGAGCACAACTCAAAAAATATGTAAGGTAGAATCATGAAACTTTACAGGTGAATAGATTTCATTATGGAGAGGTGCAGTGCACAAGAACCGTAACTCTGCCGATCAAATTTTTTGAGTTATTGCCCTTTGTTGATTAGCAAACTTGATTTTTGTCCGGAGCATAACTCAAAAACTATGTTAGGTAGAATCATGAAACTTTACAGGTAGACAGATCTCATTATGGAGAGGTGCAGTGCACAAGAACCGTAACTCTGCCGATCAAATTTTTTGAGTTATTGCCCTTTGTTGATTTTCAAACTTGATTATTGTCCGGAGCATAACTCAATAAGTATGTAAGGTAGAATCATGAAACTTAATAGGTGGATAGATCTCATTATGGAGAGGTGCAGTGCACAAGAACCGTAACTCTGCCGATCAAATTTTCTGAGTTATTGCCCTTTGTTGAGTTTATAACTTGATTCCTGTCCGGAGCACAACTCAAAAAATATGTAAGGTAGAATCATGAAACTTTACAGTTGAATAGATTTCATTATGGAGAGGTGCAGTGCACAAGAACCGTAACTCTGCCGATCAATTTTTTTGAGTTATTGCCCTTTGTTGATTTTCAAACTTGATTATTGTCCGGAGCATAACTCAATAAGTATGTAAGGTAGAATCATGAAACTTTACAGGTGAATAGATTTCATTATGGAGAGATGCAGTGCACAAGAACCGTAACTCTGCCGATCAATGTTTTTGAGTTATTGCCCTTTGTTGATTTTTACACTTAATTCTTAACCTTGCCTATATCTCATGTCCTTTTACACATACAGCCTTGATATCTCAAACATAGATACCTCCTATCAACATCGTTCAGATTTAACCTTGACCTTGGACCTTGTGACCTTGACCTTGGAGTTTGACCTACTTTAAAAAAAATTAAACCCGGCAAATATCTCATGACCTTTTACAAATACAGCCTTGATATTTCACACATGGACACATCTTACCAAGACCTTTCATAATTGACCATGACCTTGGACTCTGTGACTTTGACCTTGGAGTTTGACCTACTTTTGAAGAACTTTAACCTGGCCGATATATCATGTCATTTTACACATACAGCCTTGATATTTGACACATGGAAACCTCCGACCAAGACCTATTACATACGACTATGACCTTGGACCATGTGACCTTGACCTTGGAGTTTGACCTACTTTTAAATAAATTAAACTGGGCCTATATTTTATGTGCTATTACACATACAGCCTTGGTATTTCACACATGGACACATCTTACCAAGACCTTTCACATTTGACCTTGGACCTTGTGACCTTGACCTTGGACTTTGACCTACTTTAAAAAATTTTAATCTAGCCGATATATCATGTCCTTTTACACATACAGCCTTGGTATTTCACACATGGACACCTACGACCAAGACATTTCACATTTGACCATGACCTTGGACCTTGTGACCTTGACATTGGTGTTAACCTACTTTAATAATACATTAACCTGGCCTATATTTCATGTCATTTTACATATACAGCCTTGATATTTCACACGTGGTCACTTCCAACCAAGATATTTCACTTTTGACCATGACCTTGGACCTTGACCTTGGAGTTTGACCTACTTTTAAAAAAATAAACTGGGCCTATATCTCTTGTGCTATTACACATACAGCCTTTATATTTCACACATGGACACATCCTACCAAGACCTTTCACATTTGGCCATGACCTTCGACCTTGTGACCTTGACCTTTGATTTTTACATGCTTTTAGAAATCTTTAACCTAGCCTTTATCTTATGTCCTATTACACCTACAGCCTTGATATTTCACACATAGACATCTCCTACCAAGACCTTTCACATTTGACCATGACTTTGAATATTGCAACCTTGACCTTGGAGTTTGACCTACTTTTAAAAAGACTGAAACCAGGCATATATATCATGTCCTTTTACACCTACAGCCTTGATATTTCACACATGGACACCTCCAACCAAGACCTTTCACATTTGACCATGACCTTGACCTTGGCATTTGGCCTACTTTTAAAAACTTTAACCTGGCCTATGTTTCATTTTACTTTTACATATACAGCTTTGAAATTTCACACATAGACACCTCCTACCAAGACCTTTCATATGTGACCATGACCTTGGACCTTGTTAACTTGATCTTGGACTTTGACCTACATCAAATGTAGGCCCTTTAGGGGGCATATATGTTTTACAAACATCTCTTGTTTGATTTTATTTACATCTTGCATCACGTCCCACAAGACAAAGGCTTTGGAAAATATTGTGGAAAATGAAGAAATTGCTTGTAACAAGCAATTTCTTCATTTTCCACAATGTTTTCTTATCTGAAATGGGAAGATTTTGAAAATTTCAGTAACTTGACATTGTCGTCTGTATCACCTTTCAAATTGGAACAGTCCAAAATGTTGCCATCTGATAATTGATTGAATTATTTTACAGCAGCCAATGGTAAACAATGACCCGATAATAAACCTGTTGATAGACTGTTATTTGATTTTATTTACATCTTTCATCACGTCCCACAAGACGAGTTAAGACAAGTTAATTGTTAGAGAAAGTGTCGTCAGCAACAACTTTGATATTGGACTAGTCTAAAATTTTGCTGTCTGGTGAAGGGTTAATCTGTCTTATATTTATCGACAGCAGCCAATGGTAAACGATGACCCGATAATAAACTTGTTGATAGACTGGGCAGTGAGCACAAAACGACATGGCGCTCATAGAGCTGTGTTTGTGGCTAAACTGTTATTTGATTTTATTTACCACAATTGTTTTCTATCCAGAAAGACCAACATATGGAAAATTGTATCGCTTGAAATTTTGGTCTGCAATACCTCAACAGTCTAAAGATTTCCGCTCTTATATTTATCGACAGCAGCCGATGGTAAACGATGACCCGATAATAAACTTACTGATAGACTGGGCAGTGAGCACAAAACGTCATGGCGCTCACTGAGCTGTGGTTACGGCTAAACTGTTAGAGAAATTGTCGTCAGCAACAACATTTTATATTAGACTAGTCTAAAATTTTGCAGTCTGGTAATGGGTTAATCATGCTTAACTGTTATTCAAGTCATTCCCAGATGACATTTTTCACTGTTTCAATTTAAGAGGTGCTGCGGACGACAATTTCAAATTGATGAAATTTTAATAAATCTTAATATTTTGGGATGGAAAACATTGTGGAAAATAAAGAAATTGCTTCAAATAAGCAATTTCTTTATTTTCCACAATGGTTTCCCAAGCATTTCTCTTGAGGGACGCCAAAAAGCGTTACTGTGTGGTTATGGCGCTCGCCGAGATATGGTTGTGGCTAAACTGTTAGAGAAATTGTCGTCAGCAACAACTTTGATGTTGGACTAGTCTAAAATTTTGCCGTCTTGTAATGGGTTAATCTCTCTTATATTTATTGACAGCAGCCGATGGTAAACGATGACCCGATAATAAACTTGTTGATATACTGGGCAGTGAGCACAAAACGTCATGGCGCTCACAGAGATGTGGTTGTGGCTAAACTGTTATTTGATTTTATTTACATCTTGCATCACGTCCCACAAGGCAAAGGCTTTGGAAAACATTGTGGAAAATGAAGAAATTGCTTGTAACAAGCAATTTCTTCATTTTCCACAATGTTTTCTAACCTGAAATGGAAAGATTTTTGAAATTTCATGCGCTTGACTTTGTCGTCTGTAACATCTTTCAAATTAGAACAGTCCAAAATTTTGTCATCTGATAATGGGTTAAATTTATTTACAGCAGCCGATGGTAAACGATGACCCGATAATAAACCTGCTGATAGACTGGGCAGTGAGCACAAAACGTCATGGGGCTCACAGAGCTGTGGTTTTGGCTAAACTGTTATTTGATTTTATTTACATCTTGCATCACGTCCCACAAGACAAAGGCTTTGGAAAACATTGTGGAAAATGAAGAAATTGCTTGTAACAAGCAATTTCTTCATTTTCCACAATGTTTTCTAACCTGAAATGGAAAGATTTTAAAAATTTCAGTAACTTGACATTGTCGTCTATAACATCTTTCAAATCGGAACAGTCCAAAATTTTGTCGTCTGTTAATTGATTAAATTGTTTTACAGCAGCCCATGGTAAATGATGACCCGATAATAAACCTACTGATATTAGGACTAGTCTAAAATTTTGCCATCTGGTAATTGGTCAATCTTTCTTATATCTATTTACAGCAGCCGATGGTAAACGATGACCCGATAATAAACCTGTTGATAGACTGGGCAGTGAGCACAAAACGTCATGGCGCCCACAGAGCTTTGGTTATGGCTAAACTGTTATTTGATTTTATTTACATCTTGCATCACGTCCCACAAGACAAAGGCTTTGGAAAACATTGTGGAAAATGAAGAAATTGCTTGTGACAAGCAATTTCTTCATTTTCCACAATGTTTTCTAACCTGAAATGGAAAGATTTTAAAAATTTCAGTAACTTGACATTGTTGTCTGTATCACCTTTCAAATTGGAACAGTCCAAAATTTTGTCATCTGATAATGGGTTCACTTCTTTTGCAGCAGCCCATGGTAAACGATGACCCGATAATAAACTTGTTGATAGACTGGGCAGTGAGCACAAAACGTCATGGCGCTCACAGAGCGGTGGTTGTGGCTAAACTGTCAGAAAAATTGTCGTCAGCAACAACTTTGATGTTGGACTAGTCTAAAATTTTGCTGTCTTGTAATGGGTTAATCTCTCTTATATTTATTTACAGCAGCCAATGGTAAACGATGACCCGATAATAAACTTGTTGATAGACCGGGCAGTGAGTACAAAACGACATGGCGCTCACAGAGCTGTGGTTATGGCTAAACTGTTATTTGATTTTATTTACATCTTGCATCACATCCTACAAGACAAAGGCCTTGGAAAACATTGTGGAAAATGAAGAAATTGCTTGTAACAAGCAATTTCTTCATTTTCCACAATGTTTTCTAACCTAAAATTGAACGATTTTAAAAATTTCATGCGCTTGACTTTGTCGTCTGTATCACCTTTCAAATTGGAACAGTCCAAAATTTTGTCGTCTGATAATTGTCTAAATTGTTTTACAGCAGCCAATGGTAAACAATGACCCGATAATAAACCTGTTGATAGACTGTTATTTGATTTTATTTACATCTTGCATCACGTCCCACAAGACGAGTTAAGACAAGTTAATTGTTAGAGAAAGTGTCGTCAGCAACAACATTGATATTGGACTAGTCTAAAATTTTGCTGTCTTGTAATGGGTTTATCACTCAACATAAATTGCTATTTAACCCATTACCAGATGACAACATTTTTCAATGTTTCAAATTTAGAGGTGCTGCAGACGACAATTTCAAATTGATAAAATTTTAAATAATCTTTGAATTTTGGGATGGAAAATACTGTAGAAAATAAAGAAATTGCTTGTAACAAGCAATTTCTTCATTTTCCACAATGTTTTCTAACCTAAAATTGAACGATTTTAAAAATTTCATGCGCTTGACAATGTCGTCTGTATCACCTTTCAAATTGGAACAGTCCAAAATTTTGTTGTCTGATAAATGATTATTATATTTATTTACAGCAGCCGATGGTAAACGATGACCCGATAATAAACCTACTGATAGACTGGGCAGTGAGCACAAAACGTCATGGCGCTCATAGAGCTGTGGTTATGGCTAAACTGTTATTTGATTTTATTTACATCTTGCACCACGTCCCACAAGACAAAGGCTTTAGAAAACATTGTGGAAAACAAAGAAATTGCTTGTAACAAGCAATTTCTTCATTTTCCACAATGTTTTCTAACCTGAAATTGAAAGATTTTAAAAATTTCATCAACTTGACATTGTTGTCTGTAACACCTTTCAAATTGGAACGGTCCAAAATTTTGTCGTCTGATGATTGATTAAATTTATTTCCAGCAGCCGATGGTAAACGATGACCCGATAATAAACTTGTTGATAGACTGGGCAGTGAGCACAAAACGACATGGCGCTCACAGAGCTGTGGTTATCACTAAACTGTTATTTGATTTTATTTACATCTTGCATCACGTCCCACAAAGCAAAGGCTTTGGAAAATATTGTGGAAAATGAAGAAATTGCTTGTGACAAGCAATTTCTTCATTTTCCACAATGTTTTCTAACCTAAAATTGAACGATTTTAAAAATTTCAGTAATTTTACATTGTCATCTGTATCACTTTTCAAATTGGAACAGTCCAAAATGTTGCCGTCTGATAATTTATTAAATTGTTTTACAGCAGCCGATGGTAAACGATGACCCGATAATCAACCTACTTATAGACTGAGCTGTGAGTACATGGGCTACACTGGTAGAGAAAGTGTCGTCAGCAACAACTTTGATGTTGGACTAGTCTAAAATTTTGCTGTCTGGTAATGGGTAAATCATGCTAAACTGTTATTCAACCCATTCCAAGATGACAAAATTTTGACTGTTTCAATTTGAGAGGTGTTGCAGACGACAATTTCAAATTGATGAAATTTTAAAAATCTTTATAATTTGGGATGGAAAACACTGTACAAAATAAAGAAATTGCTTATAACAAGCAATTTCTTTATTTTCCACAATGGTTTCGCAAGCATTTATTTTTCTTGAGAGGTGCCAAAAAGTGTCATTGTGTGGGAATGAGTTAATTATATTGACAACTTGCAAATGTAATTACTTTTAAATTCATTGACAGCAGCCAATGGTAAACGATGACCCGATAATAAACTTGTTGATAGACTGGGCAGTTAGCACAAAACGACATGGCGCTCACAGAGATGTGGTTATGGCTTAATTGTTAGAGAAATTGTCGTCAGCAACAACTTTGATATAAGACTAATCTAAAATTTTGCTGTCTGGTTATGGGTTAATCATGCTAAACTGTTATTTAACACATTACCAGATGACAACATTTTGACTGTTCCAATTTTAGAGGTGCTGCAGACGACAATTTCAAATTGATGAAATTTTGATAAATCTTTATATTTTGGGATGGAAAACACTGTGGAAAATGAAGAAATTGCTTGTAACAAGCAATTTCTTTATTTTCCACAATGGTTTCCCAAGCATTTCTCTTAAGGGGCGCCAAAAAGCGTCACTGTGTGGTCATGGAGCTCACTGAGATTGTGACTAAACTGTTAGAGTAAGTGTCGTCTACTGTTAGAGAAAGTGTCGTCTGAAACAACATTGATATTTGACTAGTCTAAAATTTTGCTGTCTTGTAATGGGTTAATCTCTCTTATATTTATTTCCAGCAGCCGATGGTAAACGATGACCCGATAATAAACTTGTTGATAGACTGGGCTGTTAGCACAAAACGACATGGCGCTCACAGAGCTGTGGTTATGGCTAAACTGTTATTTGATTTTATTTACATCTTGCATCACGTCCCACAAGACAAAGGCTTTGGAAAACATTGTGGAAAATGATGAAATTGCTTGTAACAAGCAATTTCTTCATTTTCCACAATGTTTTCTAACCTAAAATTGAACGATTTTAAAAATTTCATGCGCTTGACTTTGTCGTCTGTATCACCTTTCAAATTGGAACAGTCCAAAATTTTGTTGTCTGATAATTGATTGATTAATTTACAGCAGCCGATGGTAAACGATGACCCGATAATAAACCTGTTGATAGACTGGGCAGTGAGTACAAAACGTCATGGCGCTCACAGAGCTTTGGTTATGGCTAAACTGTCAGAAAAATTGTCGTCTGCAACAACTTTGATGTTGGACTAGTCTAAAATTTTGCTGTCTTGTAATGGGTTAATCTCTCTTATATTTATTTACAGCAGCCTATGGTAAACGATGACCCGATAATAAACTTGTTGACAGACTGGGCAGTGAGCACAAAACGTCATGGCGCTCATAGAGCTGTGGTAGTGGCTAGAGAAATTGTCGTCTGCAACAACTTTGATATTGGACTAGTCTAAAATTTTGCTGTCTTGTAATGGGTTAATCTCTCTTATATTTATTGACAGCAGCCAATGGTAAACGATGACCCGATAATAAACCTACTGATAGACTGGGCAGTGATCACAAAACGTCATGGCGCTCACAGAGATGTGGTTTTGGCTAAACTGTTAGAGAAATTGTCATCTGAAACAACTTTGATGTTGGACTAGTCTAAAATTTTGCCGTCTGGTAATGGGTTGATCACTTTTATATTTATTGACAGCAGCCAATGGTAAACGATGACCCGATAATAAACTTGTTGATAGACTGGGCTGTTAGCACAAAACGTCATGGCGCTCACAGAGCTTTGGTTGTGGCTAAACTGTTATTTGATTTTATTTACATCTTGCATCACGTCCCACAAGACAAAGGCTTTGGAAAACATTGTGGAAAATAAAGAAATTGCTTGTAACAAGCAATTTCTTCATTTTCCACAATGTTTTCTAATCTGAAATGGAAAGATTTTGAAAATTTCATGCGCTTGACTTTGTCGTCTGTAACATCTTTCAAATTGGAACAGTCCAAAATTTTGTTTTCTGATAACTGATTAAATTTATTGACAGCAGCCCATGATAAACGATGACCCGATAATAAACTTGTTGACAGACTGGGCAGTGAGCACAAAAGGTCATGGCGCTCACAGAGCTGTGGTTATGGCTAAACTGTTAGAGAAATTGTCGTCTGCAACAACATTGATATTGGACTAGTCTAAAATTTTGCTGTCTGGTAATGGGTTAATCTCTCTTATATTTATCGACAGCAGCCGATGGTAAACGATGACCCGATAATAAACTTGTTGATAGACTGGGCAGTGAGCACAAAACGTCATGGCGCTCATAGAGCTGTGGTAGTGGCTAGAGAAATTGTCGTCTGCAACAACTTTGATATTGGACTAGTCTAAAATTTTGCTGTCTTGTAATGGGTTAATCTCTCTTATATTTATTTCCAGCAGCCGATGGTAAACGATGACCCGATAATAAACCTACTGATAGACTGGGCAGTGAGCACAAAACGACATGGCGCTCACAGAGCTGTGGTTATGGCTAAACTGTTATTTGATTTTATTTACATCTTGCATCACGTCCCACAAGACAAAGGCTTTGGAAAACATTGTGGAAAATGAAGAAATTGCTTGTAACAAGCAATTTCTTCATTTTCCACAATGTTTTCTAACCTAAAATTGAACGATTTTAAAAATTTTATGCGCTTGACTTTGTCGTCTGTACCACCTTTCAAATTGGAACAGTCCAAAATTTTGCCGTCTGATAATTGATTAAATTATTTTACAGCAGCCAATGGTAAACGATGACCCGATAATAAACCTGTTGATAGACTGGGCAGTGAGCACAAAACGACATGGCGCTCACAGAGCTGTGGTTATGACTAAACTGTTACTTGATTTTATTTGCATCTTGCATCAAGTCCCACAAGATGAGTTAAGACAAGTTAATTGTTAGAGAAATTGTCGTCAGCAACAACTTTGATATTAGACTAGTCTAAAATTTTGCTGCCTTGTAATGGGTTAATCTGTCTTATATTTATTTACAGCAGCCAATGGTAAACGATGACCCGATAATAAACCTACTGATAGACTGGGCAGTGAGTACAAAACGTCATGGTGCTCACAGAGCTATGGTTATGGCTTAATTGTCAGAAAAATTGTCGTCAGCAACAACTTCAATGTTGGACTAGTCTAAAATTTTGTTGTCTTGTAATGGGTTAATCAATCTTATATTTATCGACAGCAGCCAATGGTAAACGATGACCCGATAATAAACCTACTGATAGACTGGGCTGTAAGCACAAAACGTCATGGCGCCCACAGAGCTGTGGTAGTGGCTAAACTGTTAGAGAAGAGACAAAATGATGTCAGAGCAGAGGTAGTTATAGAATTACGATGTTGGTGTAAATGCAAAACCTCGTTTGTCAATTTTTGCGATTTTCAAAGTAAAATTTTGTGTGTCCAGTTAAGACAATTCTTGCAGGTTTAGAGGTATTTTTACTAATTACTATTTTAAAAATAACACATTATTTGTGAACAATATGTCCAAATTTCAAGTAAAACATTTCAGTTTGTGAAAAGTTTTTATGCCTTTTTCCTATCCCTTTCAAATTTTCCAAAAACGAGATACGAGGTTTTGCATTTTCAATGATGATGATTTCATTGAAAATAAAGTAATCCTTTACCAAAGAACTGTTTATGACATCTTAAGCAAAAAAGGTATTTGAAAGCATTGAGGCAAAAGATGAAAATGCTGATAATCATAACAATGTCAGGTCAAGGTTGAATGACATTTGTACAATATTATTCATTCAACTCAAAAGTGTTTAGCTCAAACATAGAGGATCATATTCATAAGATATCATGACAATTTATTAAAAAAATAGATGCAGAGATATTATCGTAAAGTTAGTACATCAAAAATAAGCAAAATCTGAGATTGACAGAAGGAGTACATAAAAAATCAGCACTGATATATATGATTAAAAATTAATTGAATGTTAGGCTCTTGGTCCATTACAAGAACATTCAAATTTCATTTTGATCTAATCTATACACAAAAGTAAAAAAATTGCTTTTCATGTCAATTTACCCCACCCACTTTGTCAGCTATCATCTCCAAAAATAAGCCCTCTGAAGATTCTTATATGCTCTACAAATTAGAGATATTATGTTACCCTCTCAATTCAAAGAATTTAAAGAAAATTATATATTTTTGAGCCCTTATCCTAACCCATCCTTTGCTTGCAGCTAGATAGACTGTAAACCTCGGAACTTTTCTGCAGTTGAATTAGCCTTTATTTTGTGCTGCATCCAAAAGTGTCAATATATGTGTGGGAAAAGGTTATTACAGTTATGATAAATTTTTCATCGAAGTTTTTGACCGTATCAAACCATTACCGCTCAATGGCACCTTTAGACACCCTCACAAAAAAGGTTTGAGAAAACATCATGGAAAATGAAGAAATTGCTTGTTACAAGCAATTTCTTCATTTTCCAAAATGTTTTCTAGCCCATAATCAGAAATATTTTGAAAATTTGATCAACTTGAAATTGTGGTCTGCAATATCTTTGAAATTGGACCAGCCTAAAATTTTGCTGTTTGGTAAAGGGTTAAACCTATTTTGTAGAATTTTTTTCACTACATTTTCAGTGTTATAGCAAAACCATGTAAAAATAGCTTTAATCAAGCTGTAGTTACGAGGTTTTGCAATAACACTGACGATATGAAATCTATTTTGTAGAAGTACGGTGAAACAGACATGCTGGATGACAAGGACTCAACAGACTCTGACATGGTTCCGTCGGGCATGCCGATATTTCAGAGTCTTCTTCTCAACTTTCTAGATACGAAGGCACCAACCCTAGGTAATCAGCTGATTTATATCTGTTTATTATAAAAGTTAATATGTATATGAAGGGTTCATTTGAGGTGAAGGGGCCTATCTACGTTCATTATTAAAGTTATGATGTATGAACACAGGGGTTCTTTGTAGGGAAAGGGGCCTGGGGCCCTTAAGCTAGGGAAAAATGTGGCGAACTAACTGTATTTGAGAAAAATCTATTCAAGCAATATTGTGTATGAAATTCTCAAAACTTTTAAGCCCTGGTCACATACATGGAAAATGAAGAAATTGTGCAGTTTCTTCATTTTCCACAATGTTTCTACCCCAAAAGTCTTAAGAAATTGAATTTAACCCTTTCCCAAACAAGACCTGGTTTTGACGTCCCTAATATAAAAGGCTGGGGAAAATGTTGAACCAAAAGAAGAAACTGCTGATAACCAGCAGTTTCTCCTTTTGTCTTAATATTTTCCATGATATATTTTACACCAATTCTATCTTTTATAACTTCCATTTTGTCATTTTTAGCAGTTTTTTGAAGCAGATTACCCTAAAGATTTGCCATTTGGGAAAGGGTTAATTTACTTGAAATTGTCTTAGAATTTGGACAAGTCAAAAGTTCTGCTGTCTGGTATTATGGGTTACAACCCATTACCAAAACTGCAAAATTTAAACCTGGTCAAAATATAAATATTTCGCACACAACAATTCTAATTGAATGAACTTTACATGATATGGACTTTATTGGTAAAAATTATTGTAGGAAATGAAGAAATTTCTTCATTTACCACAATGTTTCCAAAGTCTTTATCTTGAAGGGCGTCAAAAATCGTCAATGTTTGAGAAAAGAGTCATCGTATGGGAAAGGGTTAAAGAAATAACGATTTCAGTCTGACTGTCAATTCCGTTTTAGATGACAACCCCAAAGACGACCAGTTAGAGGCGTTTGCCAACCTGATACATTTATTCTCGGAGCTGATCCGGCACGAAGTGTTCTCTCACGATGCGTACATGTGTACGCTGATATCTCGTGGCGATCTCATGTGCTCGCCGGCCGTCAATACCCTGTCTGCCGACAGTCTGGACCTGTCCAGCATCAAGAGTCAAGGAGAAAGTATTAAACATGAGGTGGGTTCAGAGCTACCAAACCCTATGTTGTGGGTACTATTTGTTCATTTAATATTGGTCAAAACCTTTTTTGTGGGTACTCATTGGAATCGTCTCTTCGAGACGATTCAAATAGTACCCACAACATAGGGTTTGGATTTGAAATATCAAATTTAGAATGCTTTTATCCTCTCTTTAGGTCTTATCTGTTACACTCTCCTATGGTTGTAAATCATCTATGTCAGAGAGCACCTGGAGGCTTGGATTGGGTATTGAGGTAGCACTGGTGCAAGAAATAGCAGAAATTTAGGGTTGGATGCTGCAGCCACTGTGATATGACCATAGCAGTTGAAAGGGGTGTTAAACCTCAATAAATCAATCAATTAGTTATCATATTTTGCCCCCACATCGAAAGATTGTATGATTTCTTTAACTTGGAATTGTTGTTTACAACATCTTTCAAGTAAAACCAGTACAAAATTTTGTCGTCCGGTAGTGGCTATATGTTTGTGAAAATTATTTTGGAATTGAAAATTATTCACTTTGTAATTGTCCTAAATGCACTTAGCTTTGGTGCGGAGAAGTATTCCGCTATCAGAGCTACAGATAAGAGGAAATGATGGTGTTTTGAAATGCAGTATTTCATTTATTACTCACCAAACACCATGTTTTGCATACTTTTAAGAATCATTTGGTTGTGACAAAAGAGTACCCACAACATAGGGTTTCGATTTGAAATAAAACATTTTCAATGCCTTTACCTAGTGTTGTAACGATAATCGGAAATAATCGATTAATCGTCGTTGAAGCCCAAAATCGGCGACAATCGATTATGAGTATGGAAAATCGATGATCGTTAACGTCTTTGGTTTTTACTGAAAAATCGGCTCCATATTACTGATGGCAATGTTTGTTTTCGTTTTTTAGCTTCCAAAGGAAAGAACCAAGAGTAAACCAAATGTTAAAGACAGAAATTGTATTTGCAGATATTAATTCGGGTGTAAAAAGACCATATTTTGCTAATAATCAAATAAATCGTTAATCAAAAACGTTTGGCAGCGGCGGAATTCCATCGTTTCTAGCGATCATCGGCACCATTTTCATAACATGATTTTGGAGAAAAACATTCATGAAACGGAAGAAAAATGGGCAAATAAAGCCATTTCATTTCAAAGCAGACCACTCATTTCATTTTATGACATTTAAAACAAACAAAGAGTCTAAATAGAGCTTTTTAAACAACCTCTATTCGTAATCAAGTGTACCAGTTACGGGTCTTAATATTCACCCCGGGACACCCCGGGACACTTCAAACAAGCGATTTATATTAATTATGAAGTATTATTTAGTCAACAAATCAACCTATATCAATAAAAATTATAAATAGAAAAAATTCTAACCGGTAAAAGTTAAAATAGACCCATAAATTGGATTGCCCATAAACAGTCCGCTTTATCCAGAGAAGACACCCCGGGACACTTCGTATATAAAAGAGTTATATCAACTATTGGTATTGTTTCGTGAATAAATAATGTTTTATCAATAAGAATAACAGTTCTAAATGCATTTATATCCCTTCTTACAGAAAAATGACTATGCATCCGGGGCATATGCACTACGCACATTTATACTCATGTTTTGGGGGGTATTTGATGAAACACCCCGGGACACATGTTCTACATGCATTACATATTCATTCTTAGTGAAAAATGACTATTCACCCCGGCACACATGCTCTACGCACATTTCTGATCATTTCTTTGGAAAAACTGATAAAACACCCCGGGACACATGTTCTTTACATGCATTTCTATTCATTCTTAATGAAAAATGACTATTCACCCCGGGACACATGCTCTACGCACATTTCTGATCATTTCTTGGGAAAACTGGTAAAACACCCCGGGACACATGTTCTACATGCATTTCTATTCATTCTTAGTGAAAAATGACTATTCACCCCGGGACACATGCTCTACGCACATTTCTGATCATTTCTTGGGAAAACTGACGAAACACCCCGGGACACATGTTCTACATGCATTTCTATGCATTCTTAATGAAAAATGACTATTCACCCCGGGACACATGCTCTACGCACATTTCTGATCATTTCTTGGGAAAAACTAATGAAACAGCCCGGGACACAAGTTCTACATGCATTTCTATTCATTCTTAGTGAAAAATGACTATTCACCCCGGGACACATGCTCTACGCACATTTCTGATCATTTCTTTGGAAAAACTGATAAAACACACCGGGACACATGTTCTACACAGTGGCGGATCCAGAGGGGGTTCGGGGGGTTCAAACGAACCCCCCTCTGTAGCCAAATTATTTTATTTTCATGCAGAAATTCAGTCAAAGTTGTGAAATACTGGGAAAACGAACCCCCCCTATTTGTAAAATCGAACCCCCCTCACAGAAATCCTGGATCCGCAGCAGCTACATGCATTTCTATTCATTCTTAATGAAAAATGACTATTCACCCCGGGACACATGCTCTACGCACATTTCTGATATTTCTTGGGAAAACTGGTAAAACACCCCGGGACACATGTTCTACATGCATTTCTATTCATTCTTAGTGAAAAATGACTATTCACCCCGGGACACATGCTCTACGCACATTTCTGATCATTTCTTGGAAAAACTGACGAAACAGCCCGGGACACATGTTCTACATGCATTTCTATGCATTCTTAATGAAAAATGACTATTCACCCCGGGACACATGCTCTACGCACATTTCTGATCATTTCTTGGGAAAAACTAATGAAACACCCCGGGACACAAGTTCTACATGCATTTCTATTCATTCTTAGTGAAAAATGACTATTCACCCCGGGACACATGCTCTACGCACATTTCTGATCATTTCTTTGGAAAAAACTGATAAAACACCCCGGGACACATGTTCTTTACATGCATTTCTATTCATTCTTAATGAAAAATGACTATTCACCCCGGGACACATGCTCTACGCACATTTCTGATCATTTCTTGGAAAAACTGACGAAACACCCCGGGACACATGTTCTACATGCATTTCTATGCATTCTTAATGAAAAATGACTATTCACCCCGGGACACATGCTCTACGCACATTTCTGATCATTTCTTGGGAAAAACTAATGAAACACCCCGGGACACAAGTTCTACATGCATTTCTTTTCATTCTTAGTGAAAAATGACTATTCACCCCGGGACACATGCTCTACGCACATTTCTGAACATTTCTTTGGAAAAACTGATAAAACACCCCGGGACACATGTTCTACATGCATTTCTATTCATTCTTAATGAAAAATGACTATTCACTCCGGGACACATGCTCTACGCACATTTCTGATCATTTCTTGGGAAAAACTAATGAAACACCCCGGGACACATGTTCTACATGCATTTCTATTCATTCTTAGTGAAAAATGACTATTCACCCCGGGACACATGCTCTACGCACATTTCTGATCATTTCTTTGGAAAAACTGATAAAACACCCCGGGACACATGTTCTTTACATGCATTTCTATTCATTCTTAATGAAAAATGACTATTCACCCCGGGACACATGCTCTACGCACATTTCTGATCATTTCTTGGAAAAACTGACGAAACACCCCGGGACACATGTTCTACATGCATTTCTATGCATTCTTAATGAAAAATGACTATTCACCCCGGGACACATGCTCTACGCACATTTCTGATCATTTCTTGGGAAAAACTAATGAAACAGCCCGGGACACAAGTTCTACATGCATTTCTATTCATTCTTAGTGAAAAATGACTATTCACCCCGGGACACATGCTCTACGCACATTTCTGAACATTTCTTTGGAAAAACTGATAAAACACCCCGGGACACTTGTTCTACATGCATTTCTATTCATTCTTAACCCATTACCACACAGTGACTCTTTTTGACTCCCCATAGATAATGGCTTTAGAAAACATCGTGGAAAATAAAGAAATTGCTAGTGACAAGCAATTTCTTCATTTTCCACAACGTTTTCTAACCAAAAATGGAAATATTTTTTAAAACTTCATTAACTTGAAATAGTCGTCTGCAACATCTTTGAATTTGGAATGGTCCAAAATGTTGTTGTTTGGTAATGGGTTAATGAAAAATGACTATTCACCCCGGGACACATGCTCTACGCACATTTCTGATATTTCTTGGGAAAACTGGTAAAACACCCCGGGACACATGTTCTACATGCATTTCTATTCATTCTTAGTGAAAAATGACTATTCACCCCGGGACACATGCTCTACGCACATTTCTGATCATTTCTTTGGAAAAACTGATAAAACACCCCGGGACACATGTTCTACATGCATTTCTATTCATTCTTAATGAAAAGTGACTATTCACCCCGGGACACATGCTCTACGCACATTTCTGATATTTCTTGGAAAACTGGTAAAACACCCCGGGACACATGTTCTACATGCATTTCTATTCATTCTTAGTGAAAAATGACTATTCACCCCGGGACACATGCTCTACGCACATTTCTGATCATTTCTTGGGAAAACTGACGAAACACCCCGGGACACATGTTCTACATGCATTTCTATGCATTCTTAATGAAAAATGACTATTCACCCCGGGACACATGCTCTACGCACATTTCTGATCATTTCTTGGGAAAAACTAATGAAACACCCCGGCACACAAGTTCTACATGCATTTCTATTCATTCTTAGTGAAAAATGACTATTCACCCCGGGACACATGCTCTACGCACATTTCTGATCATTTCTTTGGAAAAACTGATAAAACACCCCGGGACACATGTTCTTTACATGCATTTCTATTCATTCTTAATGAAAAATGACTATTCACCCCGGGACACATGCTCTACGCACATTTCTGATCATTTCTTGGGAAAACTGACGAAACACCTCGGGACACATGTTCTACATGCATTTCTATGCATTCTTAATGAAAAATGACTATTCACCCCGGGACACAATCTCTACGCACATTTCTAATCATTTCTTGGGAAAACTGATTAAACATCCCGGGACACATGTTCTAAATGCGTTTCTATTCATTCTTGGTGAAAAATGACTAGTGTCCTTTGGTGGCCGCTTTGGATAGAGCAGACTGGTTACGGGCCATTCACTTGGTCTATCTCGCTTTTATTGTTTAGAATAGACGAAGATTGGTATTTTTTCTTGATAAAAGATTATTTAATGATGAAATAACACCCAATTATTCATATAAATCCCTTATATGAAGTGTCCCGGGGTGGCACGGGATTATCTATATATGAAGTGTCCCGGGGTGTCCCAAATGAGCTCTGTTAGTAGAAAAATGACGTTTTTATTGTTAAAATCGACAAATTATGTTAATTTCAATCTTATAATCTAATATATTCATAAGATATTACCCAATAATTGATACGATCCCCATATATAAAGTGTCCCGGGGTGAATATTAAGACCGACCAGTTACCGGACATATGCCTAAATCCGGATACGAAAAAATATGGTTTTGCTACCAATACACTTTATTTTAGACAGATGATGTGAATTTGGGAAAGATATTTGAATTTTTGATACCTGCACCATTTATCTCCAACTCCTTAACTCTTAAAATACTAAAAATTGTCCAGCTGTTCTTTGAGTAAGGACTAGAGTAAATGGATGGGACTAAAACGCAGACACTTATTGCAGACTTTTGTTTAAGTGGAAAAAAATTAATTTGAAATTTGGCTACAAACCAAAATTATGAAGTACATTATAACTTTGTTCCGTCTGGATGGCTTGTGGAAGACCCTTACCCTCCAACCCCCCCCCCCCACACACACACACACACACACACACATCGAAAGAAATATACTTATGTAGGAAACCAAAGCTCAAATGAATATAGTATAATTTTAATAAAATCAATGAAATCGAAGACAAAATCTGTTGGCTTGCACCTTTCTTTTGCTAGAGACTTACCATTATTGTTGTCAGTGTAACAAACTTTAGATTTTTTGACACCCATCAACACAAAAGTGTTTTATTACAGAAAATGAAGTTTCGATTATTAATCGATAATTGAATCAAAACCACTTCCCGTTTCAATTCGATTATCGATTATGATTTGAGTCTGATTTTACAACACTACCTTTACCCCCTGTTGTCTCTTGCTCTGCTTTTTTTTCCCAAAATTTTCATGCAAGATTAGATGTGACTGGGTTTTCCGCACTGTTTTAACTTAAGTGACCCTCCAAAATAAATTAGCTGTGCTATGAAGAAAAAATGTTACAGCAGACATGACTCCTTAATTTGAAGACCGGGGGGACACAATGACCCTGTCAAGAAAAAGTCAATGGAAAACCCTGATATGATAATCTTGTTTCCATTTGTACAGCACCAAGACGACATTAAGGTTGACATGGACATACATACCATGGAGACCGATCTCACAAGCTTTTTTGAGGTGAAAGACGAACCCAGGCTCAGTCCAAACCCTCCAGGTAAAATACAAATTATCTCTTTTCTCTCAAACATTTGTGACCCATCACACTAAAAGTTGACATTAAGGTAGACATGGAATGGCATGGATATCCATACGATGGAGACTGATCTCACAAGCTTTTTTGAGGTGAAAGACGAACCAAGGCTTAGTCCAAACCCTCCAGGTAGAATACAAACTTTCTCTTCTCTCTTAAACAGGCTGCGGCCATAGCGCAGTTGGTAGCACATTAGACCCTCTCTATCTCTCCTCTCAAACGTTTGTTATGTCATGTTAAAAGGGACCTTATGGCAAGTCTATTAACCCTTTCCCTTACAAGAACTGGTTTTGTTTTGACGTCCCTAATAGAATTGACTTGGAAAACATTGAGGCAAAAGAAGAAAATGCTGATAATCAGCATTTTCTCCTTCTGCCTCATTGTTTTCTGAGTAATATTACTCACAAATTTCACCTGTAGTATCATCCATTTTGGCGTCTGCAGCGACTTTCATATTGGACCACCCTAAAATTTTGTCGTTTGGGAAAGGGTTAAACCATTTTAGAAAAGGATCAGACTCCGCATTGGTCAAAGAGATGTCGTATTTAGAAAATGGACAAAAAGTGAGATAGGAAAATCAATCAATATCAAGAAAATAAACTTAGAGAGCAAAGAACAGTTTGTGCACATTGACTAGGATCGATGCTTTTCACACATCCTAGAAGGTCCCTTTTAGCGAGACAGGTCACATTTCATAAGCTTTCACAAATGAGCACACCAAAGCCTGCTCTTCACCTATAAGTCAAATTTACTAAGCGATTTCAGCCTGTTTTCATTAGCTCACTCATTGCATGTTCGAGTAACCTCTATGAGATTGTGATATTCAATTGTTGGCCACAAATGCCATAACAAATGAAAAATCTTATACTAATTTTTATTAGCTCCACTGGCCAAAGGCCAGCGGGGCTTATGTCATGGCCCTGTGTCCGTCGTCCGTCCGTCCGTGCGTGCCTCCGTGTGTAAACTTTTTCTTTAAACATCTTCTTCTCCAAAATTACTAGACCAATTTCAACCAAACTTCACAGGAATCTTCCTTGTATGAACCCCTCCCAAATTCCTTCAAAATAATAAATTCCATGCAGAACTTAAATTTTAATTAAATTAAATTTTCGAAAAATCTTTAAAAATCCTTTTTCTCCAAAACTATTGGACCAGTTTCAACCAAACTACACAGGAATCTTCCTTACATGAACTTCTTCTAAATTCCTTCAAAAAAATAAATTCCGTGCAGAACTTGAATTTTAATTAAATAAATCAAATTAAAATTTCAAAAAATCTTTAAAAATTCCTCTTCTCCAAAACTATTGGACCAATTTCAACCAAACTACACAGGAATTTTCCTTACATGAACCTCTTCCAAATTCCTTAAAAAAATTAAACTCAGTTAAGAACTTAAATTTTAATTAAATAAATTAAATTTTCGAAAAATCTTTTAAAGTCTTCTTCTCCAAAACTACTGGACCAATTTCAACCAAACTTCACAGGAATCTTCCTTGCATGCATCTCTTCCAAATTCCTTTAAATAAATAAATTCTGTATAGAACTGAAATTTTAAACAAATTAATTGAATTAAATTTTCGAAAAAATCTTTAAAAATCTTCTCCAAAACTACTGGACCAATTATAACCATACTTAAAAAGGAATCTTCCTTGCATAAATCTCTTTCAAATTCCTTTAAAGAAATAAATTCTGTGCCAAACTGAAATTTTAATTATATTGATTGAATTAAATTTTCGATAAACCTTCAAAAATGTTCTTCTCCAAAACGCCTGATTGGATTTCATTTTAATTTAGCCTAAATGTTCAATGTACTGTGAATTTTCTTTAGATTGGATGAAAAACTATACCTCTATTGTATTCCTTGAAGAATTTCGTAGTCTTAGAGTGTAAAGTCTAAAAGCCAGTGGAGCGTTACAGGGCCATCATGGCCCTCTTGTTGGCTTTTAAAATTTAAATCAAACCCTATCTTAACCCTAGTCGTGCTGAACCCGGAATATTCCGGGCTACGACGTCGAGTGCTGTGAGCGGTGCCCGGAATATTCCGGGATTGGGGGTTTCCCAATACAATCAATCCCTGCGTCGTAAAACCTAATCCAATCGTATCCTTACCCTCGGAAAAGCTTCGAGTAATGACCTAGCAACATAGTAAACCTCGTTTTGATATTTTATTTCCCGATTTTCATTGGTTATTTGGCAAAAAAGTTCGACCTAATTACCTGTCTTCAATACGTCATTCAAAATGGCGGACTTCCGATCTGCAAACTTTCAAAACAAATCTTTCGATGAAAAATTTGCTGGTTTTTCGTCAGATTACGAAGAAAATTATTCTCAACCAGATTAAAGATATATTATTAAAGATGATTTCAAAAGAAATTGGCTGGTAAGTGGTCGTAATTTTTAAGAATTGCCCTTGACAAGTACGGCGAAGATCGATCCTAAAATTCGTCTGCCCGAAAATTCAACTCGCCGAATTTTCTCGATCTTTTCATCGCCGAGGAAAGTTTTTCACTATGTAAAACGAAAATAATCGTCATTCTGCTTGATATTTAGCGATCATCGCATCGAATTAACACTCTATGATTAATAATTGGGCCGAAATAATCCCCCGAAAATGAAAATGAATTTGACCTGACAACTTCCGGCTCGATTTTCGTTCAACTCGCCCACCAACAACAAAATATTTAGGTCAACTTAACCCTTCTCTTTAGTTCATTTATGTCACGGGATAGTTTTTTGCTTCTTACAATATTTTTTACCTTGCCAATAAACAAATCGCGATCAGAATGGGACAAAGAGTGCCTGAAATTAGTGTTTATGTATTTTGTCACACCTGGACAGGTAAACTGCCAGGTAAATGACGATTTCAAAAATATGCATCGAGTCATATAAAATTACCGTTTTGCTGTTTTATCATACTAATTTTACACAATTTAAAATTTGTTTCTCTGTAGAGACTTCTATATACAAAGTTGTTTTGTATACCCAGAATTTAATTAGAAGAATTGTTCTTACCTGTGCTTACCTGAGTCTCAGACTTGATCTGCATCGCTTGAAATTTGGATATTGATGGTCAATGGTGGAAATCACAAGACAACACATACAAATATCAGAGTTTTTGCTAGTTTTATTGGCTCACCTGAGCACAAAGTGCTCAAGGTGAGCTATTGTGGTCACTTTTTGTCCATCGTCCGTCTGTCTGTCCGCCTGTCTGTCCGTCCGTTCACAATTTCGTGTTTACACTCTAGCATCTACAAATATAAGCCAATCTTGACCAAACTTGGTCAAAACATGTATGGCCATAAGATCTCGGATGAGTTCGATTATGGGTCAGATTAAACCAGAAAGTCAGGAGTTATCTGCCCTTGAATGCGAAAAATACCTAGTTTTGACATTGTTTACACTCTAGCATTTACAATTATTGATCAATCAAGACAAATCTTGGACATAAGATTGAAGACCATAAGATCTCGGATGAGTTTGATTTTCAGTCTGATCTGACCAGAAAGACGAGAGTTATGTGCCCTTGAATTCGACAAAATTGCCATTTTGGGCCGTTTTCGACCTTGTTTACACTCTAGAATCTACAATTATTCATCAATCAAGACAAAACTTGGACACAATGTTGGGGACCATGAGATCTCGGATGAGTTTGATTTTCAGTCTGATCTGATCAGAAAGATGAGAGTTATGTGCCCTTGAATTGGGCAAAATTGCCATTTTTGGCTGTTTTCAACCTTGTTTACACTCTAGAATCTACAATTATTAATAAATCAAGACAAAACTTGGACACAATGTTGGGGAGCATAAGACCTTGGATGAGTGTGATTTTCAGTGTTATCTGATCAGAAAGCTGAGAGTAATGTGCCCTTGAATTTGATAAAATTGCCGTTTTCTGCTTTTTTTGACATTGTTTACACTCTAGAATCCACAATTATTTATCAATTAAGGTAACACTTGAACACAATGTTTGAGACAATAAGATCTTGGAGTAGTTTGATTTTCAGTCCGATCTGATAAAAAAGTCGAGAGTTATGTGCCCTTGAATTTGACAAAATTGCTGTTTTCGGCTGTTTTCGACCTTGTTTACACTCTAGAATCTACAATTATTGACCAATCAAGACAAATCTTGGACATAATGTTGGGCATCATAAGATCTCAGATGAGTTTGATTTTCAGCCTGATTTGACTAGAAAGTCGAGAGTTATGTGCCCTTGAATTTGATAAAATAACCGTTTTCGGCTGTTTTCGACCCTGTTTATACTCTAGAATCTACAATTATTGATCAATCAAGACAAAACTTTGACACAATGTTGGGGATCATAAGATCTTGGATGAGTTTCATTTTCAGCCTGATCTGATCAAAAAGTCGAGAGCGTTATGTGCCCTTGAATTTGACAAAGTTGCTGTTTGCGGCTGTTTTCGACCTTGCTTATACTCCAGAATCCACAATTATTTATCAGACAAGACAAATCTTGGACACAATGTTGGGCACCATAAGATCTTGGATGAGTTCGATTTTCACGTTATTGACCATAAGTTCGTTTTCAGTCTTAAAGTCATAAATATAAATTTATTGAATTGAACAAAAGAGTTGCTCATATCATTTTGGTTCAGGTGAGCGATATAGGACCATCATGGTCCTCTTGTTATTCTTAAAACAAAGTTTAACAGTTTTGTTACATTTACCTGTTTTTACCTGTAGTTTATTAGGTAACAAGTTTAAAAAGATACTTTTTCATATTACAATCATAAAGTTTAACATTACACCTTTCCAATGATATATAACATTACAACATTTCACAAAAACAAGCTTACATACAAAGGCTCTCAAGTTAAGGACCCATAATTTACAATTCACTCAAAAAATATTCAGCCAACACTACTGGCTGTATTATAGAATATATAGCATGACAAGGGTTAAATTTAAACTGGTTTTGACACCCCTATTAAAACAATCTTAGAAAAATAAACATTGAGACAAAAGAAGGAAATTCTGATGATCAGCATTTTCTCCTGTTGCCTCAATCTTTTCTATACTTTATTTTACACAAGTTTTAATTATATCTTTATTGAAACCCATTTTTGTCATCTGCAGCAGATTTCAAATCACACAACCCTTAATTTTTGTCATTTGGGAAAGGGTAAAAACTCTTTCTTAGAATTTTTAACCCTTAACCCATTACCACACAGTGACTCCTTTTGACTCCCCACAAGGTATTGGCTTTGGAAAACATCGTGTAAAATGAAGAAATTGCTTGTGACAAGCAATTTCTCCATTTTTCACAATGTTTTCTACACAAAAAGAACACTAAATGCAAAATTTCATTCCCTTGAAATTGTCGTCTGCATCATCTTTGAATTTGGACTAGCCCAAAATGTTGCCGTTTGGTAATGGGTTAAACCTTTCCCAAACGACAAACAATTTAGGCTGCCAAATTTGAAAGCTACTGCAAACGCCAATATGGATGTTGAAAAAGAAAGGATGTGTCTGCAATATGGCACAGAAAATATTGTGGCAAAAAGGAGAAACTGCTGGTTATCAGCAGTTTCTTCTTTTGCCTCAATGTTTTCCCAAGCCATTTCTATTAGGGATGTCAAAACCAGGTCTTGTTTGGGGAAAGGATTAGGGGGCATTATTGTTTCTCAAACATTTCTTGTTTTTCAGCTTCAGTTAAATCCACCAAATCAGACAAAGATCAACCTATATTGAGTGTCGGTAAATCGGAGCCGTTGATTCAGCAGATGCCGGAATACAAGGCACCGTCAGGTCACATGTTGTACGCAACTCACTTTCCTCTACCGCAAGACGACAACTCTAGTCATGAATGTAATCAACGACTCGTCGTATTATTCGGTGTGGGTAAAGCGAGAGAAAATGCTAGACACGTTTTGAAGAAAGTCGGGAAAGAGATCGTGCGATTATACAGTAGAAAGAACTGTATAGACATGAGTAGCGGAGATTTAGGAAAACCGAAGAAAAAGAAAGACAAGGACGAGATTGGATCATCATCAGTGTCAATGTCGTGTAATCTGGAGCTGCTCTCGAGCAAGTTTCAGAAGCTCTCGTTTTACGACCAGCATGTTGTGACGGGTCAGTGTGCGATGGCTGTGCTGGAGCTCATTAACAACTTTACAGGGGGAAGTTCCACGTACCTGCCCCAAGTAGAGAATATCTCCTATCTGTTTGATCTGATGGAGTTCTCTATGAATATAAATCATCTACTTGAGTTTTCTGTACAGGTATGTTATGATTTAAAGTTAAAAAGAAATTGTTATACCCCGGAAAAATGAATGTTTTAGGGAAAAAATAACTGGAAGCAGCCTGTCTGACCGTCCGTGTACAAAATACTTTTCCTGACCAGATCTCTGAAAATAAAATAGCTATGATATTTTAGATGTCACTAAAGAGAAGTGCAGTATACAAGGAGCATACCTAGCATATTTTGTGAGTTATTGCCCTTTGTTTTAGACAAAAAGGCAGGACAGGTGTAGTGGCAGAGGTATTTTTGTAAACTTTAGTGATAGATTTCTAGTTTTGACATGTTTATAAGAATATTCTTTGAAAAACACTGAGGCAAAATGGTCTAATAGAGTTCTCTATGAATATAAATCATCTACTAGAGTTTTCTGTACAGGTATGAGCTACTTTAATCCATTACCACACAGTGACTCTTTTTGACTCCATTAGTTTAAACATATTTCACTCAGAATAATATACATATTGTTTGAGAAAGAGTTGATCCATTACCAGACAGCAAAACTCGTCAAAATTTAACTCAGAACAAGTTATCAAGCACATGGAATTTTACTTTTTTTTTGTGCGAGTTTTTGTATGGTAAATATTGTGCCATGTGTGATGTCCAGTAATTGGCGAGGGAATAACGTCATCAATTTCTGTTGCCACAGATGACGCCTGAACTTGCACAAAGTGTTTGTAATTTTTCAGTTACTGAAGGAGTTAAGTATAGTTGAGAGTCAGCTGACTGCGGGTAACTCGAGCCTGTCCGGTATCTACACCACATTCCTGTGTTTATGTATTGTGGCCCGGGAGGGGGGGTGGGGGGTGGGGGTTGGGGTATTAGTCTGCTCAGCTACAGTTGTTATTGTTTCAGTTACTTAAGGAGTTAAGTATAGTTGAGAGTCAGCTGACTGCGGGTAACTCGAGTCTATCCGGTATCTACACGACATCCCTGTGTTTATGTATTGTGGCCATATTCAGGAAATATCACTCATTCCTACTTGTGTTATTTCAGTTACTTAAGGAGTTAAGTATAGTTGAGAGTCAGCTGACTGCAGGTAACTCGAGCCTGTCCGGTATCTACACCACATCCCTGTGTTTATGTATTGTGGCCATATTCAGGAAATATCACTCATTCTTACTTGTGTTATTTCAGTTACTAAAGGAGCTAAGTATAGTTGAGAGTCAGCTGACGGCAGGTAACTCGAGCCTGTCCGGTATCTACACGACATCCCTGTGTTTATGTATTGTGGCCATATTCAGGAAATATCACTCGTTCTTACTTGTGTTATTTCAGTTACTAAAGGAGTTAAGTATAGTTGAGAGTCAGCTGACGGCAGGTAACTCAAGCCTGTCCAGTATCTACACGACATCCCTGTGTTTATGTATTGTGGCCATATTCAGGAAATATCACTCATTCTTACTTGTGTTATTTCAGTTACTAAAGGAGTTAAGTATAGTTGAGAGTCAGCTGACTGCGGGTAACTCGAGCCTATCCGATATCTACACGACATCCCTCTGTTTATGTATTGTGGCTATATTCAGGAAATATCACTCATTCATGCTTGTGTTATTTCAGTTACTGAAGGAGTTAAGTATAGTTGAGAGTCAGCTGACTGCAGGTAACTCGAGCCTGTCCGGTATTTACACGACTTCCCTGTGTCTATGTATTGTGGCCATATTCAGGAAATATCACTCATTCTTACTTGTGTTATTTCAGTTACTTAAGGAGTTAAGTATAGTTGAGAGTCAGTTGACGGCAGGTAACTCAAGCCTGTCCAGTATCTACACGACATCCCTGTGTTTATGTATTGTGGCCATATTCAGGAAATATCACTCATTCTTACTTGTGTTATTTCAGTTACTGAAGGAGTTAAGTATAGTTGAGAGTCAGCTGACGGCAGGTAACTCGAGCCTATCCGGTATCTACACGACATCCCTGTGTTTATGTATTGTGGCCATATTCAGGAAATATCACTCATTCTTACTTGTGTTATTTCAGTTACTTAAGGAGTTAAGTATAGTTGAGAGTCAGCTGACGGCGGGTAACTCGAGCCTGTCCAGTATCTACACGACATCCCTGTGTTTATGTATTGTGGCTATATTCAGGAAATATCACTCATTCTTACTTGTGTTATTTCAGTTACTTAAGGAGTTAAGTATAGTTGAGAGTCAGTTGACGGCGGGTAACTCGAGCCTATCCGGTATTTACACGACTTCCCTGTGTTTATGTATTGTGGCCATATTCAGGAAATATCACTCATTCTTACTTTTGTCAGAGGCATGGATGACGTCGAAGTTGCAAGAAATGTTTGGTACCTTACGATGGATGGAATACCTTACGATAGTTTACAATAAATTTTTATACCCCTGTATGAAAAGATTGTGGGCATATTGTTTTACCAATGTCTGTTTTTCTGTCAATCCAAAACTTAACCCTTTCCCAAACGACAAAAGTTTAGGGTGATCCTCTTCAAAAACGGCAACAAATGACAAAATAGAAGTTGTTTTAGTAAGAATTTGTGTAAAATATGGGATAGAAAATATTGAGACAAAAGGAGAAACTGCTGGTTATCAGCAGTTTCTTCTTTTGTTTCAATGTTTTCCCAAGCCATTTCTATTAGGGACGTCAAAACCAGGTCTTGTTTGGGAAAGGGTTAAGGAGTTTAAAAGTATAGTTGAGAGTCAGTTGACGGCGGGTAACTCGAGTCTGTCCGGTATCTACACGACAGCCCTGCATCTATGTATAGTGGATTATATTCAGGAAATATCACTCGTTCCTGCTTGTGTCAGAGGCAGAGATGACGCCGAAGTTGCAAGAAGTGTTTGGTACCTTATGATGGATGGAATTCCTTACGATAGTTTGCAATAAATTTTTATGCCCCTGTATGGAAAAGATCGTGGGCATATTGTTTTACCATTGTCTGTTTGTCTGTCAATCCGAAACTTAACCCTTTCCCAAACGACAAAAGTTTAGGGTGATCCTCTTAAAAAACTGCAACAAATGACACAATAGAAGTTGTTTTAGTTAGAATTTGTGTAAAATATGGGATAGAAAATATTGAGACAAAAGGAGAAACTGCTGGTTATCAGCAGTTTCTTCTTTTGTTTCAATGTTTTCCCAAGCCATTTCTATTAGGGACGTCAAAACCAGGTCTTGTTTGGGAAAGGGTTAAGGAGTTAAGTATAGTTGAGAGTCAGCTGACTGCAGGTAACTCGAGCCTGTCCGGTATCTACACCACATCCCTGTGTTTATGTATTGTGGATTATATTCAGGAAATATCACTCGTTCCTACTTGTGTTATTTCAGTTACTTAAGGAGTTAAGTATAGTTGAGAGTCAGTTGACGGCGGGTAACTCAAGCCTGTCCGGAATATACACGACGTCCCTGTGTTTATGTATTGTGGCCATATTCAGGAAATATCACTCGTTCCTACTCGTGTCAGAGGCAGGGATGATGCCAAAGTGTTTGGTACCTAATGATGGATGGAATACCTTATGATACTTTACAATAGATTTTTATGCCCCTGTACGGAAAAGATCGGGGGCATATTGTTTTACCATTGTCTGTTTGTCTGTCAGTCCGAAACTTAATGTGAAAACTTAACATTGGCCTTTTCGTGGGCATTGCTTTTTCACAAACACATCTCGTTTCAGTTACTAAAGGAGTTAAGTATAGTTGAGAGTCAGTTGACGGCGGGTAACTCGAGCCTGTCAGGTATATACACCACATCCCTGTGTTTGTGTATTGTAGCCATATTCAGGAAATATCACTCATTCTTACTTGTGTTATTTCAGTTACTTAAGGAGTTAAGTATAGTTGAGAGTCAGCTGACTGCGGGTAACTCAAGCCTATCCGGTATCTACATGACATCCCTGTGTTTATGTATTGTGGCTATATTCAGGAAATATCACTCGTTCTTACTTGTGTTATTTCAGTTACTTAAGGAGTTAAGTATAGTTGAGAGTCAGTTGACGGCAGGTAACTCAAGTCTGTCCGGTATCTACATAAAGAAAAATAAATTATATTATCTTAATTATACCCCCTGCAAATAAAGTTTGGGGGTATTTAGGAATCACCCTGTCTGTCTTTCCCAAACAAGACCTTGTTTTGACGTCCCTAATAGAAAAGGCTAAGGAAAACATTGAAACAAAAGAAGAAACTGCTAATAACCAGCAGTTTCTCCTTTTGCCTCAATATTTTCTGTGCTGTATCATACACAAAAATTACCTTTATCAACATCTTTTTTGTCATCTGCAGCTGATTTTGATTGGGATTACCCTAGGAATTTGCCGTTTGGGAAAGGGGGGGTATTAGTCTGCTCAGCTACAGTTCTTATTCTTCCAGTTACTAAAGGAGTTAAGTATAGTTGAGAGTCAGTTGACGGCAGGTAACTCTAGCCTATCCAGTATCTACATGACATCCCTGTGTTTATGTATTGTGGCCATATTCAGGAAATATCACTCGTTCTTACTGGTGTTAGAGGCAGGGATGATGCAGAAGTTGCAAGAAGTGTTTGGTTCCTAATGATGGATGGAATTCCTTAAGATAGTTTACAATAAATTTTTATGCCCCTGTATGGAAAAGATCGGGGGCATATTGTTTAACCATTGTCTGTTTGTCTGTCAATCCGAAACTTAACCCTTTCCCAAACGACAAAAGTTTAGGGTGATCCTCTTAAAAAACTGCAACAAATGACAAAATAGAAGTTGTTTTAGTTAGAATTTGTGTAAAATATGGGATAGAAAATATTGAGACAAAAGGAGAAACTGCTGGTTATCAGCAGTTTCTTCTTTTGTTTCAATGTTTTCCCAAGCCATTTCTATTAGGGACGTCAAAACCAGGTCTTGTTTGTGAAAGGGTTAATGTGAAAACTTAACATTGGCCTTTTCGTGGGCATTTCTGTTTCACAAACATATCTCGTTACAGTTACTAAAGGAGTTAAGTATAGTTGAGAGTCAGCTGACTGCGGGTAACTCAAGCCTATCCGGTATCTACACGACATCCCTGTGTTTATGTATTGTGGCCATATTCAGGAAATATCACTCGTTCTTACTTGTGTTATTTCAGTTACTCAAGGAGTTAAGTATAGTTGAGAGTCAGCTGACGGCAGGTAACTCAAGCCTATCCGGTATCTACACGACGTCCCTGTGTTTATGTATTGTGGCCATATTCAGGAAATATCACTCATTCTTACTTGTGTTATTTCAGTTACTAAAGGAGTTAAGTATAGTTGAGAGTCAGCTGACTGCAGGTAACTCGAGCCTGTCCAGTATCTACACGACATCCCTGTGTTTATGTATTGTGGCCATATTCAGAAAATATCACTCATTCCTACTTGTGTTATTTCAGTTACTGAAGGAGTTAAGTATAGTAGAGAGTCAGCTGACTGCGGGTAACTCAAGCCTATCCGGTATCTACACGACATCCCTGTGTTTATGTATTGTGGATTATATTCAGGAAATATCACTCATTCCTGCTCGTGTTATTTCAGTTACTTAAGGAGTTAAGTATAGTTGAGAGTCAGCTGACTGCGGGTAACTCAAGTCTGTCCGGTATCTACACGACATCCCTGTGTTTATGTATTGTGGCTATATTTAGAAAATATCACTCATTCTTACTTGTGTCAGAGGCAGAGATGACGCTGAAGTTGCAAGAAGTGTTTGGTTCCTAATGATGGATGGAATACCTTACGATAGTTTACAATAAATTTTAATGCCCCTGTATGGAAAAGATCAGGGCATATTGTTTTACCATTGTCTGTTTGTCTGTCAATCCGAAACTTAACCCTTTCCCAAATGACAAAAGTTTAGGGTGATCCTCTTAAAAAATTGCAACAAATGACAAAATAGAAGTAGTTTTAGTTAGAATTTGTGTAAAATATGGGATAGAAAATATTGAGACAAAAGGAGAAACTGCTGGTTATCAGCAGTTTCTTCTTTTGTTTCAATGTTTTCCCAAGCCATTTCTATTAGGGACATCAAAACCAGGTCTTGTTTGGGAAATGGTTAATGTGAAAACTCAACATTGGCCTTTTCGTGGGCATTGCTGTTTCACAAACACATCTCGTTACAGTTACTAAAGGAGTTAAGTATAGTAGAGAGTCAGCTGACTGCAGGTAACTCGAGCCTGTCCGGTATCTACACCACATCCCTGTGTTTATGTATTGTGGCCATATTCAGGAAATATCACTCATTCTTACTTGTGTTATTTCAGTTACTGAAGGAGTTAAGTATAGTTGAGAGTCAGCTGACTGCGGGTAACTCGAGCCTGTCCAGTATCTACACGACATCCCTGTGTTTATGTATTGTGGCTATATTCAGGAAATATCACTCATTCTTACTTGTGTTATTTCAGTTACTGAAGGAGTTAAGTATAGTTGAGAGTCAGCTGACTGCGGGTAACTCAAGCCTGTCCGGTATCTACACGACATCTCTGTGTTTATGTATTGTGGCTATATTCAGGAAATACCACTCATTCTTACTTGTGTTATTTCAGTTACTTAAAGAGTTAAGTATAGTTGAGAGTCAGTTGACGGCAGGTAACTCAAGCCTATCCGGTATCTACACGACATCCCTGTGTTTATGTATGGTGGCCATATTCAGGAAATACCACTCATTCTTACTTTTGTCAGAGGCAGGGATGATGCCAAAGTGTTTGGTACCTAATGATGGATGGAATACCTTACGATAGTTTACAATAGATTTTTATGCCCCTGTTTTGAAAAGATCGGGGGCATATTGTTTTACTACATTGTCTGTTTGTCTGTCAGTCCGAAACTTAATGTGAAAACTTAACATTGGCCTTTTCGTGGGCATTGCTGTTTCACAAACAAATCTCATTTCAGTTACTAAAGGAGCTAAGTATTGTTGAGAGTCAGCTGACTGCGGGTAACTCGAGCCTATCCGGTATCTACACCACATCCCTGTGTTTATGTATTGTGGCCATATTCAGAAAATATCACTCATTCTTACTTGTGTTATTTCAGTTACTTAAGGAGTTAAGTATAGTTGAGAGTCAGTTGACGGCGGGTAACTCGAGCCTGTCCTGTATCTACACCACATCCCTGTGTTTATGTATTGTGGCCATATTCAGGAAATATCACTCATTCCTACTTGTGTTATTTCAGTTACTTAAGGAGTTAAGTATAGTTGAGAGTCAGTTGACGGCAGGTAACTCGAGCCTATCCGGTATCTACACCACATCCCTGTGTTTATGTATTGTGGCAATATTCAGGAAATATCACTCGTTCTTACTTGTGTCAGAGGATCTCACGTTCCAAGCTTTTGAAGGGTAAGTCCAGGGGTTGGATAGTCATGTGATACAACAATTTTAGAAATTCTTCAATAATTTTGTAAATAATTCTAGAAATTCTTCAATAATTTTGTAAATACTGGACAGATTTAAATTTGGCTTGAAGTGGAGAAGGTGGACAGACGTCACACATTAGATGAGCATCGTGGATTTTTGAAAAATTGGCTGATAAAAAAGTTATTGAAGATCATCCAAAATTTTGGTTGATCTCCAATAACTTTTTTAATCAGTTGATTTTTCAAAAATCCACCACATCTAGCTTATTCCTGGCATTTTCACACCTTCTTTTCTTCCAACTTAATTCAGATTGGTCCGAGTATTAACAAAAATATTGATGATTTTTCTGAAATTCTGAGTCATGTGATTAACCACTGTGGTACAGGGAGATAAGACAATCTAAAGATGTTCTTATTTCAACTCCAAACCCTGTGTTGTGGGTACTCATTTGAATTGTCTGGATGAGACAATTCCAATGAGTTATAACCTTTAGGGCTACAGAGAAGAGTGAGTGATGGCTTTTAAGAATGAAATATTTCATTAAATGTTCATTAAACCTTATGTTCTGGGTACTCATAAGAATTTAGAGTGACTGCACCCCTTCTTATCTGTTGCTAAAATAATAAATTCAAGCCATAAAAGATGGAATCTATGATGAAATTTCAAATTAAAAAGTGTGATAATTTGTATTTGATTTTACTCTATACTTGCTTTTTATGCCCCCATATCGAAAGATCGGGGGCATATTGTTTTACTCGTGTCTGTCTGTCTGTCCGTCCGTTGCTGTCTGTCTGTCTATCCGAAAACTTAATATCTGCCTTTTCTCCAAAAGTATTTGACAAATTTGGTATGCAACTTCCTTTCAATGATTGCAGACCGCATTTCAAGTCTTCCGGATAAGACTTTAATCCTAGGTCTCGACTCCATAGGACCTCAGCTGTTGAGTGGTAAAACTCCATTCTATCAATCCATAGCAATGATTAATCTCGGTATTTGTTATGCTTGAAAAAACAGTTTAACCCTATACCAAACGACTAAATTTTAGAGCAGACTATTCCAATTTGAAAGATGTTACAGACGACAATTTCAAGTTGATGAAATATCTAAAATCGCTCTACTTTGGGTTAGAAAACATGGTGGAAAATTAAGAAATTGCTTGTCACAAGCAATTTCTTCATTTTCCACAATGATTTCCAAAGACTTTTATTGTGGTATAGTCAAAAGACATCACTGTGTAGTAATGGGTAAATATTTATATTTTTTATAGGTTGATAGGAGTTGTAAAACATGTATGTAATCCGGCAGATTGTTCCTCGGCTGAGAGATGTATTTTGGCTTATCTATATGATGTGTACACTTCTTGTAGTTATTTAAAGGTAAGATATGATTATTTCCACGGCAGAAAGATGTATTTTGGTGTATCTATATGATGTCTACACTTCTTGTAGTTATTTAAAGGTAAGATATGATTATTTCCTCGGCAGAAAGATGTATTTTGGTGTATCTATATGATGTGTACACTTCTTGTAGTTATTTAAAGGTAAGATATGATTATTTCCTCGGCAGAAAGATGTATTTTGGCTTATCTATATGATGTCTACACTTCTTGTAGTTATTTAAAGGTAAGATATGATTATTTCCTCGGCTGAGAGATGTATTTTGGCGTATCTATATGATGTGTACACTTCTTGTAGTTATTTAAAGGTAAGATATGATTATTTCCTCGGCAGAGAGATGTATTTTGGCATATCTATATGATGTCTACACTTCTTGTAGTTATTTAAAGGTAAGATATGATTATTTCCTTGGCAGAAAGATGTATTTTGGCGTATCTATATGATGTGTACACTTTTTGTAGTTATTTAAAGGTAAGATATGATTATTTCCTCGGCTGAGAGATGTATTTTGGCTTATCTATATGATGTCTACACTTCTTGTAGTTATTTAAAGGTAAGATATGATTATTTCCTCCGCAGAAAGATGTATTTTGGCTTATCTATATGATGTGTACAGTGTACACTTCTTGTAGTTATTTAAAGGTAAGATATGATTATTTCCTCGGCAGAAAGATGTATTTTGGCTTATCTATATGATGTCTACACTTCTTGTAGTTATTTAAAGGTAAGATATGATTATTTCCTCGGCAGAAAGATGTATTTTGGTGTATCTATATGATGTCTACACTTCTTGTAGTTATTTAAAGGTAAGATATGATTATTTCCTCGGCAGAAAGATGTATTTTGGCGTATCTATATGATGTCTACACTTCTTGTAGTTATTTAAAGGTAAGATATGATTATTTCCTCGGCAGAAAGATGTATTTTGGCGTATCTATATGATGTGTACAGTTCTTGTAGTTATTTAAAGGTAAGATATGATTATTTCCACGGCAGAAAGATGTATTTTGGCTTATCTATATGATGTGTACACTTCTTGTAGTTATTTAAAGGTAAGATATGATTATTTCCTCGGCAGAGAGATGTATTTTGGCTTATCTATATGATGTGTACACTTCTTGTAGTTTAAAGGTAAGATATGATTATTTCCTAGGCAGAAAGATGTATTTTGGCTTATCTATATGATGTGTACACTTCTTGTAGTTTAAAGGTAAGATATGATTATTTCCTTGGCAGAAAGATGTATTTTGGCTTATCTATATGATGTGTACACTTCTTGTAGTTTAAAGGTAAGATATGATTATTTCCTTGGCAGAAAGATGTATTTTGGCTTATCTATATGATGTGTACACTTCTTGTAGTTATTTAAAGGTGAGATATCGCAACCTGCGAATTGATATTAGCCTCTTCTGGGAATCAAACCTTAGAGATATGTAATGCATTGAATTAAACCGAAGTGCCTCTTTACATACGAGCTCGTAGCTTTAATTGTAAATTGCCAGAGAGCAACATTTTAGACTGATCTAAATTCAAAGATGTTTCAGATGACAATTTAAAGTGAATGAAACTTTACAATTTGTGGTCTTTAACTGTAGAAAACATTAAGGGAAATGAAGAAATTGCTTGTGACAAGCAATTTCTTTGTTTTCCACATTGTTTTCCAAAGCCATAATCTTATAGAATGTCAATAAAAGTCATTGTGTGGGAATGGGTTAAGTCAGATGTAGATCTACACCCAATCAGTCTATCAGTATTTTATTGTAAGAATGTGACAATTATCCAATAATGCATACTTTTTCCAATATTTTCTTTTCAGAATAAATTTCAAGAGTTATTCAGTAATGCATACTCCAAGATCCGTGTAACTTTGTACGCCCAGATCAACCCTTCACCTTCAAACCTGCTGTGGGATGCTGAATTTATGGTGGACTTCCTGAAAAATGCTAAGTAAGTATCCTATCATTGCAAAACTCTTCACACATCTTAGGCATCATCCGTGGCAATTTGAATTGACATCGGTATCCAGTGTTCTCCTCATCCCAATAATCTGTATTGGCCCCACTACAGCTTCATCTAAATCATTTAGGAACCCTACTGCTTCAAAAGCACTCCACACTAATGATTGGTTATAATCTGTAATCTCCTATTATACCATATGAAAAGTATTATCCTTTAACAAATTAAATGGTCATTTCTTCATGAGTAGAATGGGTAGATAGATCTTGCTAAGGAGAAGTGCAGTATACAAGGATCATATCTCTACCTTGCTTGATTTGTGAGTCATTGCCCTTTGTTTTAGACAAAATCGCTTGTCTCGAGACATCGCCAGTTAGGGTGACATTACTGTGACAAAACATGTTGGGGAAGTTTCCAATTTTGTCAGGGAAATGTCAGGAAATTTGTTTTCCTCTGACTAGTGACTAGGGATGGGCATTGTCAGGATTTAACCGATTCCGATACCTACACGATGCTTTTTTAACCGATTCCTAACGATTCCGATACCAATTACTTTACATTGTGAGCATGCTATAAGTATTATTTGACAAGTTAGTACTTTCTTCCAGTGACCATTAATAAAAAATTAACTATATGCAGTACAACAGATTCATTATTAATTTCTTGTAACAAAACTAACATAACTTAAGGACTAGGGCTGACTGAAAAGTTAAAGCCTCAGATTTAAAAATCTAAAGTAGTTTTCACGACACCCCCCCCCCTCTGAAAAAAAACACACTGTATGTCATTCATGATGAAAGATAATCGTATCTGCTATTCCTAATAATGCTATACATGCAAGGGAAAATTTAAATCTATCAGTTATGTTTTAATAATAGAATACAAAAAAATACACAAAGTGGTAACACTAGCTCGTCAAAGTATGGTAGAATAAAGATTAATTAAAGTACCGGTATTCAAACTATTCCAGATGAGTAACTAAGCACAAAAACATAACGCTGTTGTTAAGAGTCAACATGTGTAATTCGTATTGCTGATCACAAAACACTGTAACTAAAGGTTACAAAGGTTTTGATACATCACTGTAGTTTTAATGTTAGGCGACGGGTTCTCGGAGGTCAAAGGGGAATGCCGTGAACGCAATCGTCGTATGATGACGCAGTATATGTCTTCATTCTTTACTCACATGATTTAGCTCGGGGAATATGTGAAAATGAAAAATAACTGTGGATTTATCTAATTGGAATGAAAATTGTGCACGGTAGGATTTTCCACCGCATACCTTATGACTTGTGAGGATCAAAGAGTTTGAACTCGATGCGGAAATGTAGATAGTTGAACAATTTCGAATTAACCATAATTGTTTTCCATCCCCTGAACAACGCTACATGAAGTAGCTCAGACCACTGGGTATCTGAGGATGATTGTTTTCATATTTGTATAAAATCAAAGACTGCAAATCTGATTCAAACATTCGGCGGGTTTTACAGTACAGTTGCAAGGCGCCCGCATCACATACTTATGTTAATTTATGCAACGCAAAAAGTGCGCTGATTGGACATTGATTGTTTTAAAGAATGCCCACACCTTCTAATATGTTTTTGTGACAGGTAAACGGGGTAGAGCAGCTGCTTTCCTAGCTCTTCTTTCAGTTTCACTCGATCTATAAAGTGTCAATCAAGTAGGAATTACTCTTCGTATGACAGGAGTTCATTCGGGAAAAAATTGTAAATACAAGGCTGTAGATACGATATTTATGAAGTTCAGCACGTATATTAAAAGAATTGATAATCTTTCATTGGGATAAAAAAAATTGTAATGCGAATTTGGAAAAGCGATACTTTACCTTTCGAAATAGATTTCAACACTTTTAATAGGCAGCAAGCTGCATTTTACGTAAGATTTGGATTACTAAATTGACCGGGAATGAGGATTAAACGTGCCATGTAGAAAGACGGGATTGGTATGCTGAAATATTGTAGATAGCCAGAAATCGTATTTTGCCCAACTCGTGCAACTTCCGGCAGTGGATATGTGGAATTTGATCTAGTATACGGAATTTTTGTCATGAAATCGTAATGAAATTCTATCTAGGATAATCTGATAAGGTATCGAATTTAGGAACCTGTACCTTCAAAATGAATCGATACCAATTACTCGGGACATCATGGTACCGGGAGTAACCGATTCCAAAGTACCGGTGCTCATCCCTACTAGTGACAGCCCTACTTTAGTGAAAGATTTCTAGTTATCGCAGGCTTTAATGCATTTCATATGTCTCTCTATTCACAGATCTATACCTATAGAACAACAACTAATAGAACAGTTAAACAAGCAGGCCGTGTGTCGATATAGTTTTGTTGTAAACACAATGTTAAATGTGTGCAATGTTGGACTACCTGTAGACAGGTGAGAATTAACACTTTTCATGGTAAACTTTCCAAAACAAGACCTTGTTTTGATGTCCCTGTGCAAAAGGTTTGAAAGAAAATATTGAGACAAAAGAAGAAAATGATGATAGAACAGTTAAACAAGCAGGCCTTGTGTAGATATAGTTTTGTTGTAAAAAAACCCCACAATGTTAAATGTGTGCAATGTTGGACTACCTGTTGACAGAGTTGAATTAACACTTTTCCTTGAAACCCTTTTCCAAACAAGACCTGCCCTGCGTTCAGTAAGACAAAACGTTAGCTAACAGTTAGCTGTTTCGGAATACTCGGTCAATTCTGTCAAATTTGGGTCAAAGAAGTTGCGAATGTTGGTAACGTTAGCTAACAGTTTGTGTACTGAACGCAGCCCTGGTTGTGGCGCTCGTGTGCAAAAGTTTTAAAAAAATATTGAGTCAAAAGAAGAAAATGCTGATAGAACAGTTAAACAAGCAGGCTGTGTGTCGATATAGTTTTGTTGTCAACACAATGTTAAATGTGTGCAATGTTGGACTACCTGTAGACAGGTGAGAAATAACACTTTTCCTTGTAATCCTTTTCCAATTAAAATCTGCTTTTGATGCCCCTGTGCAAAGGGTTTGAAAAAATATTGAGACAAAAGAAGAAAATGCTGATAGAACAGTTAAACAAGCAGGCTGTGTGTCAATATAGTTTTGTTGTCAACACAATGTTAAATGTGTGCAATGTTGGACTACCTGTAGACAGGTGAGAAATAATACTTTTCCTTGTAATCCTTTTCCAATTAAAATCTGCTTTTGATGCCACTGTGCAAAGGGTTGGAAAAAAAATTGAGACAAAAGAAGAATATGCTGATAGAGCAGTTAAACAAGCAGGCCTTGTGTAGATATAGTTTTGTTGTAAAAAAAACCACAATGTTAAATGTGTGCAATGTTGGACTACCTGTGGACAGAGTTGAATTAACACTTTTCCTTGAAACCCTTACCTTAGTTGTCGACGGGCCTTAAAACTCCATTCATTCATTCCTTTTGCAAACAAGACCTGGTTGTGGCGCTCGTGTGCAAAAGTTTTTAAAAAATATTGAGTCAAAAGAAGAAAATTCTGATACAGCAGTTGAATAAGCATATTATATCTGTCTGTCTGTGTACAAATCTTGTCTTTGCCATAGCTCGGAAACTAAAGGTAGAGTCATAAAACTATATAGGTGGATAGATCTCAAGAACCATTACTCTGCTGCTCATACTTTTGGACTAGTTGCACTTTGTTGACAAGGACACTTCTCCGAACAAATGTAGTGGCGGGGCTATTTTATCATCTTCAGTGATATATTTCTAGTTTATTTATTTGCAGGTTGAATGAGATAAGTGTGTTATGCGCCGAGCTAACAGCAAAATGTAATTCACTGAGTGCTGAGTGGCTGGGAGTGCTGAAAGCCCTGTGTTGTTCGTCTAACCATAATTGTGGATACATTGATATACTCACTCAAATTGATGTAAGTAGAAAATTTATTAATGAACAGGATCTGGAAAAAGGTCTGTTATGGCTTTTGAGCCCAAATGGTTCCAGATCAGCCTGCGTATACACGCAGTCTGATCAGGAGCCATGTCGTTCTCCAATAGATTGTTCATGGTCTGTAGCAACCATATGAAATTTTTCCAGATCCGACCTCATTTGTAAATGTTGGTGCAATTATAATCTGAATCTGTCCTTGGTCCTGAAGTCATCTTTTTAGCTCACCTGAGCAATTCACAAGGTTAGCTATTAACCCATTACCACATGGTGACTCTTTTTGACTCCTTTCAAGATAATGGTTTGAGAAAACAATGTGGAAAATGAAGAAATTGCTTGTGACAAGCAATTTCTTCATTTACCACAATGTTTTGCACACAAAAACAGCACAACAATTTAAATTTCATTCACATAAAATTATCGTCTGCAAAATCTTTGAATTTAAACAAGTCTAAAATTTTGCCGTTTGGTAATGGGTTAAGGTCGCTTATCATCCGTCTGTCCGCCTACAATTTGTTTTAACATCTCCTAAATCATTGGGCCAATTAACAGCTAAGTGTAATTCTCTGAGTGCTGAGTGGCTGGGAGTACTGAAAGCTCATGTTGTTCATCTAACCATAATTGTGGATACATTGATATTCTCACACAAATTGATGTAAGTAGAAAATTCATTTGTGACCCGTCACGCTAAAAGGGACCTTATGCGAATTCCAAAAATCCAAATTTTGACAAACTTGTCAGACCCAGCACAGGTTCACCAGATCCCGTTTGCGTAAAATGGACATATTGTAAGATACATCATAGGGATAACTTCCCGAAATTAGAAAATTACATACAAGTGAAATGTGTCGGCCCCAGTCAGTCTGCGCAGTCCGCGCAGCCAGACTAGGGCCGACACTTTTCACTTTTATGCAATTTTCTAAATCTGGAATGTTTTCTCTATCTTACTATATCTTCATTTGTCGCATACATGATCTGTTTGACCTGTGCTGAATCTGACAAGTTTGTCAAAATTTGGATTTTTGGAGTTCGGATAAGGTCCCTTTTAGCGTGACGGGTCATAATTGTGGATACATTGATATACTCACACAAATTGATGTAAGTAGAAAAGTCATTTGTAAATATCGCTCAATTGGTAATATTAGAGTCTGTCAATCCATGGGTCATGAATTCAAACCCTGGCTCGTCCAGTATCCATTCTGACATTTGGCAAAAGTCATTTGTCTCTCACCAATGGGTGTGAATCATATATGTGAGAGAGCAGCTGGAGGCTTGGTTTGGATATTGTAGTACTGGTTCGAGAAATACCAGGAATCCATTGTTAGGTCTCTATTCTATAGCAGTTGAAAGTGGCTCTAAACCCCAATCAATCAAATTATTTGTAAATATTGCTGGAGTTATAATAAGTGAAATACATATGATGCGTATGCCCTTGGTGCTTAAGTATTCTTCAGCAGTACAATTTTGGCATCATTTTCCTGTTTTCACTATAAGTTAACCATTACCCGAGGGCAAAAGTTTGGACTGGTCAAAATTTAAAGTTGCTGCAGACAACAATTTCAAGTGAATGATATAAGCCATTGTCCTTTAGGGAGTCAGAAAGAGTCAACATGTGAAATGGGTTAAGTATTTATTAGTATTCATCAAATGGCTAATCATGTAACTTCTGCATTATCCTTATTTGAAAAACTTGTGTAAAATCTTGGTAACCTTTTCAATTTGTGTTGATATGATAGATTATTTTAGTTTGTATTTCTTGTGTATTGCAGGTGACGGATTTATCGTTCCACGACAGTCTGGCCGTGTTTACATCTATATTAATTGCCAGACACTGTTTTTCGTTACAAGATCTGATTGGTTATGTAGCTTTACCATGTATTACAGGTGACGGATTTATCGTTTCACGACGGTTTAGCCGTGTTTACATCTATATTAATTGCCAGACACTGTTTCTCGTTACAAGATCTGATTGGTTATGTAGCTTTACCATGTATTACAGGTGACGGATTTATCGTTTCACGACGGTTTAGCCGTGTTTACATCTATATTAATTGCCAGACACTGTTTCTCGTTACAAGATCTGATTGGTTATGTAGCTTTACCATGTATTACAGGTGACGGATTTATCGTTTCACGACGGTTTAGCCGTGTTTACATCTATATTAATTGCCAGACACTGTTTCTCGTTACAAGATCTGATTGGTTATGTAGCTTTACCATGTATTACAGGTGACGGATTTATCGTTCCACGACAGTCTGGCAGTGTTTACATCTATATTAATTGCCAGACACTGTTTCTCGTTACAAGATCTGATTGGTTACGTGGCTTTACCGTCTCTAGTCATTCCACCATTTGGTAAGTATTAGAGGTATGGATAAGGGTGTTGGATTTTCAATATGAAATATTTCACTAAAAGATCATCAAACCCTATGTTGTGGGTACTCATTAAAATCATCTCGTTGAGACGATTTCAATGAGTACCCACAACATAGGTTTTGGATTTGAAATAATGAATTTTGAATGTCCTTATCTTCTCTTATATGTTATCAGATCAGATCATGACAACATGTAAATAATTGAACAATAAATTAAGCTTAGTAGTTGCACAAGGTTTAGTAGTACAAGGCAAGATATTATATGTCTACCACAGCCATGTGATAAAACTAAATCATGGAATAATTTAAGTTCTAGTAGAAATAGGTTGGGAAAGCAATGACATATCAGGATGAATTTCTGGTAATTAGCAATGTCTCATTTTGCCTCAATATTTTCTTGGCTATAATGTACACCGATTCTGAATTCATTACTATTTAAATTGTTGTATGCAGCATCTTCCAAATTGGAAAAATGTACAATTTCAACATATGGGAATGGGTTAATCCAGTACCACACATTGACACCTATTGATGCCCTACTAGATAAAGGCTTTGGAAAATATCTTGGAAAATGAAGAAATTGCTTGTGACAAGCAATTTCTTCATTTCCCATAAGGTTTTCTATTCAAAAAGACCAAAAAATTTAACTTTAATTTGCTTGAAGTTGTCGTCTGCAACATCTTTGAATTTGGACCAGCCTAAAATTTTGCTGTCAGGTAATGGGTTAAGATTGTAGTCGTACCTATTTACAGCTGGTGGGGATCAAGATGCCGAGCCCGGTGCCAGACTGACGTGTCACTTGTTGTTACGGCTGTTCTGCGTGTCGCACAAACATCATCGATCACCTTACCAAACCAATAAACGAGGGATGTACATAAAGGCTTCGTGTGACAGACATTTATTAGCGGCGGTGCATAACAATATTGGCTTAGGTGCTGTATTGGCAGTGTTGAAGGCTATGTTGGCTTTGGGTAAGTAAATCGCACAATAATAATGGTGGAAGCATTTGCAATTTTTGCAGAAGTGAAAGTCTAGTCCTGTCCTCATCAACGGATATCAAAAGTGTTTAACAAAATGATTTGGAAACAAATATAACCACTGCAAAAAAGTGGGATAAGGATAGAAATTTCTCATATCCAGTAAATTCTTTCCTTTTCCTTTTATATTTCATTCATGAACCTACTTAACCCTTTCCCAAATGACAGTATTTTAGGGTTGTCCAATTCAAAAGCTTCTTTAGAGGACAAAACGGATGTAAATTAAGGGTGAATTAGTGTACAATAGAGCTCAGAAAATATTGAGGCAAAAGGAGAAAGTGCTGGTTATCAGCACTTTATTCTTTTGTCTCAATGTTTTCCTAAGCCTTCTTATTCAAAGACATCAAAACCAGGTCTTGTTTGGGAAAGGGTTAATGACCAACAAAATTGGTCAAATATTGCTTCAATTGAACCTGAACAAAAATTCGATGAGTTAAACTTTGGATAACTAAAGAAGAAATAACATTCCCTATGACTATGGCACAACAAGTTCCAACTTAAAGGCTTGTTCCCATTGCCGACCAAATCAACTCGATCAAGCTCAATTGAGTACTGATCGAGCCTGGTCGGCGAGAGTGATTGGGACAATCGAGCATGGTCGCCAAAAATAATCGGGGAATTAATCCACAAGAAATAAAGAAGAAGTCATGTAAATACATTTGATTGAGTTTAATCAGGTTTGATAAGGGAATTAAGGCGACCAAGTTGATCGAGTTGATTTGGTCGGCAATGGGAACACGGCTTTACCTCCAAAACATATTTACCAGATAATTATGCCCCCTTTCGAAGAAAATGGGGGTATATTGTTTTGCAAGTGTCGGTCGGTCGGAAGGTCGGTCGGTCCGTCGGTCCGTAGGTCGGTCGGTCTGTCCGTAGACCAAACCTTGTCCGGAGCATAACTCGAAAAGTATGTAAGGTACAATCATGAAACTTCATAGGTGGATAGATCTCATTATGGAGAGGTGCAGTGCACAAGAACCGTAACTCTGCCGATTAAATTTTTTGAGTTATTGCCCTTTGTTGATTTTATAACTTGATTCTTGTCCGGAGCATAACTCAAAAAGTATGTAAGGTACAATCATGAAACTTTACAGGTGGATAGATCTCATTATGGAGAGGTGCAGTGCACAAGAACTGTAACTCTGCCAATTAAATTCTTTGAGTTATTGCCCTTTGTTGATTTTATAATTTGATTCTTGTCCGGAGCATAACTCAAAAAGTATGTAAGGTAGAATCATGAAACTTTACAGGTGGATAGATCTCATTATGGAGAGGTGCAGTGCACAAGAACGGTAACTCTGCCGATCATATTATAGGAGTTATTGCCCTTTCTTGATTTTCAAATTTGATTATTGTCCGGAGCTTAACTCAAAAAGTATTTAAGGTAGAATCATGAAACTTTACAGGTGGATAGATCTCATTATGGAGAGGTGCAGTGCACAAGAACTGTAACTCTGCCGATCAAATTTTCTGAGTTATTGCCCTTTGTTGATTTTTGTCGAGCCCGCTTGCGGTGAGCTCGACATAGTTGTCACAATGGCGGTTCGGTGTATGTGCGTTAGTGCGTTAGTGCGTTAGTGCGTGCGTCCGTCCGGATGGAGCTTGTCCGGGCCATAACTTCACCATGGATGGAGGGATTCAGAAATAACTTGGCACAAATGTCAAGCTCAGTAAGGCGGAGTGTCGCGTGCAAGAACCAGATTCCAAGCTCAAAGGTCAAGGTCAAACTTGGAGGTCAAATGTCAAAAATGAGAAGATTTTTGCTTGTCCGGGCCATAACTTCACCATGGATGGAGGGATTCAGAAATAACTTGGCACAAATGTCAAGCTCAGTAAGGCAGAGTGTCGCGTGCAAGAACCAGATTCCAAGCTCAAAGGTCAAGGTCAAACTTGGAGGTCAAATGTCAAAAATGAGATGATTTTTGCTTGTCCGGGCCATAACTTCACCATGGATGGAGGGATTCAGAAATAACTTGGCACAAATGTCAAGCTCAGTAAGGCAGAGTGTCGCGTGCAAGAACCAGATTCCAAGCTCAAAGGTCAAGGTCAAACTTGGAGGTCAAATGTCAAAAATGAGATGATTTTTGCTTGTCCGGGCCATAACTTCACCATGGATGGAGGGATTCAGAAATAACTTGGCACAAATGTCAAGCTCAGTAAGGCGGAGTGTCGCGTGCAAAAACCAGATTCCAAGCTCAAAGGTCAAGGTCAAACTTGGAGGTCAAATGTCAAAAATGAGATGATTTTTGCTTGTCCGGGCCATAACTTCACCATGGATGGAGGGATTCAGAAATAACTTGGCACAAATGTCAAGCTCAGTAAGATGGAGTGTCGCGTGCAAGAACCAGATTCCAAGATGAAAGGTCAAGGTCAAACTTTGAGGTCAAATGTAAAAAATGAGTTGATTTTTGCTTGTCCGGGCCATTCCTTAATTTGGCACAAATATTCTTTGGATGGCCCTCTACCAAGATTGTTCAAATTATCTCAATCCGTAAAAAACATGGCCACGTACAGCTACGTGCAGCTAATTTTCGTACTTCTCAGAATGTTCAAATTATTCCGATCCGTACAAAAAATGGGTGCCAGGGGGCATGGCTTATTTTCCTTATATGTGACCCATCGCGCTAAAAGGGACCTTATCGGATTTGTGAAAAGTATCGACCCTAGTCCGTCTGCGCAGTCCGCGCAGCCTGACTAGGGTCGAAACTTTTCACGTTTAAGTATTTTCTGAATCTAGAATGTTTTCTCTACCTTACAATATTTTCGTTTTCCAAATACGACATCGGATGGACTTCTGCTTGGTCTGGTATATTTCTCGGAATTTGGTTTTATGGACTTAGCATAAGGTCCCTTTTAGCGTGACGGGTCACATATGTATACTCAAATTAATCCATTCTGGTATCTCGTTATAAATACATAGACATGTAATATTTTGTGAACAATAAACTGTCTCACCATGATCCCCATCATTCCAACTTATTTTGTCCCCACTTTTACAACGCCATTGTAATGACAGCTGTAGACATAGGTATGGTCTTCTTTCTTCAAAATGAGCGGGCTCGACATGTTGCCCTTCGGCATCTAGTATAACTTGATTCTTGTCCGGAGCACAACTCAAATAATATGTAAGGTAGAATCATGAAACTTTACAGGTGAATGGATTTTATCATGGAGAGGTGCAGTGCACAAGAACCATAACTCTGCCAATCAAATTCCTGGAGTTATTGCCCTTTGTTGATTTTTACACTTAATTCTTAACCTTGCCTATATCTCATGTCCTTTTACACATACAACCTTGATATCTCACACATAGATACCTCCTATCAACATCGTTCACATTTAACCATGACTTTGGATCTTGTGACCTTGACCTTGGAGTTTGACCTACTTTAAGAAAAATTAAACCCGGCATATATCTCATGACCTTTTACAAATACAGCCTTGATATTTCACACATGGACACATCTTACCAAGACCTTTCACAATTGACCATGACCTTGGACTTTGTGACCTTGACTTTGGAGTTTGACCTACTTTTAAAAAACTTTAACCTGGCCGATATATCATGTCCTTTTACACATACAGCCTTGATATTTGACACATGGAAACCTCTGACCAAGACCTATCACATACTACTATGACCTTGGACCATGTGGCCTTGACCTTGGAGTTTGACCTACTTTAAAAAAAAATAAACTGGGCCTTATATCTTGTGTGCTATTACACATACAGCCTTGGTATTTCACACATGGTTACATCTTACCAAGACCTTTTACATTTGACCATGACCTTGGACCTTGTGACCCTGACCTTTGACTTTGACCTACTTTAAAAAAAACTTTAACCTAGCCGATATATCAATTCCTTTTACACATACAGCCTTGATATTTGGCACATGGACACCTTAGACCAAGACCTTTCACATTTGACCATGACCTTGGACCTTGTGACCTTGACCTTGGTGTTTGACCTACTTTAATAATACATTGACCTGGCCTATATTTCATGTCATTTAACATATACAGCCTTGATATTTCAAACATGGTCACTTTCAACCAAGATATTTCACTTTTGACCATGACCTTGGACCTTGACCTTGGAGTTTGACCTACTTTTGAAAAAATTAAACTAGGCCTATATCTCATGTCCTGTTACCCATACAGTCTCAATATTTTACACATGGACACCTCCTACCAAGACCTTTCATATTTGATCATGACCTTGGCCTGTGTGACCTTGACCTTTGATTTTTACATACTTTTAGAAATCTTTAACCTAGCCTTTATCTTATGTCCTATTACACCTACAGCCTTGATATTTCACAAATAGACACCTCCTACCAAGACCTTTCATATTTGACTATGACCTTGAATATTGCAACCTTGACCTTGAAGTTTGACCTACTTTTAAAAAGACTGAAACCAGGCATATATATCATGTCCTTTTACACCTACAGCCTTGATATTTCACACATGTACACATCTTACCAAGACCTTTCATATTTGACCATGACCTTGGACCTTGTTAACTTGACCTTGGACTTTGACCTACATCAAATGTTGGTCCTTGAGGGGGCATATATGTTTTACAAACATCTCTTGTTAAGTCTTAAATTAGACGAATCAAATCTATGAATGAATATGATTAAAGATTAATGCCACTTTTACATTTTTGAATAGTAAGCAGAAATTCTATTTTAAATTTTCAGGTGATTCCTGTAGCGATGCACACTGGATAATCTATCATCTTTTTACAATGTTTTATTTTAGGTGATCCATGCAGTGATGATGTAAAGAACAAATCTTTGAGTAAAAAAGAGAACAAGGGCGATGATGTTTTAAGTACATTATTAAGAACACTGGATAATTAATCATCTTTTTACAATGTTTTATTTTAGGTGATTCCTGTAGTGATGATGTAAAGAACAAATCATTGAGTAAAAAGGAGAACAAGGGTGATGATATTATAAGTACATTATTGAGCACACTGGATAATTTATCATCTTTTTACAATGTTTTATTTAAGGTGATTCTTGCAGTGATGATGTAAAAAACAAATCATTGAGTAAAAAGGAGAACAAGGGTGATGATATTATAAATACATTATTAAGTACACTAAATATTTTATCATCTTTTTACAATGTTTTATTTTAGGAGATTCCTGCAGTGATGATGTAAAAAACAAATCATTGAGTAAAAAGGAGAACAAGGGTGATGATATTATAAGTACATTATTGAGTACCCTAGATGACGATATCAACATGGATCCGATGTTTGGGTAAAGAAATTATACTTTTAACTCTTTCGCTGCCAAATGTCCTGGAATTGACCAAACGCCGACTGTCAATCAAAAACATCGATTAGCCAATGGACGATCAGAAAAATGCCATGCCCCAATTGCTCTTCGTTGCATGTGTTACTGTATCGATTTATCGACTGACAATCAAAACAATTGACATGCCAATGGCAAAGAATTTTGTGCTAACAATAGACTAGGTTTAATGTTATGTTTTGATAAACCGTCGGTGTTGTTATATAATCTCGTAACTACGGCTTAAATCAAGCCGTAGTTACGAGATTTTATAACAACACCTACGAAATACTATTTTGTTTGTCCGAATTTACGTCAAGATTAACTGGATAAATTTGTTCCCTATTAACGATCACATTCCCATTGTTTGTCTTAAATTCTATGTTGGGCGGAGCGATCTGTCGATTGGCGTTTGGTCAATTGTCCTAATTCCAGTGCCAAATTTTGGAAACTACATAGCAGGGCTTATCAGTTCATAAAATAGTATAAAATCATATTTTGATAATATCAAGCTAACACTTTCAGAAATCATTGCACATAAACTGTTTTGACTAATAGCATACTCTTTATCAGGCAGTTTGATCAGATGACCTTGACCTTGAATGACCTCATAAACCTCTGATATGGTACATTAATGTTTTACTAGAACATTTTGTTGCATACTTTTTATCAGGCAATTTGATCAGATGACCTTGACCTTGATTGACCTCATAAACCTCAGATATGGTACATTAATGTTTTATACCTCACGATAAACGACCTGGCAGAGCAGCCCATGCTAATCGAATGGAATGCTCTGCCAGGTCAATTCTCGTCCGCTATACTAGAACATTTTGTTTTGTTTACATTTTGTAGAACGATGGAGAATGCGGGACTGAGTGAGTTTTCCTGACATTCATTGAAAATTTGTGACTAACACTTATTTTGGGAGCATAATATGTCTATGATATTTTGGGAGCATGATATGTCTATGATGGCTTGTGTTTATTTTGTAGAATGATGGAGAACGCGGGACTGAGTGAGTTTTCCCGACATTCACTGAAAATTTGTGACTAACACTTATTTTGGGAGCATAATATGTCTATGGTATTTTGGGAGCATAATATGTCTATGATATTTTGGGAGCATAATATGTCTATGACGGCTTGTGTTTATTTTGTAGAACGATGGAGAACGCGGGACTGAGTGAGTTTTCCCGACATTCACTAAAGGAGATGTGTAGCCAAGACTGGGTCAGAGAGAAGTTTCTCCGCGATCCAGAAGGATTATTTGATACTGAACTCCTACTGGATTCCATGCTTAGTCCCGAACAGGTAAAAACAATCAGGGTTCTCCTCATCTCAATAAGGTTTAGGGGCCCCTCTACTGCTTCAAGTTAAACAGTATGTGGCATACTTTTGAAGGAGTAGGGGCATTACACTGTGTAATGCCCCTGTACCTTCAGACTAGGTGAGGGAGAAATTTCTCCGCGATCCTGAAGGACTGTTTGATAGTGAACTGCTACTGGATTCCATGCTTAGTCCAGAACAGGTAAAAACAATTCAGGGCTCTCCTCTGCCCAATTAGGAGTAGGAGCCCCACTACTGCTTTAATCTAAACAGTGTAATGCCCCTACACATTCAAAAGTATACTTCAACTTAAGAAATGTTGTTGGAAAACTTGAGCTTGCTTCCAATATAGTCAAGATTAGGGAGAAGTTTCTCATTGATCCAGAAGGACTGTTTGATACTGAACTCCTACTCTGTGTTGAATCTAGAGGGGGCCATGTCCAAATAGACCCCTTAAAATCCAAAATGGCCCCCTTCAGAAGGGAATCTGGGCCCAAATGGCTCACTTAGGTCAAAAGATCCTAAAGTCTTTGCTAAATGAAAACATGCAAATAATGTCTAAAAGTCCTAATATCACATATTATATTGTTTATTCACATAAAATTTAGTTATTCAATAATTTGTCTTAAGTATTTGTGTTGGATGACCCCCTTGACCAAGACCTGTGGGCCCATCAGGCCCCCTTGATGGCCAAGCTAGATTCAACACTGCTACTGGATTCCATGCTCAGCCCAGAACAGGTAGAAAATGTTGTTCAGTTCTCCACTTCCCAATAAGCTGTAGGGGCACCACTACTGCTTCAAATAAATCAGTGTAATGTCCCTACACGGTATTCTTTCCAGCCCAATAACATGTTAGGGCCCCACTACGGCTTCAAGTTAAACAGGTAAAAAATATCAGGATTGGTATTAGATGAGCAGCAGTCAGTGTTTTCACCACCTGAAAAAGCCCCACTTCTTTTTAATCCTTTAGTTATCCTTATCTGACCATGACTGTTAATCAGCATGCATGACTTGTTTCAGTCAATCACTCATTTTGTCCAGTGATTATCGTTTCATAATTATCTCCAAGGAGAAACGGATAAGAGGGGGTAAAGGTGTTCTGAAATATCTGAAACCCTAAGCCTATGTTGTTGGTACTCATTTGAATACCAATGAGAAGACACAAGATATGGTTTGATGAATAATGATTAACCCTTTCCCAAACAAGACCCTGATAGAAAAGGCTTTGGAAAACATTGACGCAAAAGAAGAAACTGCTGATAATCAGCAGTTTCTCCTTTTGCCTCAATATTTTCTGTGCCATATTTTACACAAATCCTATCTTTAATAACATCCATTTTGTCATTTGTGACAGTTTTTGAAGTGGATCGCCCAAACAGTTTGTGGTTTGGGAAAGGGTTCAATATAGCATTTTGAAAAGCCATCACCCCTTCTTATATGTAGCTCTGGACTACGACTGTTATCCAGAATGCATAACATGTTTTGAAAAGTCAATCACTCATTTTGTCTAGTGATGAATTTTTATGCCCCAGTATCAAAAGATCAGTAGCATATTGCTGTACTGTTGTTGTCTACCTGTATCATTCCGAAACTTTATGTGAAAACTTAACATTGGCGTTTTTTCTTTGGCATTTGTGTTTCACTAACACATCTTGCTCATAATGATCCACCCTTACATTTTGTCCAGTTATAATTATTACACAATTAACTCACGTTTACAGACACAGCAGCTTGTGCGAATGATCTGTTACCCGGCCGACATTGTAAACAAAATGGAGGAAGAGGAACCAGACGATAAAGAAATGATTAATCACATCCTTCAGATGCTTGATCCGTGGACGCTTAGAGTGTCACTGCTTGAGTTGAATCTCATGTTTAAACAGGCCAAAACTAACGCAGTAAGTGCTTATATTGTAGCTTTTCTTCAAAAAGGATAGATATGATACAAAATATACTGATAAATGCTCTGCCCCAGTATGATGAAGAAACGAGTAATCATATCCTGCAGATGCTTGATCCATTGGCGCTCTGTTCGCTGCTGGAATTGAATTGACTGAAAGGCTACATTATTAAGTATATACAGCAATGGCGCTCTCCTTGTGTGGCTTGAAAATTATGTTCTAAAGAACACTTCATTTTAAAACATCTGAAGAAAACACAAAATTTAAAAAAAGTCACTTTAAAGAACCCTTCATCTTCAAATGTCTTAAGAAATCTGGAAATATCTAGAAAAATCTGGCTCTAAAGAACGCAATTTGTTTTTCAGGAGACGAACAGTATTTTAGACAACATCTCCCAGGGTACTATATATCTATTTCATCAACAAACAGAACAGCATAGTCGAACTACAAACAATTCACAAGCTGCAGCTTTACTGGAAACCATGCCTGTCAAATCTAACAAGTATGTAAATATTACATTTGAATACTTTTAGTACAGAGAATTTATTTGTGTGGAAAATCAAGTATATGAACAATTCTAATGTAGCTTACGAAAACTGTTGTGAACAAAGCTTTGGCAGGCAGTTTGTTAAGATCTACCTGCAATATGAAAAATTTTGAAACCCATTAAGGTAAAGGCTTTAGAAGACTGCAAATTGAAAAAATTGCTTGTGACTAGTTCTATCCCAAAATTTGTAACACATCATACTGTTACACCTTTTGATATCTAAGCTGAACAGGAAAAGGCTTTGGAAAACATTTTGGGAAATGAAGAAATTGCTTGTGACAAGCAATTTCTTCATTTCCCACAATGTTTTCTACCCAAAGTTTTGTAACATATGAATATTTCCTCACTCTAAAAATGTTGTCTGCAACAACTTTGAATTAAAGCCAGTCTAAAATGTTGCTATACTCCATAAATTTTGACCTGAGCCTGTTGAATATGCATTGAGTAATTGTAATGCGAAATTATTGCTCTCCAGTATATGGTGATACGAGAAGCATGTGCAGAATACAAAGTCATAATGTATATGGAAACTATCGTCTCTGCTCGACAGTGAGGATTTCTGGCGAGTATTGATTATTCCATGTCACAATTACTCATTTCATATTCACCGGGTTCAGGTCAATATTTACGGAGTATACCAGTCCTGGTAATGGGTCAAATTGAAATTGAAAGTAATCAGGACAAGGTATAGATCAGTTTTCAGTTATTGTCTAATCTTTATACAGGGATGATGCTGCGGATAAAGACAACAGTGTATGGATGGTGGCGCCACTGATAGCCAAACTACCCAGCGGTGTACAGGGACGAGTGTTAAAACAGGCTGGACAAGTACTGGAGAATAGCGGGACATTCCTCGCGCCAAAATCTAAACTAGATAAAGAACGGAATCAGAGAAGGTAATTGTTGACTATATTGCAGTAAGCTTACCGTATTCACATTGAGGGCCAATATTGATATTGATATTGTTTCGCTGCTTAAGACTTGCATGATTATAGCATTTTGGTCCAGCAGATATCGTACCAATTTTAGTCGAAAATTGTACTGTTTACTGTAGTAACAGAATGTAATATATTTTATTTTCAGTTAATTGTTACTGAGCCATCAGCCGTTCATGTTACTCTTTCCCTTTGTGACAAGCAATTTCCTCATTTTCCACAATGTTTTCTACCCAAAATGACCAAAAATGTAAAAATTCACCCATTTTGAATTGTCATCTGCAACATTATTGAATTTGGACCAGTCTAAAATTGGTTATTAGTACCATATTTTATTTTCAGTAAATCTTTACTGAGCCACCAGCCGTTCTGTTTACTGATTTTAACATGTGTGAAAGGCCAAGATGAACAAAACCTAAATTCTAAAAATTAGGATTCATGTGCTTATCTGTTCTATTTTCAGTAAATCGTTACTGAGTCACCAGCCTTTCCGATTACTGATTCTAACATGTTTGAAAGGCCAAGATGAACAAAGAGAGGCTCTTTTGTGTTCTTTGTTGAATCAGCTGGAGAAGTCCATTACAACCTCCAGAGAAATGTTGGTATGTATAACTTCTTCCAAAACGACAAAATTTCAGGTTGATCCAATTTGAAACCTGCGGTAATCGACAAAATAGGCTTCACTTAATGTAGAATTTGTTAATATTGTAGCACAGAAAACATTGAGGCTAAAGGAGAAAATGCTGATCATCAGCATTTTCTTCTTTTACCACAATGTTTACCCAAGCCAATTCTAACATGGATGTCAAAACTAGGACATCAGATTACTGATTCTAACATGTATGAAAGGTCAAGATGAGCAGAGAGAGGCTCTGTTATGCTCCTTGTTGAATCAGCTGGAGAAGTCCATTACAACTTCAAGAGAAATGCTGGTACGTATAAATCCATCCAAAACAACAAAATTTTAGGTTGATCCAATTTGAAACCTTTTACTGATCCTAACTTGTTTAAGGTAGTGTACCCCTAATGAGATTCGCCCGATGTTTGAATTATTCGGGCGACGCCGGAAACATTCAGCGGTGGAACTTTCCACCGCTGAATGTTTACGACCATGCCCGAATAAGTAATATACTTAACCATGATGCGCAAGAAAATCCGATGTTTTATGAATTTCAAAATGGCCGCATTACGGGTATTTTACCTTAAAAGGCCAAGATGAACAGAGAGAGGCTCTGTTGTGCTCCTTGTTGAATCAGCTGGAGAAGTCCATTACAACCTCCAGAGAAATGCTGGTACGTATAACTCCTACCCAAACAACAAAATTTTAGGTTAATCCAATTTGAAACCTTTTAGTGATCTTGTTTACTGATCCTAACTTGTTTAATGTAGTCTACCCCTAATGAGATTCGACCGATGTTGGAGTTATTCGAGCGACGACGAAAACATTCAGCGGTGGAACTTTCCACCGCTGAATGTTTACGACTGTGCCCAAATAAGTTAATATACTTAACGACGATGCGCGAGAAAATCTGATGGTTTATGAATCTCAAAATGACCACATTACGGGTATTCTACCTTAACCCTTTCCCATGAAACAAAATTCCAATTTGAAAGCTGCCGCAGACGACAAATTGATCTTACTAAGGGTAAAAATTGTTAAAGATATCGCAAAGAAAACATTGAGGGAAAAGGAGAAAGTGCTGATGATCAGCAGTTTCTTCTTTTGTTTCAATGTTTTCCCAAACATTTTCTGTTAGAGACGTCAAAAGCAGGTCTTGTTTGGGAAAGTGTTAAAGGCCAAGATGAGCAGAGAGAGGCCCTGTTGTGCTCATTGTTGAATCAGCTCGAAAAGTCCATTACAACCTCCAGAGAAATGCTGGTATGTATAACTCCTTCCAAAAGGACAAAATTTTAGGTTAATCAAATTTGAAACCTTTTACTGATCCTAACTTGTTTAAGGTAGTTTACCCCCAATGAGATTCCCGTGATGTTGGAATTATTCGGGCAACGCCGAAAACATTCAGCGGTGGAACTTTCCACTGCTGAATGTTTACGACCGTGCCCGAATAAGTTCAAATACGTAACGACGATGCGTGAGAAAATCTGATTTTATATGAATCTCAAAATGGCCACATTACGGGTATTCTACCTTAAAGGCCAAGATGAACAGAGAGAGGCTCTGTTGTGTTCCTTGTTAAACCAGCTTGAGAAGTCCATTACAACCTCCAGAGAAATGCTGGTACGTATAACTCCGGGTTCCCAAACGACAAAATTTTAGGTTGATCCAATTTTAAAGCTTTTAGTGATCTTGTTTAAGGTAGTCTACCCCTAATGAGATTCGCCCGATGTTGGAATTATTCGGGCGACGCCGAAAACATTCAGCGGTGGATTTTTCCACCGCTGAATGTTTACGACTGTGCCCGAGTAAGTTCAAATACTTATCGATGACGCGCCACATTACGGGTATTCTACCTTAAAAGGCCAAGATGAACAAAGAGAGGCTCTGTTATGCTCCTTGTTGAACCAGCTAGAGAAGTCCATTACAACCTCAAGAGAAATGCTGGTACGTATAATTCCTTCCCAAACAACAAAATTTTAGGTTGATTCGCACGACATTTGAATTATTCGGACGACGCCGAAAACATTCAGTGGTGGAACTTTCCACCGCTGAATGTTTACGAACGTGCCCAAATAAGTTTAGATACTTTTTGACGACTCCGATAAAATTCGATGGTTTATGCATCTCAAAATGGGCCAGATTACGGGTATTCTACCTTAAAGGCCAAGATGAGCAAAGAGAGGCTCTGTTGTGTTCCTTGTTGAACCAACTTGAGAAGTCCATTACAACCTCCAGAGAAATGCTGGTAGGTAGAAGTATTTATTAGTCCAGTTGCCATGATTTATTTGCAGTAAATCGTTACTGAGCCACCAGCCCTTTCAATTACTGATTCTAACATGTTGAACCCATTCCCATATAATGACGCCTTTTGACACCCTTACAAGAAAAGGCTTGGAAAAACATTGTGGAAAATGAAGAAATTGCTTGTGACATGCAATTTCTTCATTTTCCTCAATGTTTTGTAACTAAAAATGGAAAGATTTTTTTATTTTTATCAACTTGAAATTGTGGTCTGCAACATCTTTCAAATTAAAACAGTCAAAATTTTTGCCATCTGGTAATGGGTTAAAAGGCCAAGATGAACAGAGAGAGGCCCTGTTATGCTCCTTGTTGAACCAGCTCGAGAAGTCCATTACAACCTCCAGAGAAATGTTGGTACGTATAACTCCTTCCAAAATGGCAAAAATTTAGGTTGATCCAATTTGAAACTTTTTACTGATCCTAACTTGTTTATTAAAGGTAGTCTACCCCTAATGAGATTCGCCCGATGTTAGAATTATTCGGGCGACGCCGAAAACATTCAGCGGTGGAACTTTCCAAAGAGAAATGCTGGTACGTATAACTCCTTCCAAAACGACAAAATTTTAGGTTGATCCAATTTGAAACCTTATTCTAAATTGTTTAAGGCAGTCTTCCTTGTAATGAGATTCGCCCGATGTTGGAATTATTCGGGCCACGTCGAAAACATTCAGCGGTGGAACTTTCCACCGCTGAATGTTTACGACCATGCCCGAATAAGTTGATATACTTAACGACGATGCGCGAGAAAATCTGAGGTTTTATGAATCTCAAGATGGCCACATTACGGGTATTCTAGCTTAACCCTTTCCCAAACAACAAAATTTAAGGAGTTCCAATTTTAAAGCTGCCGCAGACAACAAATTGATGGTACTAAAGGTAAAAATTGTGAAAAATATCGCAAGGAAAACATCGAGGCAAAAGGAGAAAGTGCTGATTATCAGCACTTTCTTCTTTTGTCTGAATGTTTTCCCAAACATTTTCTGTTAGAGACGTCAAAAGCAGGTCTTGTTTGGGAAAGGGTTAAAGCGTAAATATGAGCAAAGAGAGGCCCTGTTATGCTCCTTGTTGAATCGGCTAGAAAAGTCCATTACAACCTCCAGAGAAATGCTGGTAGGTATTGTTAATGAAAATTCAGCTCAACCTGGTCTAAATAATTACATGCTTCAATTGTTTCTAAATACATCTTCGAGACTGTCTGTCGTATATTGACAAGAGGCGCACATGCAGCAAATGAAGTCACGCTGCTTATGGAAATTATCAACTTTCTGTGACAGATTGGTGTCACTTTTGTTCATTGAATATTGGTCAGATTAAGGTGAATGTTTATTAACAATATAGCCGTTTCGTTGATAGAAAATTTTAGGTTGGTCCAATTTATTAAACTTCGGTTTTGCAGACGACAAAATAGGCATCATTTAACATAGAATTTGTTGATATTGTAGCACAGAAAACATTGAGGCAAAAGGAGAAAATACTGATTATCAGCATTTTCTTCTTTTGCCACAATGTTTTCACAAGCCAATTCTAACATGGATGTAAAAACTAGGCCTTGTTTGGAAAGGTATCAGTACAGTTGACACTCGTTATTGCGACATCAGGTTACTGATTCTAACATGTTTGAAAGGCCAAGATGAACAGAGAGAGGCTCTCTTGTGCTCATTGTTGAATCAGCTGGAGAAGTCTATTACAACCTCCAGAGAAATGTTGGTATGTATAACTTCTTCCAAAACGACAAAATTATAGGTTGATCCAATTTGAAACGTTTTATTGATCCTAACTTGTTTTTGGTCGTCTACCCCTAATGAGATTCGAGCGACATTGGAATTATTCGGGCGACGCCGAAAACATTGAGCGGTGGAAAATTCCATGCCCGAATAAGTTAATATACTTAACGACGATGCCCGAGAAAATCTGATGTTTCATGAATCTCAAAATGACCACATTACGGGTATTCTACCTTAAAGGCCAAGATGAACAAATAGAGGCTCTCTTGTGCTCCTTGTTGAACCAGCTCGAGAAGTCCATTACAACCTCAAGAGAAATGCTGGTAGGAAAAAGTATTTACCTATCTACTTTTCGGAACTTATTCGCACAGTTTGACATCTTTTGACACCCCACAAGATAATACCCTTGGTAAACATTGTCAAAAATGAAGACATTGCTTGTGACAAGCAATTTCTATATTTCCGACAATGTTTTCTACCCAATAAGACCAAAACATTTTAAAGTTCATGCAGTTGACTTTGTCGTCTGCGTTATCTTTGAATTTGGACAAGTTTAAATGTTGCTGTCGGGATATGAGTTAAGTTTTTGCACTTTAGCTTTACCTATGTCCTACTGATGTTTGATTTTGTTTCAAACAAATTGCCAATTTTAAAGACATCTGAATATGAGTTAATTTGAATTAAGTAATAATATATGGCAATCGAAATTCACCTGAATCTGGCCTAAGTAATTACTCAGGTAGAAAATTGATCGAGAAATGATTCCATGTATTAACCCTTTCCCAAACGACAAAATTTTAGGATGATCCACTTCAAAACCTGCCACAAGTGACAAAATGGAAGGTATTACAGGTACAATTTGTATACAATATGGCATAGAAAATATTGAGACAAAAGGAGAAACTGCTGGTTATCAGCAGTTTCTTCTTTTGTTTCAATGTTTTCCCAAGCCTTTTCCACCAGGGACGTCAAAACCAGGTCTTGTTTGGGAAAGGGTTAATCAGGTAGACAATCGACCTGATCGAGAATCAATCAAGTCTGGAGATCCAGTGTGATTGGGTTAACTCTTTCCTAAACAAGACCTGGTTTTGACGTCCCTAATAGAAAAGGATTGGGAAAACATTGAGACAAAAGAAGAAAATGCTGATAATTAGCATTTTCTCTTTTCGCCTCAATATTTTCTGGGCTATATTGTATATGTCTTTTTTTATTACTCTCCATTTGTTCTGTGTAGCAGGATTCAAATTGAACCACTAAAAAATTATGTCATTTGGGAAAGGGTTAATATCTTTTACTCGACTTTCCATTCAACTTGCACTCGATCAGTTTGTCTTGTACTCAAGGGGCTCCTGATCTATGCGACCTCTGCTTCATTCTGTTCACCCGATCAAATCTACTGTACAGGTCGGGTTGATCAATTAAAGATCGAGAAAATGTCATTTGGTCAGGAATTATTAGGGAATGTACGTAAGTGATCAAGTCGATCTAATCTGCAGTGGGAACCTAGTATAACCTAGAATTTTTATAAGTTTTTCTTTACAATTCTTGTAGTTACTCATTTACTATTGTTTTCCTGTCATTGATAGCACCTCATTCTACATCTTATGTACATAATTTCAGGAAAAATACCCCGATGAGTACAAGATCCGATGTAACATCCACGAAACTCTTGTGCTACGTCTGTCCCTGGTAGGAGGCATGTTTGATACAATACAACGTAACTCCGGTCTTACAACAGATTGGGCTATATTGTTATTGCAGCTTATCAGTAACGGTGTGGTAGACATGTACTCAAACTAGTAAGGGTTTTATTAGTAAAGTTTATTTATTTATACTCATCCACGAAACACTTGTGTTACGGCTGTCACTGGTCGGAGGGATGTTTGATACAATACAACGCAACTCTGGTCTTACAACAGATTGGGCTATATTGTTATTGCAGCTTATCAGTAACGGTGTGGTGGACATGTACTCAAACTAGTAAGGGTTTTTTGTTCTAAATCAGTTTTTTAACCCATTCCCACACATTGATGCTTTTTGTGTCTCCCCCCCCCCCTTCACACACACACACAAACAAACACACATGATATGTGTCTCAAAAACATTGTGGAAAATGAAGAAATTGCTTGTGACATGGGTGATATGTGTATTGAAAACATTGTGGTAAATGAAGAAATTGTTTGTGACATGGGTGATATGGGTATTGAAAACATTGTGTTAAATGAAGAAATTGCTTGTGACACGGGTGATACATGTATTGAAAACATTGTGGTAAATAAAGAAATTGCTTGTGACAAGCAATTTCTTCATTTACCACAATGATTTCTCCCCTAATAGTTGTAAATTTTAAAGTTTGATCAACTTGTAAATGTCGTCAGCAACTTCTTTCAACTTCTTTTGAGTATGAGATTTGGTGTAACATCCATGAAACACTTGTGTTACGTCTGTCACTGGTAGGAGGGATGTTTGATACAATACAACGTAACTCCGGTCTTACCACAGATTGGGCTATATTGTTATTACAGCTTATCAGTAACGGTGTGGTGGACATGTACTCAAACTAGTAAGGGTTTTATTAGTAAAGTTTGTTTATTTATACACATCCATGAAACACTAGTGTTACGCCTGTCCCTGGTAGGAGGGATGTTTGATACAATACAACGTAACTCGGGTCTTACAACAGATTGGGCGATATTGTTATTGCAGCTTATCAGTAACGGTGTGGTGGACATGTACTCAAACTAGTAAGGGTTTTATTAGTAAAGTTTGTTTATTTATACCCATCCATGAGACACTTATGTTACGTCTGTCCCTGGTAGGAGGGATGTTTGATACAATACAACGTAACTCGGGTCTTACCACGGATTGGGCGATATTGTTATTGTAGCTTATCAGTAATGGAGTGGTAGACATGTATTCAAACTAGTAAGGTTTATTTTTTGCTCTAAATCATAAAGTTTTTTCAATCCATTCCCAGACATTGACACTGTTATGCTCCCCCCCCCCCCCACACACACACACATTCACACACAAACAAACACACATGAGATGTGTCATAAAAACATTGTGGAAAATGAAGAAATTGCTTCTGACATGGGTGATATTGGTTCGGAAAACATTGTGGTAAATGAAGAAATTGCTTGTGACAAGCAATTTCTTCATTTACCACAATGTTTTCTCCCCTAATAGTTGTAAATTTTAATGATTTGATCATCTTATAAATGTCGTCAGCAACTTCTTTCAACTTCTTTTGAGTACAAGATCCGGTGTAATATCCATGAAACTCTCGTGTTACGCCTGTCCCTGGTCGGAGGGATGTTTGATACAATACAGCGTAACTCCGGTCTTACCACAGATTGGGCGATATTGTTATTGCAGCTTATCAGTAACGGAGTGGTGGACATGTACTCAAACTAGTAAGGGTTTTATTAGTAAAGTTTATTTATTTATACTCATCCATGAAACACTTTTGTTACGTCTGTCGCTGGTTGGAGGAATGTTTGATACAATACAGCGTAACTCCGGTGTATCAGTTTATCTTGGCCCCTGGGCAGCTTGGCCCCCGGGGGCTAAGCTACCCGCGGGCAGCTTGGCCCCCGGGGGCCAAGCTACCCCGGGGTATCTTAGCCCCCACCCTGGGTAGCTTGGCCCCCACCTAAAATCTTTTTCCAGAGTCCCCTAAAATACAAAACAATGTCTATAAATGTTACGCCTACTGTTAAATGAAAAGAAAAACCAAAGTTTAATGTGTTTTGGTCAAATTAATTTTTCACCTTTTTTGGCTTAGAATAAGGGCGGGGGCCAAAATACCCAGGCCTGGGTAGCTTGGCCCCCACCTAAAATCTTTTTCCAGAGTCCCCTAAAATATAAAACAATGTCTGTAAATGTTACGCCTACTGTTAAATGAAAAGAAAAACCAAAGTTTAATGTGTTTTGGTCAAATTAATTTTTCGCCTTTTTTGGCTTAGAATAGGGGCGGGGGCCAAGCTACCCAGGCCTGGGTAGCTTGGCCCCCACCTAAAATCTTTTTCCAGAGTCCCCTAAAATACAAAACAATGTCTGTAAATGTTACGCCTACTGTTAAATGAAAAGAAAAACCAAAGTTTAATGTGTTTTGGTCAAATTAATTTTTCGCCTTTTTTGGCATAGAATAGGGGCGGGGGCCAAGCTACCCAGGCCTGGGTAGCTTGGCCCCCACCTAAAATCTTTTTCCAGAGTCCCTCAAATTACAAAACAATGTCTGTAAATGTTACGCCTACTGTTAAATGAAAAGAAAAACCAAAGTTTAATGTGTTTTGGTCAAATTAATTTTTCGCCTTTTTGGCGTAGAATAGGGGTGGGGGCCAAGCTACCCAGGCCTGGGTAGCTTGGCCCCCACCTAAAATCTTTTTTCCAGAGTCCCCCAAAATACAAAACAATGTCTGTAAATGTTACGCCTACTGTTAAATGAAAAGAAAAAACAAAGTTTAATGTGTTTTGGTCAAATTAATTTTTCGCCTTTTTTGGCATAGAATAGGGGCGGGGGCCAAGCTACCCAGGCCTGGGTAGCTTGGCCCCCACCCCTATTCTACGCCAAAAAGGCGAAAAATTAATTTGACCAAAACATATTAAACTTTGTTTTTTTTTCTTTTCATTAACAGTAGGCGTAACATTTACAGACATTGTTTTGTATTTTGGGGGATACTGGAAAAAGATTTTAGGTGGGGGCCAAGCTACCCAGGCCTGGGTAGCTTGGCCCCCGCCCCTATTCTATGCCAAAAAAGGCGAAAAATTAATTTGACCAAAACAAATTAAACTTTGTTTTCTCTTTTCATTTAACAGTAGGCGTAACATTTACAGTCATTGTTTTGTATTTTGGGGGACTCTGGAAAAAGATTTTAGGCGGGGGCCAAGCTACCCAGGCCTGGGTAGCTTGGCCCCCGCCCCTATTCTATGCCAAAAAAGGCAAAAAATTAATTTGACCAAAACACATTAAACTTTGGTTTTTCTTTTCATTTAACAGTAGGCGTAACATTTACAGACATTGTTTTGTATTTTGGGGGAATCTGGAAAAAGATTTTAGGTGGGGGCCAAGCTACCCAGGCCTGGGTAGCTTGGCCCCCGCCCCTATTCTATGCCAAAAAAGGCGAAAAATTAATTTGACCAAAACACATTAAACTTTGGTTTTTCTTTTCATTTAACAGTAGGCGTAACATTTACAGACATTGTTTTGTATTTTGGGGGACTCTGGAAAAAGATTTTAGGTGGGGGCCAAGCTACCCAGGCCTGGGTAGCTTGGCCCCCGCCCCTATTCTATGCCAAAAAAGGCGAAAAATTAATTTGACCAAAACACATTAAACTTTGGTTTTTCTTTTCATTTAACAGTAGGCGTAACATTTACAGACATTGTTTTGTATTTTGGGGGACTCTGGAAAAAGATTTTAGGCGGGGGCCAAGCTACCCAGGCCTGGGTAGCTTGGCCCCTGCCCCTATTCTGCGCCAAAAAAGGCGAAAAATTAATTTGACCAAAACACATTAAACTTTGGTTTTTCTTTTCATTTAACAGTAAGCGTAACATTTACAGACATTGTTTTGTATTTTGGGGGACTCTGGAAAAAGATTTTAGGTGGGGGCCAAGCTACCCAGGCCTGGGTAGCTTGGCCCCCGCCCCTATTCTATGCCAAAAAAGGCGAAAAATTAATTTGACCAAAACACATTAAACTTTGGTTTTTCTTTTCATTTAACAGTAGGCGTAACATTTACAGACATTGTTTTGTATTTTGGGGGATACTGGAAAAAGATTTTAGGTGGGGGCCAAGCTACCCAGGCCTGGGTAGCTTGGCCCCCGCCCCTATTCTATGCCAAAAAAGGCGAAAAATTAATTTGACCAAAACACATTAAACTTTGGTTTTTCTTTTCATTTAACAGTAGGCGTAACATTTACAGACATTGTTTTGTATTTTGGGGGACTCTGGAAAAAGATTTTAGGCGGGGGCCAAGCTACCCAGGCCTGGGTAGCTTGGCCCCTGCCCCTATTCTGCGCCAAAAAAGGCGAAAAATTAATTTGACCAAAACACATTAAACTTTGGTTTTTCTTTTCATTTAACAGTAAGCGTAACATTTACAGACATTGTTTTGTATTTTGGGGGACTCTGGAAAAAGATTTTAGGTGGGGGCCAAGCTACCCAGGCCTGGGTAGCTTGGCCCCCGCCCCTATTCTATGCCAAAAAAGGCGAAAAATTAATTTGACCAAAACACATTAAACTTTGGTTTTTCTTTTCATTTAACAGTAGGCGTAACATTTACAGACATTGTTTTGTATTTTGAGGGACTCTGGAAAAAGATTTTAGGTGGGGGCCAAGCTACCCAGGCCTGGGTAGCTTGACCCCCGCCCCTATTCTATGCCAAAAAAGGCGAAAAATTAATTTGACCAAAACACATTAAACTTTGGTTTTTCTTTTCATTTAACAGTAGGCGTAACATTTACAGACATTGTTTTGTATTTTGGAGGACTCTTGAAAAAGATTTTAGGTGGGGGCCAAGCTACCCAGGCCTGGGTAGCTTGGCCCCCGCCCCTATTCTAAGCCAAAAAAGGCGAAAAATTAATTTGACCAAAACACATTAAACTTTGGTTTTTCTTTTCATTTAACAGTAGGCGTAACATTTACAGACATTGTTTTGTATTTTGGGGGACTCTGGAAAAAGATTTTAGGTGGGGGCCAAGCTACCCAGGCCTGGGTAGCTTGGCCCCCGCCCCTATTCTATGCCAAAAAAGGCGAAAAATTAATTTGACCAAAACACATTAAACTTTGGTTTTTCTTTTCATTTAACAGTAGGCGAAACATTTACAGACATTGTTTTGTATTTTGGGGGACTCTGGAAAAAGATTTTTGGTGGGGGCCAAGCTACCCAGGCCTGGGTAGCTTGGCCCCCGCCCCTATTCTATGCCAAAAAAGGCGAAAAATTAATTTGACCAAAACACATTAAACTTTGGTTTTTCTTTTCATTTAACAGTAGGCGTAACATTTACAGACATTGTTTTGTATTTTGGGGGAATCTGGAAAAAGATTTTAGGTGGGGGCCAAGCTACCCAGGCCTGGGTAGCTTGGCCTCCGCCCCTATTCTATGCCAAAAAAGGCGAAAAATTAATTTGACCAAAACACATTAAACTTTGGTTTTTCTTTTCATTTAACAGTAGGCGTAACATTTACAGACATTGTTTTGTATTTTGGGGGACTCTGGAAAAAGATTTTAGGTGGGGGCCAAGCTACCCAGGGTGGGGGCCAAGCTACCCGCGGGTAGCTTAGCCCCCGGGGGCCAAGCTGCCCAGGGGGGCCAAGATACACTGTTACACCGGTCTTACCACAGATTGGGCGATATTGTTATTGCAGCTTATCAGTAATGGTGTGGTAGACATGTACTCAAACTAGTAAGGGTTTTATTAGTAAAGTTTATTTATTTATACTCATCCATGAAACGCTTGTGTTATGTCTGTCGCTTGTCGGAGGGATGTTTGATACAATACAACGTAACTCCGGTCTTACAACAGATTGGGCGATATTATTATTGCAGCTTATCAGTAACGGTGTAGTAGACATGTACTCAAACTGGTAAGGGTTTTATTAGTAAAGTTTATTTATTTATACTCATCCATGAAACACTCGTGTACGTCTGTCCCTGGTCGGAGGGATGTTTGATACAATACAGCGTAACTCGGGCCTTACAACAGATTGGGCTATATTGTTATTGCAGCTTATCAGTAACGGTGTGGTGGACATGTACTCAAACTAGTAAGGTTTATTTTTTGCTCTAAATCGTAAGGTTTTTACAACCCATTCCCACACATTGACGCTTTTTGCGCCCCCCCCCCCCACACACACACACAAACAAACGCACATTGTATGTGTCTCAAAAACATTGTGGAAAATGAAGAAATTGTTTGTGACTGGTGATTTTGATATTGAAAACATTGTGATAAATGAAGAAATTGCTAGTGACAAGCAATTTCTTCATTTACCACAATGTTTTCTCCCCTAATAGTTGTGAATTTTTAAGATTTTATCAGCAATATGTCGACATGTACTCAAACTAGGAAGGGTTTTATTAGTAAAGTTTATTGATACACATCCATGAGACACTTGTGTTACGTCTGTCCCTGGTCGGAGGGATGTTTGATACAATACAACGTAACTCCGGTCTTACCACAGATTGGGCTATATTGTTATTGCAGCTTATCAGTAACGGTGTGGTGGACATGTACTCAAACTAGTAAGGGTGATTTTTGTACTCTAAATTGCAAGTTGGTTCTTTTTTTCAACCCATTCCCTCAAAATTGACACTTTTTGACCAAACACACACACATGATATGGGTTTGGAGAACATTGTTGGAAATTAAGACATTGCTTGTTACAAGCAATTTCTTCATATTTCACAATGTTTTCACAAACATTTTTCTTGATATGTGTTCAGTATTGTCACTGTATGTAAATGGGTTGAATACCATTTCATTTGTTGGCATATCAGCATTATAAGACAATGTCTTTGGCCATTTACAAACAAAAAAAAATGAAAAATAACAAAGACACTCAACAATACTATAACACTCATGTGAGTGAATACCAATGTTTCATCTTCAAGAATTATTTTGTTATGCAGGCTTTGGTAATAAGATTTGATTTGTCATGTAGGCCCTCGGGGTAAGATATGATATGTCTGAAAATACAAGTATGTAAAGCCTTTGTTGATTCAATTTAGTTGTATAAAATTATCATCATTCTCCTTCAAAACCCAAGAAATAGACAAAGTCTTGTCAGGACGTTTTTGAAGAAAAATTACAGAATCAGAGCAACAGATAAGAGGGAGTAAAGACATTTTAACCCATTACCAAACAACAAATTTTGGACTTGTCCAAATTCAAAGATATTGCAGACGACAATTTCAAATGAATACAATTTAAATTTTTGTTGTCTTTTGGAGTAGAAAACACTGTGGGAAATGAAGAAATTGCTTGTCACAAGCAATTTCTTCATTTTCCACAAGGTTTTCCAAAGTCTCTATCTTGAAGGGCGTCAAAAAGGGTCAATGTTTAGGAAAGGGTTAAAGGTGTTATTTCAAATCCAAAGCCTATGTTGGGGGTACTCATTGGAATTGTCTTGACGAGACAATTCCAATGAGTACCAACAACATAGGGTTCGATAAACAATATGTAAAATATTGAATTTTGATAAGCCAAAAATCCCTCCTATCTGTAGCTCCTACAAAATAAAACTTGCCGAGCTAAGATAGCTCCGTCTGTAACTTCGGAGTCTGTCAATCCAGGGGTCGTAGGTTCTAATCCTGGCTCGGCCAGTATCAATCCTGACATTTGACAAAAGTCATTTGTCTCTCAGCTTTGGATGTGAATCATTTATGTGAGAGAGCAGCTGGAGGCTTGGTTTGGATATTGTGGTGGTACTGGTGAGAGAAATACCAGGAATCAAGGGTTAGGTCTCCAGCCACAGCAATATGACCATAGCAGTTGAAAACCGCGTAAAACCCAATAAAAAAACAACAAAAGAAACCCAAAATACAACTGTGTTTTTCAGTGAGCTATTTACAACAGTGCTAGATATGTTGAATTGTTTGTTACTCGGAACGCTTGTACCAGAAAATAATGAAAAGTCGGACGATACACGCAAGGCGCACACAAACTTGGTGAAAAAACTCAGGGTGAGTTTGAATTCTCTAACTTTTCATCTTCGCTATTAGGGCAGAAATGAGAACACAGGTACCCGCAGATAGGGTACAAATTTGCTAGTACCCGGATACAACTTTATTACCCATTACCCGATGATTATTTTGGCTATTAACTTGTATTGGTAATTTAGCATTTCTAGACATTCAAAATCTTATGTTATGACGCAAATATTGCACAACATGTTTTCAAGGACCACATTAGATTGGGAGATAGGGGTACACATTTAGAAATCCACCAATGGGAACATGTGGGCGAGTTGACTCGGCAAAATTAATTACATCTCTCTCATGCTTACATGATACTGTACGAAAAAGCTTAAAATTCAATAGATTTTAACAGTAGCATGAAATTCAGGCTTTTGTGTTAACCCTTTCCCTGATAAGACCTGGCTTCCAAGTACCTTAATTGAGGCAAATGAAAAAAATGCTGATTACCAGCATTTTCTCCTTTTGCTTCAAAATTGTCTGTGCTATGATGTACACAAAAAGCCTCTATCTTCTTTTCAATATTGTCGTCTGCAGCAGCTTTCAAGTTAAAACAACCCCAACATTTTGTTGTTTCGGAAAAGGATAAAGTTAACTGAAAGTTTTGTTTGTGATTTATACAGAAAGAGTTTGAAGCTGCAGACAAGGTCAGACAAATTCTGCCACTACCAAAACGCTATTATGAAGTGATTACAGCATTTTCTCCTTTTGCCTCAATATATTCCCTTAATTAATCTAAAGTTTTGTTTGTGATTTATACAGAAAGAGTTGGGAGACAAGATGTTTGAAGCTGCAGACAAGGTCAGGCAAATTCTGCCACTACCAAAACGTTATTATGAACTGATCACAGCATTTTCTCCTTTTGCCTCAATATATTCCCTTAATTAACCTAAAGTTGTGTTTGTGATTTATACAGAAAGAGTTGGGAGACAAGATGTTTGAGGCTGCAGACAAGGTCAGACAAATTCTGCCACTACCAAAATGTTATTATGAAGTGATCACAGCATTTTCTCCTTTTATCTCAATATATTCCCTTAATTAATCTAAAGTTTTGTTTGTGATTTATACAGAAAGAGTTGGGAGACAAGATGTTTGAGGCTGCAGATAAGGTCAGACAAATTCTGCCACTACCAAAACATTATTATGAAGTGATCATGGCATTTTCTCCTTTTATCTCAATATATTCCCTTAATTAATCTAAAATTTGTTTATGATTTATACAGAAAGAGTTAGGAGACAAGATGATTGAAGCTGCAGACAAGGTCAGACAAATTCTGCCACTACCAAAACGTTATTATGAAGTGATTACAGCATTTTCTCCTTTTACCTCAATATTTTCCCTTAATCAATCTAAAATTTGTTTGTGATTTATACAGAAAGAGTTGGGAGACAAGATGTTTGAAGCTGCAGATAAAGTCAGACAAATTCTGCCACTACCAAAACGCTATTATGAAGTGATCATGGCATTTTCTCCTTTTGCCTCAATATATTCCCTGAATTAACCTTAAGTTTTGTTTGTGATTTATACAGAAAGAATTAGGAGACAAGATGTTTGAAGCTGCAGATAAGGTCAGACAATTCTGCCACTACCAAAACGTTATTATGAAGTGATTACGGCATTTTCTCCTTTTGCCTCAATGATTATTATATTCCCTTTGAATTCACTTATATACAAATCCTGCCACTACCAAAACGTTACTATGATGTGATCACAGTAGAACCCCATTCCCACCCAATGACGCTTTTCGACACCAAAGAAAAATGCTTGGCAATATATTGTGGAAAATGAAAAAATTGCTTGTGACAAGCAATTTCTTCATTATCCACAATGATTTTTAGCTCGACTTTTCGAAGAAAATGAGAGCTTATACTGTCACCCGGGCGTCGGCGTTGCAACAAAGGTTAAAGTTTTTTCAAACATCAATAACTTCCATACTATCAAAGGGATTCAACCCAAACTTGGAATACTTATTCACCATCACACCCTCTACTTTACTACCAGGGCCCATTACCCTGGCTCCACTATATTTGGAGTTATGCCCCCTTTATACTAAGCAACTTAGAAAGTCGAGCGCGCTGTCTTCGGACAGCTCTTGTTAACTCAATTTACAAAGATTTTTAAAGTGTCACAAACTTGAAATTGTTGTCTGCAGCAGCTTTCTGGTTAGACCTCCCAAAAATTTCCCATTTTGGAAAAGATTAGTTAACTGAAAGTTGTGTTTGTGATTTATCCAGAAAGAGTTGGGAGACAAGATGTTCAAAGCTGCAGACAAGGTCAGACAAATTCTGCCACTACCAAAACGCTATTATGAAGTGATTACAGTATTTTCTCCTTTTGCCTCAATATATTCCCTTAATTAACCTAAAATTTTGTTTGTAATTTATACAGAAAGAATTAGGAGACAAGATGTATGAAGCTGCAGACAAGGTCAGACAAATTCTGCCACTACCAAAACGCTATTATGAAGTGATTACGTTAGAACCGCATTCCCATGCAATGACAATTTTGGACACCACTGAAGAAAAATGTTTGGGAAAATATTGTGGAAAATGAAGAAATTGCTTGTGACAAGCAATTTCTTCATTATCCACAATGATTTTTAACCCAATAAACAAATATTTTTAAAATGTCACCAACTTGATATTGTTTTCTGCAGCTGCTTTCAATTTAGACCACCCTCAAACTTTGTTGTTTGGGAAAGAGATAAATACAGTTTTGTTTATGATTTATACAGAAAAAAGTTGAAAGAGGGTTGAAACCCAATCAATCTATTAAACCTTGAAATATGAAATTCAGGATGTCATTCAAAAATTTTGTTTGTAATTTATACAGAAAGAATTAGGAGACAAGATGTATGAAGCTGCAGACAAGGTCAGACAAATTCTGCCTCTACCAAAACGCTATTATGAAGTGATCACAGCATTTTCTCCTTTTGAATCAATATATTCCCTTAATCTAAAGTTGTGTTTGTGATTTATACAGAAAGAGTTGGGAGACAAGATGTTTGAAGCTGCAGACAAGGTCAGACAAATTCTGCCACTACCAAAATGCTATTTTGAAGGGATCACAGTATTTTCTCCTTTTATCTCAATATATTCCCATAATTAACCTAAAGTTTTGTTTGTGATTTATACGGAAAGAATTAGGAGACAAGATGTTTGAGGCTGCCGACAAGGTCAGACAAATTCTGCCACTACCAAAACGCTATTATGAAGTGATTACAGCATTTTCTCCTTTATCTCAATATATTCCCTGAATTAATCTTAAGTTGTGTTTGTGATTTATACAGAAAGAATTAGGAGACAAGATGTTTGAAGCTGCAGACAAGGTCAGACAAATTCTGCCTCTACCAAAACGTTATTATGAAGTAATCACGGTAGAACCCCACGGGACACTGGTGGACACCAAGGGAAATAAAATACAGGGATTTGATTCAATCAAACGAAAACAGGTGACTTACTTATATCAATTTTATCTTTCCTGCATTAACCCATTACCAGACCGCAAATTTTGGGGCTGCCCAAATTGAAAGTTGCTGCAGACCACATTTGCAAATTGAAATAAGTTCATTATCAAATTACATGTAAGGTAGAAAACATTGTGGAAAATGAAGAATTTTCTTTATCCACAATGTTTCTTCAGACATTTTCTAGAGATGCATCGGTGTATGGGAATGGGTTAATATTTTCCTTGACAGCATAAATGTTAGGATGATCCAATTTGAAAGCTGTTGAAGAGGAAAATGTTTAAAAGTAAAGCAGTTTCGACCTAAATATCTCACTCTGTCTATGTGACGCTTAAAACTGTTTGATGCCCTATGTATTATGCATTTGATTCTTCAAAATTATTTTGCTCTCCGACGTGAACCAAGGGAGATAAGTTGACTTTAAATTTGGCAAGGGAAGGGGGGTATTAGCCGGCTCAGCAACAGTTCTTGTTAGCTCGACTTTTCGAAGAAAATGAGAGCTTATACTGTCACCCGGGCGTTGGCGTCGGCGTTGCAACAAAGGTTAAAGTTTTTTCAAACATCAATAACTTCCATACTATCAAAGGGATTCAACCCAAACTTGGAATACTTATTCACCATGACACCCTCTACCTTACTATCAGGGCCCATGACCCTGGGACCACTCTATTTGGAGTTATGCCCCCTTTATACTAAGCAACTTAGAAAGTGGAGCGCGCTGTCTTCGGACAGCTATTGTTTTGTATTGTATTCTTAGGCACACATATGAAAATGTCTACATATTGTATGATTGTAGGGTTTACAAGTGGGGAAGGCAGAGTCCGTCAGTCCGTGGGACGTCATCGAAGGAAACAAGAACCCGCCCCCTCTATCCTGGACGTTTTTTGGTGGTGTGCGTATTGAGAAGAAGCCACTCAAATATGAAGAACAGCACAGGTAAGTGATTAACCATTTCCCAAATAACAAATTTTTAAAGGAGCCCAATTTGAATAACGTTCAGATGACAATTTCAAGTCGATAATTTGTAAAAATCTTTCCATTTTGGGTTAGAAATCATTGTGGTAAATGAAGAAATTGCTTGTCACAAGCAATTTCTTCATTTACCACAATGTTTTCCCAAGCCCTGTCTAATGAAAGAAGTCAAAAGGCGTCACTGTGAAGTAATGGGTTAAAGCTACAGATAAGGGGGTGTATGTGTATGTGATATGCTACTTTACCAACTAATTGATGAATGAAGAAGTTAACTCTTTCCCAATCAAGACCAGGGCCCGTATTATCTACTATCTTACGACAAAAAAATTTGCGTAATTATAATTACTTGTAACAAAAAACCTGATTGGCCCATTTTATTTCTTGTGCAATCGGATGTTTTGTTACACAGTTTACACAAAAACATGGTTGTAAGATCATTGATATTTAATGATAATACAGGCCCCTAGTTTTGATGTCTATATGCGGAAAGGGATTGGGAAAACATTGAGACAAAATGAGAAAAAGGTTATAATCAGCATTTTCCTCTTGTTGCCTCAATAATTTGTATGCTTGATTGTACACCGAGAAGTGTGCACAAGAGGTGATGGCTTTCCAAAATGAAGTAGAGTGACAGCTTGCAGATTCGTACAGTTTTGAAGGGTTTTAAATTATATAACTCTTACACTTGCAAATATTCTTTTCATTTTCTGCAGACAAAATGTTACACCTTTCTTGATTCTTTTGCTGACCTTCTTTCGACTTCAGCATTTACGATTTGTCAGGGAGCCATCGTTATTGAACCATCATAAAAGTCATAAAATTTTACTTGGTACAGTTTGCAGATTCGTACACCACATTTTTGTGAAAATTACACTGAGCAATGATGTAAAATCACTATCTTTCTAAAAAGTAACCAATTCTATCAGGACATGCAAAATTTCAGCATGATTCGTGGAAAAGTAATTTACTTTCAAGGTTTTGAAGACGACAGGTATTGACTGAACAGAATGGAACAGTTGACTAATTTTAAATATCAAAATATAACATAAAATTACATTTTTAACCAAAAATTCGCATGTTGGGTATGAAAAGACTTTGGGATGAACGAACTAGTGTCTCAGCTAAAGGGGAATTACTCTTTCGTCGCCGGAATGACAGCGGTCAGAAGATCGATTAAAATGTTAACATTGGAGCAAATGACATCAATAAAAGCAGCTGGAATATAAAATAGGATAATTTTCTCACATTATACTGCAGTGACTAGGTTTTATAACGACTCGGCTAGCTTATTTTGAATGAACTAAACTGCAACTCAGTGAAAATTCACCTTCGTAAGTACGACAAAAATCGTCTGCAATGCGTACGAGGTGTCAAACACAAAATTTTTGGCACCAAAATTGATCAAAGGACATACAAAAGTAGTTAATTGAGCAACCATTCAGCTCTGCTTAGCATATTAAATGCACCAGAGGCCAAAAACCACCGAGTGTACGAATCTGCAAGCTGTACGAATCTGCAAGCTGTCACTCTATTCTTATTTGTCGTCCATCAAACTCTATGTTATGGGTGCACATCAGAATTGTCTCATCATTCGATGAAAAATCAGATTCAGTGACATCACCTTTTACAAACTTTGTCAAAATTTTGCAAGTTATTACGGAAATATGAAATATACTGTGACGAAACATGTCAGGGAATTTTCATATATTGTCAGGGAAATGTCATGGCATTGTCAGGGACTTTTCTTTCCACGGAACTTTTTTCAACCCTGACTATTTGTGTTGCAGGTTGTTGTTATACCACACCCACTGTATACAGAAACCTGTCAGTTATTATTTAGACCCGCCCACATTGCCACCTGAGGAATTAGAACCCCCACCTGAAAAAGTGGTAGGTATTTCTCATATTCATATTCATTCAAGTTAGAGAGCCAATGAAGGTCCAGCCTATAGATAAACAACCAGCCAAGGCTAAAGGTTGGGGCAATTTCTCCTTTGCCTCAATATTTTGTGAACTACATTTTGCATGAATCCTTTCTTTATAAACACCAATTTTGTCGCTTGCAACTACTGTCAAATTTCAGAAGTCATCCAACTTCTTGTTTTGATGTCCCCAGTAGAAAAGCTTGGAGAAAAATATTGAGACAAAAGAAGAAATTGCTGATGATCAGCAATTTCTTCTTTTGCCTCAATACTTTGCAAACTACATATTGAACGAATGCTTTCTTTATTAACACCAATTTTGTTGTTTGCAGCAGCTTCCAAGTTTGACAACCCTAAAATTTTGCTGTTTAGGAAAGTGTTCATTAATCTTTCTAACTGTATATACAGGTTCTTGAAGACAGACAGGTTAGAGAGCCGATGAAGGTACAGCCTATAGATAAACAACCAGCCAAGGCTAAAGGTCGACGCAAGTCTAGACTAAATTCCAGTCATCCAACTCCATACTCACAGGTACTGTAATTATTCTAATAATATCTTATATTCTAATAAACGGCCATCCCCAAATCTCAGATGAAAATATGCATATTTCAAGCACAATTAAAGTAGGAAAGGGTGATTGTAATAAACGCCCATCCCCTGATTCCAGATTAAAATAATATAAGTCATAAACAAAGATCCTTTCCAAAAGCAATGAAATAGAGGATTTCCTGTCCCCTAATCTGTTTACAATGAATGAATTTCATCCAAAAATTGTATTTTACAGTCCATGTAACAAAATTTTCCAAACTTTTACTTAGAATATTTAGTGTTGCCCAATACAAAAGCTGCTTCAATCAACAAATAAGGTTTTAACCCATTACCACACAATTACTCTTTTTGACTCCGTACAAGGTAATGGCTTTGGAAAACATTGTGAAAAATGAAGAAATTGCTTGTGACAAGCAATATCATTTTCCATATGGTTTTCTTCCCAAATTGACCAAAAAATTTTGTATTCCATTCACTTGAAATTGCCTACTCCATCATCTTTGAATTTGGAACAGTCCAAAATTTTGTTGTCTGATAATGGGTTAATGAAACAGGAATTCGTGAACAATATAGCACAGAAAAATATTGAGGCAACAGGAGAAATTGCTGATTATCAGCAATTTCTTCTTTTACCTCAATGTTTTATCGAGCATTTTCCTTTAGGGATCTGGAAACAAGGTCTTGTTTGGGAAAGGGGTAATAGCAATGAATTTTGTGCTAAAAACAGACCGGTTTTACCATTTTGTTTTGATAAATCGATGGTGTTGTTATCGTAAAATCTCATTACTACAGCTTTTATCAAGCTGTAGTTGTGGGGTTTTAGAATAACACATACGAAATACTATTGTTTGTCCAAAATTACATCCCTGTTAACTTGATAAAATTGAGCCTAATTGAAATTCTTTGTCAATGAATGCAACTTTGAGGTTTCTATTTCTATCCATTACAGCCGACAGTACCACGGCCGTACAACTCGTACGACTCCATGTACCCACAGCCTGGTCCCCCCTCTAACTGGTATGGACCTGCCCAAAACCAACAACATTCACCATACATGAGTCAACCACAGATGCCACCAGGTATGTACTGTCACAGCTAATTTTATACGCCGCAGGAGGCGGTTGTATATTGGCGTCATCTTCTCCGCCTGTCTGTCTGTATGTATGTGCGTCCATCTGTCTGTCTGTATGTATATCCACTTTTCTTGTGAGCCCGAATCTTCCTAAGTTTCTGGCTGGATCTTTTTGAAACTTGGTCAATGTTATCACCTCAATTGGTAGATGTGCATGAAGGAAGGAATTTATGATTCATTGGGTTTTGCCTGAACTATGCCGCCTTAAAACTTAGTCTCTGGGGCGGCATATATTGTGACCATGGCACTCTTGTTTGAGAATGGTTAAAAAAGGAGATTTTAATAGAAAATGGTGGAAAAAAAGAGATTTAGGTAGAAAATGGTTGAAAAAAGGGAGATTTTAATAGAAAATGGTTGAAAAAAAGGAGGTTTTAATTGTCAAATTTGTTAGTAGGCAGGGTTGTGGGTACTCTCCAAAGCCGAGGTCTATTGATTAACCATCAAATATGACCTCTGCAGTTTTTGTTACACAAACAGACTATCAAAATCATTCAGCTTTATCTTGCATGATCATTACGTATACATTACGTCGCTTCTATTTTTGGCTGAAGCCGGTAACATTTGAATTATCGAATCAAAATCATTCAGCTTGATCTTGTTTGATTACGTATACATTACATCGCTTCTATTTTTGGCTGAAGCCGGTAATTTGAAGCGTCAGCCAATGAAAGTTTGTATCAGTTTTTAAAATTGTTTTGTCGTGTATAGCCAATGATTGGATACCGAAATCCCGCCAAGGCCCCGAGATTAGACGTGAAATGACCCCGCGGGAACAGAGCATCATTCTATCATAATGGAATGAAGAGAGAATGTGCTCTGTTCTTAAGAGAGTAGGTTGTGGGATACCTATGCCCGACTTGTCCAACTTGGGGTTTTAGGGCTATGGACAAGTAGAAATTTCTATCCAGCTTGTCTGTGGACAAGTGTAAAATTAGCCAGCTGAATTATGCATGTTGCCTTCTCAACTTATGAGTTAGATAAGAGTATGGCCAAAGATGTAAAACGGTAAACGATATTTTTTATGCTCCCCGAAAAAATTTCGCCACGCTGTCCGTCCGTCCTCGGCCAGATCTCAGCAACCTTTGGACCAAATTCAATGAAACTTCACATGTGAACTTCCTGAGTTAATACCTAGGGACCTTTTTCTCCGTTTGTAAATTTAAGGCTGTGTCATGGAAAAAGGGGCCTTAGTGTAAAAATTAGTTTTTCTCTTATTTCTCTTCATCTAATTGGCGGGCCGCGGCCTTAGCGCAGTTGGTAGCGCATCTGACCCTCAGTCGAGAGGTCCCAGGTTCGATACCCGGCTGCGGCTAATACCCTTTCTGACAAAATTGTCTCCCACCAATGGGTTTGAAATCGTTAACCTAAGTGGGCGAGCAGCTGGAGGCTCGGTAAGGGTGTTGTGGTAGTACTGGTTTGAGAAACAACAGGAATCCATGGGTAGGTGCTCTAGCCGCTGCGATATGACCCTGGTAGTTGAAAACGGCGTAAAACCCCAATAAACTCAATTCATCTAATTGGCAGAATTTAATGAAACTTGTACTCATGTAATAAATAGGATGCTCTAGACCATATTCTATAAATAATGTGTGTACAAAAAAGCTGTCATGGGAAAAGGGGGCTTAATGTATGATAGTTTTTATTTTGTGACAAACACTTGTTCGAGGAGCATAATCCGTCTATGACGGCTCTTGTTTCTACAGGAATATGTTAGCCCATTCTCACTCAATTACTCTTTTTGGCTCCCTAAAAGATAATGGATTTGAAAAATGAAGAAGTTGCTTGTGACAAGCAATTTCTTCATTTTCAACAATGCTTTCTACACTAAAAGATTAAGATAGAGAGTACAATTCCATTCACATGTAATTTTCGCCTGCAACATCTTTGAATTTTGACCAGACTAAAATTTTGCTTTTTGGTAATCGGTTAAAGTAAACTAAACTGTAAATATAATTGAGAGTGTTATGATGCCTACTCAGTCAAATAAATGAGTAAAGCATCTTTTTCAGTTATATATGAGCAAAGAATATGGAAAAAGGTCGTTTTTGAAGGCTTTTGAGCCCAACATGGTTCTAGGTCAGCCTGCGTATATGCGCAGTCTGACCAGGAACCATGTTGTTCTCTAATAGCTTCTTCGTGACATGTAGTAACTGCAAGAGAGCAGCATGGATGCATATTGGACTCCATTTGAGAACATACTGATCTTGAAACTCAATTTTCTAAAATGCTGTAAGGGACCCCTTTCCAGATCCAGGCTCATATGTATTTTTCCTGGACAAGCAGAGTTAATTTTCGTACAAATGATTTTTCAAATCCAGCTGGTCCTTGGACTTTGTCACAAGCGATTTCTTTATTTTTCAGTGGCAGATCCAGAGTTGGTCGGGGGTTAAAACTAACTCCCTTTAATAGCATAATTATTACAGTTTCATGCAGAAATGCAGTTAAAATCATGTGTGGGAAAACATCCCCCCATTGGTTAGTTCCAACCCGGAACCCCCCCCCCCTCGCAGAAACCGTGGATCCGTCACTGTTTTCCACTACATTTTCCAAAGCCTTGATCTTGAAGGGCATCAAACAGCATTATTATGTAAGAAAGGGTTAAAAACTAATTGAATGCTTTTATTGTAGTTACAGGTCCGAGATTTGGCCCCAGTTTTGGTACCCCAAAACAAGCTATACAGGACATGATAAGAGCCAGGCAGCCAGGTAACATTCATTTTAACCCTTTCCCAAACGGCAAAATTTTAGGGTGGTCCAATTTGAAAGCTGTAGACGACAAAATCATTGTTGATAGTGATAGGCTTTGTGTTTGAAATTGCTCAGAAAATATTGACGCAAAAGGAGAAACTGCTGGTTATCAGCAGTTTCTTCTTTTGTCTCAATGTTTTCCCAAGCCTTTACTATCAGGTCTTGTTTGGGATAGGGTTAAGGTAGTCTACCCCTAATGAGATTCGTGCGACATTGGAATTATTCGGGCGAAGTCAAAAACATTCGGCGGTGGAACTTTCCACCGCCAAATGTTTATGTCCGTGCCCCAATAGGTTCGGATGCGAAACAATGTCGCTCGAAAAAATCTGATGTTTTGTGAACGTCAAAATGGCCATATTACAGGTATTCTACCTTAAAACAGCTAGGGGGTGATGGCTTTTAAAAATTTTGCAATAGTTAATTTATGATTCATCATACCTTATGTTGCGGTACCCACAACATAGGGTTTGGACTTGAAATAACAAATTTAGAATTTCTTCAAACCTCCCCACCCCTTATCTGTTTCTCTACAATATTCATTTCTATATATAGAAGCTAGAGACCTTCACATGGTCAAATTGCAAAAAAAAACGGGAAAAAAAATGGAACGAAATGCAAAACTTTTATGCTAATCACCTTTGAATTAGTAACAGAAGGTGATTCAGACAAAGAGTGAATGGACAGAAATTGACGAATTTAAGGGAAATCTGTTGTCATGATTTCATGCGTTAGTAGATAAGTGAAAATCTATTTACAGAATTGAATGCATTCTCATTCAATATTATGTATGATTTCAATTAAAGAGAGACTTCCTAGATATAATTTTAACATTAGAACTACATAGTGCTGGGACAGAAAGAATTAATAATGTGGTTCCAGAATCCATTCATTTCAATTTTTGCGTTATAATGCGGTAAATGCAATTTCGAGGCACTGATTTAACCCACATTAGAAATGTGTCTAGATAAAACCTAACTTGACTGTGACTTTATCATGACATATTTTCAGATAATTGTAGAGCCTGCAAGAATTTGACCTACTTATGAGCGTGCTTCGATAATTTTGCATCAAAATGCATAAAAATGGGTTTGCGGTTCAATGTCTTACATCATTTGATCAGTTCATTTGAAGTTAGTTTGAAAATGATAATATTTCTGTAGTTTTTGACGAAATTTTGGTTCAAATCTGTGTTAGAGTAGCTTTAACATTGACTTTACAAAGTCCTTTTTCAGCAGCAGAAATATTTGATGATATAAACTAATATTATGATACTAAAAACTTTGGGCGTCTTCTGTGGTAATTGGAATTGAGGAGGGGTACTCTTGTCAATTTTTGTTGTGGCAGTTGGCGCCAGAAGTTACATGAAATGCTTGGTATTTTATGATGGATGGAATACCCTTAATCCCTTGTTGTAACAAGCCACCCAGAATAATTTGAAGCCGTAGTGGCAAATTTTAAGTGTTGGTGAACCTTGAAATGCATTGTGTTCATGCAATTGTCAATAAAAACATAATGGGAAAAGAAGAAATTGCTCAATTTGAGCATTTTTTTTCTTTTCCTATAATGTTTTCATACAGAATTATTACATTTAATTTTATGCATTTATCACTTTTTGTCACAAAATGTCTGCAAATGCCCCCTTTTGGTGACCTGTTGGAAGAAATTAAGCTGTGGGGTAGTTTTGAAGATGTAGGTTCATTACACAGATTTTTACATGAAGCTGTAGTAGGGCAGATACAGCTTATTGGGCTGGGGAGAACACTGCCACTTATTGTTGCTTTTCAACAAAAAACCTCGTACCTGCAGCTTGTTTTAATCCCTTCATTGTAGGTAATTCAAGCTACATGCCCCAGCAGGGTATGGCCAACTTACAGATGAAGTGTATTGACAAGAGTGTGTAATTTGATGCATGTCCAATGGCTAGAAAGTGGAGTTTTTAATGATGGGTCATATACCTTAATTCCTTGATTGTAGGTAATTCCAGCTACATGCCCCAGCAGGGTATGGCCAACTTACAGATGAAGTGTATTGACAAGAGTGTGTAATTTGATGCATGTCCAATGGCTAGAAAGTGGAGTTTCTAATGATGGGTCATATACCTTAATTCCTTGATTGTAGGTAATTCAAGCTACATGCCCCAGCAGGGTATGGCCAACTTACAGATGAAGTGTATTGACAAGAGTGTGTAATTTGATGCATGTCCAATGGCTAGAAAGTGGCGTTTTTAATGATGGGTCATATACCTTAATTCCTTGATTGTAGGTAATTCAAGCTACATGCCCCAGCAGGGTATGGCCAACTTACAGATGAAGTGTATTGACAAGAGTGTGTAATTTGATGCATGTCCAATGGCTAGAAAGTGGAGTTTTTAATGATGGGTCATATACCTTAATTCCTTGATTGTAGGTAATTCAAGCTACATGCCCCAGCAGGGTATGGCCAACTTACAGATGAAGTGTATTGACAAGAGTGTGTAATTTGATGCATGTCCAATGGCTAGAAAGTGGAGTTTTTAATGATGGGTCATATACCTTAATTCCTTGATTGTAGGTAATTCAAGCTACATGCCCCAGCAGGGTATGGCCAACTTACAGATGAAGTGTATTGACAAGAGTGTGTAATTTGATGCATGATGTCCAATGGCTAGAAAGTGGAGTTTTGAATGATAGATCATATACCTTAATTCCTTTATTGTAGGTAATTCAAGCTACATGCCCCAGCAGGGAATGGCCAACTTACAGATGAAGTGTATTGACAAGAGTGTGTAATTTGATGCATGTCCAATGGCTAGAAAGTGGAGTTTTTAATGATGGGTCATATACCTTAATTCCTTTATTGTAGGTAATTCAAGCTACATGCCCCAGCAGGGTATGGCCAACTTACAGATGAAGTGTATTGACAAGAGTGTGTAATTTGATGCATGTCCAATGGCTAGAAAGTGGAGTTTTTAATGATGGGTCATATACCTTAATTCCTTGATTGTAGGTAATTCAAGCTACATGCCCCAGCAGGGTATGGCCAACTTACAGATGCTTCAGCACAAGCAGTTTTTCAATAATAACCTCGTAACTGCAGCTTGTTTTAAGCTGCAGGTACGAGGTTTTCGTTGAAAAACAGCATTTTGATAATTCCTTGATTGTAGGTAATTCAAGCTACATGCCCCAGCAGGGAATGGCCAACTTACAGATGCTTCAGCACAAACAGCGATCACAACAGCTGGTCCGGCAGCGACTCCAACAAACGTTTCATACTCAGAACCGTATGGGAGATAACCCAGGTCTCTACCCCAACAGCGTAAACTCTGGCAATCCTAACTCGGGCATGATGAATATGCCACAAGGTGTGTGAACCTCTTACTTTAACCCTTTCCCATAATGCAAAATTTATGACTGGTCCAATTTGAAAGCTACTACATATCGTCTCTTTTCAACGAAAACCTGGTATACTCTCCTATCATTATCTCGTGGCAACCTTAATCTCGTGTTATCTAAGTTTTTCCGAGAATGAAAGAAATATTCAATAACCACATAAATATGAAATCAAAACTATATTTTCTCGTTCAAGTTATTTGCCTACTTTTCTCTAAATCAAGTAAAATTATGTACGAATCCATGTCACATGATGTGTATCCAATTTCACAAATTCATTTTCGTACACTCGTTTTTTCCCTTTTAAAACGATAAATTAAACAAACCCAAAAACGAAAAACTGCATCAAATAAATCTTAAATGAAAATTGTTTTAGTTTCTTTAAACCCAACTCATTCTCTTGGTACGAATATGCTACTTTAAATAAACTTTTTAAATTACCACGAGATAATGACGTCACTGTTTTACGACGGCCGCTTCCACCCTCCTTGTAAACAAGGATTAATTTCATCAAATATTAAATGTTTTCAGCAAAACTAATAAACTTTATGGAAAGAACATTTGATAAGGTAATTAGAATTTCATATATTTAAGTCCACATAACAAATGTTTGTAATTGTTGTAAGACTAAATTGTTTGTACCACGAGATTAGGGGTTGGCAGCCTAACTGCAGCTTGTTTTAAGCTGCAGTTACGAGGTTTTCGTTGAAAAGCAGCGATATGACAAAATAAATGTTACTAAATCTAAAATGAATGAGTAATATAGCACTGACAACATAGAAGCAAAAGGAGAAAATGCTGATAATCAGCATTTTCTTCTTTTGCTTCTATGTTTTTCCAAGTATTAAAGGGACTTCAACAAACATTTCATACTCAAAACCGTATGGGAGATAACCCAGGTCTCTACCCCAACAGCGTAAACTCTGGCAATCCGAACTCTGGCATGATTAATATGCCACAAGGTATGTTAAGCCTCTCTTACAATCCGTTGTGCGTCTTTCTTAATCATGTTCCTTTGCAGATTTGTAAAACACGCAATTTATTTAGATGCACGATGGGATGTAGGAGGGGCTAAAAGAATTGTCCAGTCAATTCTGTGTCGTGGTTGGGTCCACCAACATCTTATGTTGCACATGCGTGCATCGCACGACTATGCCTACGTTTTAGATGCAGACTGCACGCAGGAGCACGTACAACCGTTTGAAAGAGAGGCTTTAACTGATTTTAACCCTTTCTCACACAGAAACATTTTTAGACTGGTCCAAATTGAAAGCTACTGCATATCGTCGCTTTTCAACGAAAACCTCGTAACTGCAGCTTGTTTAAGATGCAGTTACGAGGTTTTCTATGAAAAGCAATGATATGATGAAATGAATGTTACTAAATCTAAAATCGATGAATAATATAACACAGAAAACTTGGAGGCAAAAAGAGGAAATGCTGATTATCAGCATTTCCTTCTTTTGCCTCAATGTTTTCCCAAGCCTTATCCAATAGGGACGTCAAAACCAGGCCTCGTTTGGGAAATGATTATTTGTGTCATCTTTTCTGAAAAGGCAAATTTTACTATAAATTAAAATGCTGCAGAATTTACCAGTCATAAAGTATTTCATGAATTGTTCATCAAACCCTATGTTGTTTGTACTCTTTAGAATCGTCTGTTGTAGGTCCAGTGAATCCCTCGTACCAGTCTTACTACAACAACATGTAAAGTAATATCTTTAACCCATTACCAAACAACAAAATTTTAGGGCAGTCTAAATTGAAAGAACATGCAGATGACTATTTCAAGTGAATGGAATTTTGAGCTCTTTCTGGATGGAAAACATTGTGGAAAATGAAGAAATTGCTTGTCAAAAGCAATTTCTTCATTTTCCATGATGTTTTCCATGGCCATTATTTTGTAGGAAGTCAAAAAGAGTCATTGCGTGGTAATGGGTTAATCATGAATAGATTACCGAGTCTTTGATGATGCTTAATGTTTGCCATTTTGAAAAGCAAGATGGAGGGCCAATCTTGGTGGCTGACACTACCTCTAAATCTTTTTGTTTAAAACCCATCTATGTCTGTGCCAAGTTTCATGCTTTTATAAAAACAAATGCACAATTTTTCACCACGCCGCTCCGCTATGTCTTTTTTAGGTCCAGTGAATCCCTCATACCAGTCAAACTACAACAACATGCAGGGTCAGCCGCGCATGGACCAGATGACGGGCGGAATGATGTCACAGAATTATAACCAATCGTATTCCAGTAATCAAAACACCTCCATGATGAATTCCATGCAACAACCGCAGTCGAACTATATGTCTCAAAGTCAACCTAGCCAAGCGCCATACTCAACTACATCAAGGTATATCAATTCTTTTATATTTATATCCATTTTAGATACAAGAACATGGCTGTTATTCAAGAAAACCTTGTAACAGCAGCTTAAAACAAGCTGCAGTAAAGAGTTTTTAGCTCCACTGGCCGAAGGCCAGCGAGCTATTGTCATGGCGGTGTGTCCGTCGTGCGTGCGTCCGTGCGTCCGTGCGTCCGTTAACTTTTTCTTTAAAAATCTTCTCCTCTCAAACCAGTGGGCCAATTTTGACCAAACTTTGCAGGAATGTTCCTTGGGTGACCCTTTACTTAAATTGTTCAAAGAATTTTGATTGGTCCATAAATGTGGGCGTGGCAGGGCGGGGCTTATCAGACTTAGAGAAATCACAAAATAATTCTTTAAAAATCAACCATTTGGCCAACTTTGACCAAACTTGGCAGAAATGTACCTTGGGTGACTCTTTACTTAACTTGTCAGTGAAATTTTGATTGGCCTATAAATGTGGGCGTGGCAGGGCGGAGCTTATCAAATTTTGAGAAATCACAAAATAATTCTTTGAAAATCTTCTCCTCTCAAACCAGTTGGTCAATTTTGACCAAACTTTGAAGGAATGTTCCTTAGGTGACCCTATACTAAAATTGTTTAAAGAACTTTGATTGGTCCATAAATGTGGGCGTGGCAGGGCGGGGCTTATCAGACTTAGAGAAATCACAAAATAATTCTTTAAAAATCAACCATTCGGCCAATTTTGACCAAACTTGGCAGAAATGTACATCGGGTGACCCTTTACTTAGATTGTTCAAAGAATTTTGATTGGTCCATAAATGTGGGCGTGGCAGGGAGGGGCTTATCAGACTTAGAGAAATCACAAAATAATTCTTTAAAAATCAACCATTTGGCCAACTTTGACCAAACTTGGCAGAAATGTACCTTGGGTGACTCTTTACTTAACTTGTCAGCGAAATTTTGATTGGTCTATAAATGTGGGTGTGGCAGGGCGGGGCTTATCAAATTTCGAGAAATCACAAAATAATTCTTTGAAAATCTTCTCCTCTCAAACCAGTTGGTCAATTTTGACCAAACTTTGAAGGAATGTTCCTTAGGTGACCCTATACTTAAATTGTTTAAAGAACTTTGATTGCTCCATAAATGTGGGCGTGGCCAGGCTGGGCTTATCAGACTTAGAGAAATCACAAAATAATTCTTTAAAAATCTACCATTCGGCCAATTTTGACCAAAATTGGCAGAAATGTACATCGGGTGAGTCTTTACTTAACTTGTTCGTGAAATTTTTATTAGTCCATAAATTTGAGTGTGGCAGGGCCGGGCTTATCTGACTTAGAAAAATCACAAAATAATTGTTAAATTCTTTAAAAATCAACGATTGGGCCAATTTCAATTAAACTTGGTAGAAATGCACCTTAAGTGACCCTATACTTAACTTGTTCATGAAATTTTGATTGGTCCATAAATGTGGGCATTGCAGGGCGTGGCTTATCAGAATGGGAGAAATCACGAGAAATTCTTAAAATCAACCATACTTTGTTACTTTCGACCATACTTTGTTATTCAATAATACTTTGTTAGTAAAATTTTAATTGGTCTATAAATTTGGGTGCGGCAGGGTAGGGCTTATCAGAATATGACAAACCATGAAAAAGTTCTTTAATTAAACATAAATCTTTATTAGGTCAAATCTTAGAAAAACCTTGTATGCCCTTCAGAGGTCATATTTTCTGCCCAGTCAATCTGAAAAGAGGTCAGAGTGATTGTTTTGATGAAATCATTGAAGGATTGAAATTGGGTCACTGGGGTTGAAAACTAGGTCAAGCGGTCAAATGTTAGAAAAAAACTGTTTTTTGTCCAAAAATGGGTGCATGGCAGGATGGGGCTTATCAGAAATCATTAGAAAATTTTTCATTGATTGCCGCTTCTGTAATCACTGGACATATTATGAGTGTACTTTGCCAGAATGTTCCTTAGGTGACTTTTTGCAATTTTTTTATTTTTACTTTGAATTTTCAAAACATCTCCAAGACCATTTTTTATTTGAGACACCCTTCTTAGAACTTTTGTGTTGAATTTTAGTCACATGAAAATCAATTCAACGTTCATTAACCCTTTCCCTAACAAGACCATGTTTTCATGTCTCTGAAGGAATTTAGTGTCAGAAAACTTTGAAAGAAAAAACAAAATGCTGATTATTAGCACTTGCTCCTTTTCCTTCAGTATTTTCTGTTCTGTAATGTTCACAAATTCCATATAGTTTTGTAACCCAATTCATCACCTGCAGTAGCTGTCAAATCTTGACAGTCTGAATTTTTATCGTTTGAGAAAAGAGAAAATGCACTAAACAGTGGATTCTTTTTAACTGCAATGTCTATTTGTCAAGATAATTATTGCAATTAACAGAAAAAAGCTAAAAAGGGAGTATATTGTTCTCAAAATTTTAAGTTTTTGCAGACAGGAAATTGCTAATTTGCAATGAATGTCTTATAACAGGATTATATAATTATTAAGAGTCCACTGTTTAACCCATTACCACACAGTGACGCCTTTCAACACCCTGCAAGATAAAGGCTTTTGAAAACATTGTGGAAAATGAAGAAATTGCTTGTGATAAGCAATTTTTTTCATTTTCCACAATATTTTCTGAACAAAAAAACACCAAAAAATTTAAAATTCCATGCACTTGATATTGCGGTCTGCAACACCTTTCAAATTGGAAGAGTTTGGAAAATGGTTAAGTTTGATGCCAAAATGTGATATACTCTTTTTCTCATTTCAGACCCTCTTGACCCGTGACAAGTGTTTGTGTTAATGAAGAAAAAAAAACAACAGTTTATGATTATTATGAAGAATGATTGATAATTTGTAACCCATACTTTGTTAAATTCTATTTAAATCAAAAGTTTAGATAGACTTTGTTCTTTAGGGGCTATTGCAGACGTTAACCTATACCAGGTAAGTGTGCTGGTGACCAAAACATGCTGCAGGAATCTTTTGAGTATGTAGGATTGTGTATTTCAAAGACAGTTGTTATTTGCTTTCTTTGAATTGCATACATGATTATCACCAGTTATGAAGAGGGCCTCTTTTTGGGATAACCGCCTTGTTTATCACAAAAAATAGTTTACCACTTTCATAGAAAGTGGAAATTATTTTCTATCAATTTAACAGAGATACACATTTATTTAAGTTTTGGAAATGATATTTCAACAATAAACTGAATTTGATTTTCTAGTCTTTAGTAATGTACAGTGTCATGCCAATATTTAAATTATTATAACGTTTTGAACAAATTTAGATTTAAATCTCAAAACTAAACACACAGTGAATAATTTAGAATTGCTAATCGCAATTACTTCCAGATCTTTTACATAGGTTAGCAAAATAACATGATTTCTATTGTTTTACTCCTGTCTGTCTGTCAGAAAACTTAACATTTTGCATTTTCTCCAAAAGTGTTTGACAAACAAAGCTGAAATTTGGTATCTAACTTCCTTTCAATGATATCTATATGTTCCATGTAACCCTTATCAACTCTTAATTAAAAAACTTAACATTGTAGAAAAATAGCCATTTCGGGCATTCATGTTTCACAAACACATCTTGTCTTTCAAGAAACTTACATTTTGTCACTCAACTATTCTATCAATCATGATTTCAACAACTGTTCTTATTTATTTCAGACAAATTTATCAATATTACAAAAAGACTTACCGTAATATCACTTGGAACATTTGTGAACTTTTATTATTATTTCCAAAATTGGAAATGTTATACACATTTTTATGATTCTTGTGTGGAACAGTGAATTGTGAACACTTTAATAGTGAACATTTTTTTATGATTTTTGTGCAACACTGATTTAATTCTAAATACAGTTTTGTGATTTTTATGTAGCTGTGAGTTCATTGTGACAGTGAATTGGAGTATATATTGGAATTATTGTGAACATAAGTTCTACCCTATGTGACTTAAGGTTGTGTACCTTAATATAGATCACTTTGTGTTGATTGCTGAAAGATATAGAGTACAGTGTGACGAAGTTAAAGAAAAGAGATACAGAGGAAAAAGGGACTTGGATTTACCATTGATTTATCCGTTTAATGTAAGAACTGGCTTTTTATTACTTTCTCTTGAATTTTTACACTATCTGCACCTAAAGATCAGAAAGGGATCAATATAAAATCTGGTCTGTCCATTAGTTTGTCTGTTTTTTCCTTGTAAGTTAGAAATTAAGATGTAGTGCTCAAATTTGATATTAAAACAGTTCATAATTCATTGGTATGAATCCCTTAATAACATTGTTAAAGTGACTTATCAAGGTCAAAACGATACATGCTTGCAAATTTACACTTCATACACATGTAGCAGCTTTTATGGTCCAGGGCCCTGTTTTTCTTATGATTTTATGAACATTTCAATTCATTTGTAAAACAGGGTCCTGGTCATCAGACAATGTCAAAAGTTGTCTTTGAATGTCTGGAAAATTTGCCATTTTAGTTTATATTTTCTAATTGCAGAAGGAAAATGCCTCGCAAGAAGAATTGGCGAATGAGTAGAGCCAGAAGAGATGTACTCACGAAAACCACAGCTGATTTAACGGGTGTCTTTGAACTATCAGATGGGGGCCTATCCCACCCTTTACCTTCATCTGTTTTGGATGAAACAGATGTAAGGCCATCTGTGTCTATGGAGGGCGTCTTTGGAATATCAGATGGGGGACTTGCCCACCCACAAAAACCATCTGTGTCTATGGAGGGCGTCTTTGGAATATCAGATGGGGGACTTGCCCACCCACAAAAACCATCTGTGTCTGGAATTTGTTCTGAAACTGTTCTTGATACTGTTCTTGATACTGTTCTTGATACTGTTCTTGATACTGTTCTTGATACTGTTCTTGATACTGTTCTTGATACTGTTCATGATACTTTACCAAATACTGCAGATGATATACTTACTGACACTGTTATTGATGCTAGTGCTGATGGTAATACTGTTCTTGCTACTGAAGTTGTTGCTGAAGATACAGAATCCAACACAATGATTTTCGGAACTTTTCATCAAGGTAATCAAATGTTTGACCCATCCTCTCGAAATCTACAATGTACAGCCAATGCCTTATGCTCGATGATATACACAGAGCTTAGACATCTGCCATCTTCACAAAATCTAGATGAAATTCTAATAGAAGGAGATAGATTACATAGAGAAATAGTGATTGGACTGAAAGCGAGGAATGACTTTCAAAGCTTGCTTTTGAATTTGGAAGAGATCCCAGGTTCTGTAACTGCATTTGATAGACATGTTTCTATTGTGAGAGGAAATATTTTATCTGGTGTATTTATTCAAAGTTCTATCAACACTCATATGTCATCACTTCACAGTTGTTTGAAGGAAGCATTTCACACAACTTCTTATCTTTTATTTATCATTGGTTCAGTTTGTTCTGCAATTTTCAGGCAGGATGGTAGATATTGTTTATTTGATTCTCATTCACATGGTGTTGATGGATTGGTAGATGATGATGGAAGATCATTATTAGCTTCTTTTCTTTCAATAGATGATTTGGTAATGTTCATGTATGCAATGTATCAAAGTATGAACATCGATCTAAATGAACAATTTGACATGATGCCAATTAGATTTGTTATAGGAGAAAAAATCCATGAATCTGAATCCAAGAAAAATGAAATTGAATTTACAAATTGTCCACCTGAGAAGTTATCTTTGATTGACATATATTTCAAGGATCAAGCAGAGAGACAAAAGCGCAAACAAGAAGTTAGGTCAGATTATGAAATTGTACACGAACGTAAAAGATTAAAAAGAAATGAATATATGAAAAGTTATATGAGGAAAATTAGGCAGGATCCTGAAAGACAATCTAAGGAAAGATTAGTGGCTAGTATTTCAAAGAGAAAGGCAAGAAAAAATCCAGAAAGGCAAGTCAAGGAACAGACTATGACTAGTATTTCAATGAAAAAAGCAAGACAAAATCCAGAAAGGCAAGTCAAGGAACGGACTATGACTAGTATTTCAAAGAAAAAGGCAAGACAAGATTCAGAGAGGCAAGTCAAGGAACGGACTATGACTAATACTTCAATGAAAAAAGCAAGAAAAAATCCTGAAAGGCAAGTCAAGGAACGGACAATGACAAATATTTCAAAGAAAAAAGCAAGAGAAAATCCAGAAAGGCAAGTCAAAGAAAGGTCAATGACAAAGGGTTCTATGCAAAAAGTTAGACAAAATGAGGAAAGAAAGAAGAAAGAAAGAATGTTAACTCTTAAATCAATGCACAAGTGCCGCTCTAGTAAATTGTATAAAGATTCAGAAAGGATGAAAAAACAGAATAAACGTTCATCAAGATTCAATATGATAGTAGAAAATGAAAGAAATAAGACTAAGCGCCAGAGTCTAAGGTCTAATTTAGATTATAAAATTAAGGAAAAGAGCTACAAAAGTTCAAAGCGATATGGTTCCAGCTTAGACGACTGCATTGAAAAATTTAAGAAGAATGTTTCAAAAGGCCCTGTTTATGTTTGTTCATGCTGTAACCAAACATGGTTTAAACATTCTGTTGTGTTATTCAACAAACTAAATTCTAAATGCTCTTCTGATGCAGTTAAAAAATTTTCTACAAATTACATCTCTGTTGATGATTGTGAATGGCTGTGTAAAACATGCTATGAAAAAATTAAACTTAACAAAGTCCCTCCAATGTCTGTTTTCAATCAAAATGCATTTCCTGTACTGCCAAAGGAACTGAATTTACATCAGCTAGAGGAAAGATTAGTTTCTTTGAGAATCCCATTTATGCAGATTAGAGAATTACCAAGAGGAGGTCAGTTGTCCATCAAAGGGAATGTTGTCAATGTCCCGGTTGACATTCAGCCTGTTATACACAGTTTACCAAGAACATTAGATAGTCACTATACAATACCTGTTAAACTTAAGAAGAAACTTTCATATAATAAATGTGATTTCACTGAAAATATTAGACCTCTGCATGTTTTAAGTGCTCTTCATTGGTTAGTGAACCATAGTGTACTGTATAAAGAATCTGGTGTTAAAGTAGATGATGACTGGATGCAATCAATTACTTCAGATTGTAGTGATACAGTAAAAGAGTTCTTTGGAATGACAGGTGAAAGCGTAAGTGAAGAATTAGATTGTAATGATGATGTGAATTATGACTCTGATCACTTTAGTGAAGTTGACGAGACAGAAAAGGTTATTGGTAATAGTGACACTATGCTGGATGCTGCAGACCCAAATAAAGACAACGCTTATACTTTTGCTCCAGGTGAGGGTCAAACACCACTCAGCCTTTATCAAGATCCTGATGCAGAATATTTGTCTTTTCCTACAATTTTCTGTGGACAGAGAAGAAGTCCAAATGATAAAAAACATGTTCACATTCACTATAGTGATACATGCAAGCTAGAACTGAGGCATATTGATCGCAGAGTAGCATCAAATATTCCCAATATCTTCTTTAAGTTAAAGAAAGTTCAACTGAAACAAATTTCTGATAAAGTCCATCTTGCTTTGCGTAGATGTAAAACAGAAGGTAAAACATTTACTGCCTCACAAATGCTTGATACAAATCATCTTAAAGGTGTTGTGAGATTGGATGAGGGATTTTATATTTTCAGAAGTTTAAGGAATTCACCACCATATTTTGAAGCCCGTAAAAAAGATGTTTTTGCAATGATTAGACAACTAGGATTACCTACTTGGTTTACATCTCTTTCGTCGGCAGATACCAGATGGCATGATCTACTAAATATGCTCTCTCAGATAAATGATGGAAAAACAATGTCTGTGGAAGAATTGGATAACTTGACTTGGATTGATAAAACAAAACTTGTGCAAAAAGATCCAGTTACATGTGTAAGGTATTTTGACAACCGAGTACAAGAATTCATAAACACTGTACTTAAAAGTCCCCATGACCCATTAGGAAAAATAATAGATTACTTTTATCGTGTTGAATTCCAACAAAGAGGTTCACCTCACATCCACATGTTAATATGGATTGAAAAGGCTCCTAGATATCATGAAAGTTCATTAGATGAAGTAACATCCTTCATAGATAAGTATGTATCTTGTGAGAAAAATCCAGATCAACAACTTGTAGAACTACAGATACATAAACATTCCAAGTCTTGTAGAAAGAAACAGAAATCTATTTGTAGATTTGGTTTTCCCATTCCTCCAATGAAAAGCACAACTATATTGGAACCGTTAAATGACTGTAAAGAAAAGCAAAATTACAAAGATTTATTTGTCAAAATACAAAAGAAATTGGATGAGTTGAAGGAAACAAATATTACGGTAGATGATTTCCTTACTGAGATCAAAGTAAGCAAGGATGATTACATCAAAGCAGTCCAAAGCTCATTGAGTGGTCCAAAGGTTTTTCTGAAAAGAAAATTAAGTGAGGTTAGAATTAATGCATACATGAAACCTATTCTAAACGCTTGGGGTGCAAACCATGACTTACAATTTGTATTGGATCCATATGCATGTGCTGTATATATAGTTTCATATATTAGTAAAGCACAGAGAGGAATGAGTATTCTTATGAATGAGGCATGTAAAGAAGCTAGAAGAGGAAATATGGATCTCCGACAACAGGTTAGACATATTGGAAATAAATTCTTGAATAGTGTTGAGGTTAGTGCCCAGGAAGCCTGCTACTTACTTTTACAACAGCCATTGACAAAAGCCTCAAGGGATGTTGTTTTCATTAACACTTCTTTGCCTGAAGAGAGAACATTCCTACTTAAGTCTAAGGAATCTCTTGAAAAATTATCTTCAAATTCTACAGATATTGAAGCAGATAATACCATTAAAAGATATTCTAAAAGACCAAAACAACTTGAAAATTGGTGTTTAGCAGACTATGTGTCCCAGCTTGATATCAAATACAACACTGACAAAGGCACTGCAAGAAATTCAGGTGAAAACATTTCTGAAACATTAAATGAAGAAACCAATGAAGGTGAAAACAATGAAAACATGGATACATATTGTAACGAGGATGAGGTGCTTGACTCAGACACAAATGACTATAATTCAAGTGAGGATAGACAATATTCTATTCCTGGGGGTCGAATTGTTCTCAAAAATGGAATTGTTATAAGTGAAAGGAAACAAAGAAAAGTCATAAGATTTGTAAGATTTTCGAAAAAAATTGACATCGAACAGTTCTGTAGAGAAAGATTGCTTCTATTTACTTCATGGAGAGATGAAAGTATTGATTTGAAACAAGGTCATGACTCTTACCTATCAAGGTACAGATCCATTAAAAATTTCATAGAGCACAAAGCCTTGCAGTATGAAAAGAATGCTGATGAACTAGATGATGCAATGGAGCGTGCTCACAATGAGGAAGATTTTGATGATGTTGCCCCAGGCACAGAGCAGTCTGAGCAGGATGACTCAAATATTGGTGCAAAAGAAAGTGAAAGTTTCATATTCTTTGATCCTGATAGACCTGAAAATCAGAGACAAGGTGATATTGCTGGAGATGTTGGTTTAAGTGTTGCTTCTGTAGATATTAGTGTACGCAGGAAAACAATGTCAGACATAGATTACAGGCAATTGATAAAATCATTGAATACGAAACAGAGAGAATTTTTTATTCATGTTTTCCAATCTGTTAAGCGTGATGAACAAAAGTTGAAAGTTTTTTTAACTGGTGGTGCAGGCGTTGGAAAATCTGTTCTTGTAAGTGCATTGTTTGAAGCTTTGCAGCGTTACTTGACATCTAATCCTGGTGATAATCCTGAGAACTGTAGAGTTCTTCTCTGTGCACCAACAGGTAAAGCTGCTTTTCATATAAATGGGGTAACATTACATTCAGCTTTCCGCATTCCAGCAAGCCAGGGTTATGATTGTACTCCACTTAATAGTGACACTTTAAACACCCTTCGAACAAAATATAAAGACTTGTCTGTTGTTATGATTGATGAAGTGTCCATGGTTGGAAATAACATGCTTAAACTCATAAATGAAAGATTAAAACAAATAAAGGGCAGTAATGTTCCATTTGGTGGCTTGCATATGATATTCATTGGAGACCTTTTCCAGTTGAAACCAGTGATGGATGGTTGGATATTTGAGAATTTGAAAACAAATTTTGGACCTTTAGCTACAAACTTATGGCAGGATTTTATTGTAATGCATGAATTGGATGAGATCATGAGGCAAAAGGAAGACAAGCAATTTGCTGAACTTTTGAACAGATTACGAGAAGGAAATCATACACAAGTTGACATTGAAAATCTAAAAAAGAGATTGACTGATACTGCTAGTACAGACTATCCACAAAATACAACACATTTATTCAATACCAATGAGAAAGTGAACAATTTCAATGTCAGGAGCTTTCTTAATAATACTAATGAAAAAGTAAACATTCCTGCTCTTGATCATGTATTAGGAGATGACAATGTGACAGTTAAACAACAACTAATATCAAAGTTGCCACATGATTCCACACACACTGCAGGGCTTAGTCAGATGGTAGGAATAGCTATTGGAATGATTTATGACCTATGTCTTAACCTTGATGTAGATGATGGATTAGTAAATGGGTCTTCTTGTATGATAAATAAAATTGAATACAGACAGAAAAATACTACTAGACCAAGTATTGTGTGGGTTTCTTTCAATGATGATAAAATCGGAACATCATGGCGTTCAAAGTACAGACATTTGTATCATAGTGCTATTAATCCATTATGGACACCTATCTTTGATTCAAAGAGGAACTTTGTGTATTTGAGAAAAACTTTTGTGAGAATACAAATCCCTCTGCGCCAGTCAACAGCAAAAACTGTACATAAATCTCAAGGAGACACGTTGAGTCAGGTTGTAATAGATATGGATGGAAAACGTGTATTTTCCCATGCCCATTATGTCGCAATAAGTAGATCAAGATCCCTGAAAGGCCTTTACATTCTAAACTTGAATGAAAGCAAGATTTCTGTGTCAACTAAAGTTCAAGAAGAAATGATACGTTTAAGAGAATCACAGAAATTGAAACTATGTTACACTCCAGTTTACATGACTAGTGACACTCATTTCACATGCCTTTTCAACAATATGCAGTCTTACAGAAGCCATAAGGATGAATTGTTTTCAGATCCCAATGTCAAAGCTGCAGATTGTTTATGCTTATTAGAAACATGGTTAACTGCAGATGATTCCATCGATTTAGTGCAGAGAACTGGATATCAAATTGTTAGAGCAGATGGGAAACAAGTAAGCAATGCTCGTCCTCACAGAGGAATTATCGTTTATGTGCGGGACAACATTCATATTTCTCATAGCTTTTCTGTGGTAAAGAAAAACATAGAAATGATTGTTGTAGAACTCTTGGTGCAAGATAAAGAAATAGTCATTGCAACATTGTACAACTCTCCTAAATCTTCGGTGACTGACCTGAAGAAATTTCTAACTGAAAATTTAAAGCATTTCAAAGGGAAGCACCTCATTATTCAAGGTGATATCAACATTGATTTATTGGATATGAATACAACTATCCAGAGGTTTATGCAGGATTTCTTCAACTGCAGTCAACAAGTGTCAAAAACAACCCATTATTCTGGCTCCTTAATTGATCATATTTACAGTAATATACCACTGATTCTCACTGATGTCATAGAATGTGTCTGGTCTGATCATTCGATGGTGTATTCTGCTGTGCCAAATCACAGTGTCAATCTTTCATAAAGTTTAAAAAAAAAATCATTAATATTGAGTTGTGTGAAGCTAATGACAAGTTTACATATTATTTTGAATGAAAGAGGTCAGTTTGAAATCTCACCCGTCATTGTTTTTTGCTTTGTCTGCTATTTCAGCAGACAAAGCTGGTGGTTCATATAGGTATGGGTGGCCACTATAGGTGCAGAAAGGTGGACACAAAGATATGTGACCTGTCACACTGAAAGGGACCTTCTGGTTTTTCCATTTAACCAAATCTTGAGATACATGAGATTCAGCAGATATCAACCAGATGTCATATTTGGAATTTTATTGAACATGTAAAACAAACAAGGAAACGAAATATATATATATCCAAGAAATTGCCTTAGAATGAAAAAAATTGATCCTAGTTAGTTTGCACAGACTGGCTAGGTTTGATATTTTTCACACTTTCCATAAGGTACTGTTAAGCTTGGCGGGTCACATAATTATGATCAAGCGATATAACATTCTTTTCTTATTTTTTTTCCTTCATGTTCAACACATATTTCAGCATCTAATAAGAAAGAGAGAAATTTCTACTGTAAGCCTTGTCATATGCTGAACTGTGTGGCAGAAGATTAACATAACGATCAGCCTGCAGTCACATGTTGACTGATCATTTTACACCTTTAACCCATTACCATACAGTGATTCCTTTTGACTCCCCAGAAGATAATGTCCATGGAAAACCATGTGGAAAATGAAGAAATTGCTTGTGAAAACCAAATTCTTCATTTCCCACAATGTTTTCTACATAAGATGACCAAACATGTAAGATTCATTCATTTTAAATTGTCATCTGCAACATTTTTGAATTTGGACTAAGTTAAATTTTTTAGATTTACACTGAGGAAATACTATTGTTTGTCGGAAATTATGTCACTGTTTAATTAATAGAATTGATTCCTATTTGTTACTTTCTGTTACACATGAACTTGCTACTTTACATTAATTCAACTGTACCTTTTTACTCACATTACTATTCCATTCTGCATAATTTTTCTGAAGGCAGTGCAGAGCTTAGCAAATGGTTCATCACGTATAAAAACAAGTTAAATGAGATTTGTAGATTAACATCTCATATATATTTATTGCAGTATGTTCTTTAAATTTCGAAATGTGTTCACACTAACTTACACAAATTTTGTATTTCACATCAACCTCAGTATTGAGAAGAAAACTCATCAAAAAATTAATGACCTGTAGGGTGAAAAATTATGCACAATGGTAAGATTATTGTGACAAATAGAGCAAATATTTATATTTTTATACGCCTGAAGGTTCATATTGTTATGGCCCCGGTCGTCTGTCTGTCCGTCAGTCTGTCCGTTAGCAATTTCTTGTGTGCGCAACTTCTCCTACAGTTTTGATTGGAATTTAATCAAACTTGCCACAATGATTCTCCATTGTGTCTATTTGTGCACATCGCTTACGGAATTCAGATAACCTGTTTCGTTTTTGAATTATCTGCCCTTGAATTGAAAAAATGGCAAATTTTACAAACAAGCCCCTCTCGGGTGTATATGCGCCACTCTGCGGAGCTCTTGTTCCTATTTTGATTATACTTGTTCTAAGCTCAGTAAAGCACTGTCTTACTTTTGTTAAAACTGCTGATCTACTGAAAAAGTTCATGTACCATTCATTGTTTGATTCAAAATATTAGTTTAGTGTTTTATGCGAGTTTTAGAATAAATCTCTGAAATGATTAGAAAATCAAAACAAAGACTAGTACTGATCCAAAAGGAGAATATATTTCAAAGATACTTAATGAATATATATAGCAATGTCATAGATTAACAAATAGACTTTGTTAGAAGTGGAAATGGTGCTTTGCACAAAGAATATCACAATAACCACATTTATATATAAATCATATGAAAGTCATGACAGATGATAGCAAGGGAAAGAGAGAAAAACAAACTATTTATTATATGTTACTCAAATAACAAGAGGACTGATATCATTATGACAGTCAAATATTCATATAAAGGGATTAATGCAACATCATTGTAAATGTGTATGTATTTAAATTTAATTATAATAGTTTAGAAATAATCACTTAAGTATGTTTTTGTATGGCATAGAACAATTCTTTCATATAATAGATGGAAAGGCATTTTAATATATAGCTGTACAATCTGCAAAACTTTGTTTTATCATTGGAATAAAAGCTTACAGGTCTAAAACTCATATATGTACATTTATAGTGAAGATGTCACTCATAACAGATCAAGACAATCCAGAAAGGCTTGTCGGTCTGTAAAGGGTAGAATGATGATCAAAACACATGAAATATGATCATATTCTATTTTAAACAATGGGGTCCTGCTTGACATGGTAGCTTGAATGCCAAACTCATTTCTTGTGAGAAGTTGCGGGTGATGTGATTGGATTACATTCAAGCTGCCATCCATGTGGGTATGGCCTTTGGCAAGTCATTTCAGAGCCCCAGCCTAGTTATAGAGAACATTGTTGACAAAAATTAAGTTGTCCTGGGTTAATATCAGCAGATAGTAGCAATATGCTTTTTGAATTTAGATGTTATACAAAGGTTTGAATAACAGATAATGTTGAGATGAATTAACATTTTACTTTTGTCAAAAACATGAATAAGCTGTAATGAAACTTAACGCTTTCCCAAATAAGAGCTTGTTCATGACGTCCCTAATTTAAGAGGCTTCTGTAAACATTGAGTGCTGATAATCAGCATTTTCTTCTTTTGCTTCATTTTTTTCATAAATTTATTCATTTATTTTTATTTTGCTATATTGTGCAAAACCTGTTTTCATCACCTTCCATTTTGTCTTCTGGTGCAGCTTTTAAATTGGAAGTCTAAAACAATGCCATTTGGGAAAGGGTTAATTGAAAATTTTAAGTAATACATGTACATGCATAATATGAATTCTGCAAGTTGTTTATTTAACAACTTTTATGTAATGAAAATATGTATTGATTGTATGCTATTGTAAACAACAATTTCAATTACTTAAACATTCTTTAATAAAACTTCATTATTTACAGAAACACTTGTGTTTGAGTTTTATTTATACTACCAAATCAAGTTAAACATAAAAACCACTGGTGGTGAACTCGGCCAAAGCAAGGGACATTTTTCGCTACCACAAGGTACAGATATTTCAGTTAAATGTGAGTTTAAAGATCTGATTGGATAGTTTTTCTAATAACAATGAATTTGTTCTAAAAATAGACCGGATGTAGCAATTTGTATAGACAAACCGTCTGTGTTGTTATAAAATCTCGTAACTACAGCTTAATCCAAGCCGTAGTTACAATATTTAAAACAACACAGACGAAATACTATGATCGCGAAAAAATGTCCAACGCTTTGGCCGAGTTCACCACCAGTGAAAACTATCTGGCAAGGTCATATAAATCAAAATTGTGCATTTTACGGCAATTTAAAGAGAGAGATGAAAAAGATCATATCCATGATAATTTTGTGTTGTGTGGAAATCTAAGATGGAAAACCCTACGATACAGAATTTCCAGCCAAATTCTGCCTTATTTCCATAAAACTAAAGCCTTGGCATCATTAGTATCATTTACACCTGTTTTCAGCTCTCCTGAGCACAAGGTGCTATTATATGAGCTTTAATGATCGTCCATCGTCCAGCATCTATCTGTTGCGGGACTTAACCCATTACTACACATTGACTCCCTAAAAGATAACAGCTTTGAAAAACAGTGCGGAAAATGAAGAAATTGCATGTGACAAGCAATTTCTTCATTTCCCACAATGTTTTCTATGCCAAAACACCAAAATATTTTAAATTTCATTCACTTGAAATTGTCGTCTGCAATATCTTTGAATTTGGAAAAGCCCCAAATTTTGCCATTTTGGTAATGGGTCAAAAAATATATTGGAATTTCATCTTTAACTAAGTTTCACTGAAAAAGATATGGCAGGTTGGATCTGAGTACAATAATACACAGAAAATATTGAGGCAAAAGGAGAAAGTGCTGATTATCAGCATTTTCTTCTATTGCCTAAATGTTTTCTCAAGCCTATTCTATCGGGGACATCAAAACCAGCCCTGCGTCCAGTAAGACAAAACGTTTTGTCTACTGAACGCAGCCCAGGTCTTGTTTCAGTTTGGAAAAGGGTTAAGCTGCGGTTACAAGGTTTGGTTGAAATACAGGGATATACATATTGTCGCTTTTCTGCAAAAACCTTGTATCTGCAGCTTGTTTTAAGCTGCAGATACATGTTTTTGGCAGAAAAGCAGCGATATATAACTTTTCCTATTTACAAACAATACTTATTACCACTGAGAAATAAGGTTTCTCAAGGTAAAGTCTATTCTGGAATCAGCTTTCCTGTCAAATTTCCTTATGAAAATCTATACTTGAACCGTCTCATTGATTGAAATACTGAGCCAGTGGAGCGATACAGGCCCTCTTGGGCCTCTTGTTTGTTTAAAAACGACAATATAATTATGCAATGATTCATTCAATGCAACAACCCCATGTCACAAAGTCAATCGAACTAATACCATACTCAACAACATCTGTGTACAATATTTATTTTAATACTTTGGAAAGGGTTGAATGACAACAACCACAGACCAAGTTAAAACCTTTTTATGCCCCAGTATCGAAAGATTGGGGCATATTGTTTTACCATTGTCTGTCTGTCAGTCAGTCTTTCGTTCTGTCTGTCTGTCTGTCAGTCCGAAACTTAAAATGAAAACATAACATTGGCCATTTCCGGGGCATGTGTGTTTCACAAACACATCTTGTTCGTCTGGTAATGGTTTAACCCATTACCAAACGACAAAATTTTAGGGTGATCCAAATTCAAAGATGTTGCAGACTACAATTTGCCGTGATTGAAATCTAAATTTTTTATGATGTTTTTGTGTAGAAAACATTGTGGTAAAAGAAGAAATTGCAAGCAATTTCTTCATTTTCCACAATGTTCTCCAAAGCCTTGAACTTGTAGGGCGTCCAAAGGCTTGACTGTGTGGTAATGGGTTAATAACATTTGTTTCCATATTTTCCAGGATTCCTATGGTAACGGGAGGCATGAATCCAAACCCTTCCATCAGTAACATGGGTAACTATGGCAACCAGATGGCACAGAGCCAATCCGTGGGTCCGGGGAGCTACATGCAGCAGCGTATACCTACACCCCAACAACAACAACGTCTTCAGCAGATACGCCAGCAGCAGATGCTGCTACAGCAACAAAAACAACAACAACAGCAGCAACAAATGCAGCAGACCAATCAGCAGCATCAGACCGCGGCGCTCGTCGCTCAGCTACAGCGGCAGATGAACCCTGGACCGGCCCCTCAATATAATTACCAACAGCCACCTCAGTATTGAGTTGTTAATTAACCCTTTCCCAAATGACAAAATTTAGGCAGGTCCAATTCAAATGCTGCTGGGGACGACAAAATGGATGCTAATAAAGATTGAAATTGTGAGTGATATAGCCAAGAAAATATTGAGGCAAAAGGAGAAACTGCTGGTTATCAGCAGTTTCTTCTTTTGTCTCAATGTTTTCACAAGCCTTTTCTATTAGGGACGTCAAAACCAGGTCTTGTTTGGGAGAGGGTTAAACCCTTTCCCATATCGTCGGTGCTATTTCAAAACTGCGTAACACCAGCTTGAGTAAAGCTGGAGTTGCGAGGTTTTGCAACAGCGTCAATGATTACACTGATGAGCTCGTTGCTCAGCTACAACGACAGATGAACCCCGGACCGGCCCCTCAATATAACTACGAACAGTCACCACAGTATTGAGATGTTAATCCATTCCCATATCGTCGGTGCTATTTCAAAACTGCGTAACTCCAGCTTGATTAAAGCTGGAGTTGCAAGGTTTTGCAATAGTGCCGACAATTATACTGATGAGCTCGTTGCTCAGCTACAGCGACAGATGAACCCTGGACCGGCCCCTCAATATAATTACCAACAACCTCCTCAGTATTGAGTTGTTAAACCAATTCCCATATCGTCGGTGCTATTTCAAAACTGCGTAACTCCAGCTTGATTAAATCTGGAGTTGCGAGGTTTTGCAATAGCGCTGACGATTATACAGATGAGCTTGTTGCTCAGCTACAGCGACAGATGAACCCTGGACCTGTGCCTCAATATAATTACCAACAACCTCCTCAGTATTGAGTTGTTAAACCAATTCCCATATCGTCGGTGCTATTTCAAAACTGCGTAACTCCAGCTTGATTAAAGCTGGAGTTAAGAGGTTTTGCAATAGCGCCGACGATTATACTGATGAGCTTGTTGCTCAGCTACGACAGATGGACCCTGGACCGGCGCCTCAATATAATTACCAACAGCCACCTCAGTATTGAGTTGTAATTGAGTTAGACTTCTGTCAATGTACATGTGACACTCGTTATGTTAACATCGAATAAGTCGAATTTCTGCCTAAGTCAAAGTAAAAATATGGTCGCGTCGTCATCAATGGATATTGAATAAAATATTTTGAAATAAATAAAGCCATTGAAATAAAGAAGGGAAAGGAAAGAAATTGTTCAATTCAAGTAATTTCTTTCCTTTTCCTACCATATTTCGATAAAAGTTGAACTCCAGATATCTCCAGGTAAAATGATGTTCCCTACCACTTAGATAACGTGATACGTTTCTTCCTTACCTCTATATTTCCTTTGAAAATAGTTCTGCATACAAATATTAAGAAACATTCTGTTTTACTGTAAAAAGCCCAAATTATTTATATTGGTAAGCTAGAAGTAAAGAAATTACATAATACCACAAAACACTGCGAGGAATCATTGTTCTCAATTTTTTTTATATAATTTTGTTAATTTATGACCAATTTGGAAAAGAATGAAGTAGAGAAGGCGGGAAAACACTAGGGTTTTGCTGAATGCATAGGATCTTTGAAAAGATATATGGTAAAGATATTGGCAACATACCAAATTTTTTATTCAAAATATGCAAGATTTCCAACATCCATTTTATTCCTAGTGTGTTTCCACCTTCTGCTTCAATCCGAATTTAAATTGGTCAAATATGAACTAAATTATTCACGAATTTCTGGAATTGTTGTTTCACAAGATTCCCTGCCATGAAAAGAATTATTTAATCATGGTCATATTTTGATGTACATTTATTGATCTGTATTGTACATGGTTTTGTGCAGAATTTGAATAATGAAATATGTATTGTATGCTGCCTTTTGTTCTTTTACACTGATAAAATCTGAGGTGGGGGGGGGGGCTAGTTTAGCCTACCATGCACCTCCAGACTTTTTAAGCAAAATAATGAAAATTGGTCATCACCTGCATGTGCATTTAACCCTTTCCCCAACAAGACCTAGTTTTGACATCCCTTATTGAAAGGGCTTGGGAAAACAATGAAGCAAAAGAAGAAAATGCTGATAATCAGCATTTTCTCCTTTTGCCTCGATATTTTCTATGCTATATTTTACAAAAAATCCTATCTCTATCAACATAAATTCTGTCGTCTGCAACTGCTTTTGATATGGACCACCTTAAATTGTTGTCGTTTGGGAAAGGGTTAAAACGACTTCTATCTATAAAGTTCTCTAACACACAAGAAAAACAGGCAAGTAAGAGACCAAATCTTTCATACTCTTCTCACCTCATTACGCATGGCACGGCTACGCCAAAATCAGCGCCAAGATGCTGTAAGGAAATTGTTAGCCAGACAAGGCCCGAATGAACAGGAGGGGGGTCTAGGGGGGCTTAGCCCCCCCATGTTGGCCAAAAATGCCGAAAGTTTAAGCCCCCCCCCCCCATGTTGGCCAAAAATGCCGAATTTTCCTTATTTTACATTGAACAATTAGGGGAACTCTAATTTAGCCTTCCCAATATTCAGACTCTGGAGCTTTAGCCACCCCATTATGAAATTGCTTCCCACGGGTCTGCAGACAAAGTCAAAATGTTGTCAGAAGACATTTTGGAGTCATCAAATCGACAATTTCATTACTATACACGCGGTTGGTGCTAACTGGGACCACAAACGATCGACTATGTTGAGGACGTCCAAGAGTTACGACGGTAGAACTTATAAGAGAGGTTTTGGCCTTTTAACCCATTCCCATACAATGACTCCTTTGACTCCTTACAAGATCATGGCTTTGGAAAGCATTGTGGGAAATGAAGAAATTGCTTGTGACAAGCATTTTCTTCATTTCTCACAATGTTTTCTGACCCAAAAGTCAAAGTTTCAAAAATTTCATCGCATTGAAAATGTCGTCTGCAACTTCTTTCAATTTGGACCACTCTAATATTTTGTCGTTTGGTAATGGGTTAGAATACAATGTTTTATTTATTGTTTATCAAACCCTGTGTTGTATGTACTCGTTGGAATAGTCTCATCGATTCCAATGAGTACCAGCAAAATAGGGTTTGACTTTAAAATAACAAAGTTAGAATGTCTTTGACCCCACTTACATTTATCTGTAATTAAACGACGCCAAGGCATGACCGATTCGTTAGGTTGACCCACCTACGAGATTAGGTTTAGGACTGATACTGAGACCGATAATCAAAACGCCAGGACTTCACAACAATCAAATATCCAAAGTCCAAACCGTAAGAATCATTAGCTCACCTGAGCACGAAGCGCTCGTGGTGAGCTATTGTGGTCACTTTTTGTCCGGCGTCCGTCCCTCTGTCTGTCCGTCCGTCTGTCAATGATTGGGGTGTTGACACTAGCATCCACAAAAGTTAGGCAATCTTGATCAAACTTGGCCAAAACAAGTAGGATCATAAGTTCTCGGACAAGTTCGATTATGGACCTGATTGGACCAGAATGTGCGGAGTTATCTGCCCTTGAATGTCAAAAAAATGCTGTTTTTAGCTCACCTGAGCAACATGCTCAAGGTGAGCTTTTGTGATCACCCTGTGTCCGGCGTGCGTCGTGCGTTGTGCGTCGGAAGTCGTCAACAATTTCTTTAAACATCTTCTCCTCCTTAACCACTGGGCCAATCCTAACCAAACTTGGCAGGCATGTTCCCTTGGTGACCCTTTTCAAAACTTGTTTTCAAATTTTTGATTCTTCAAAAAATGTGGGCGTGGCAGGGCGGGGCTTATCAGACTTAGAGAAATTGTTAAATAATTCTTCAAAAATCTTCTTCTCCTTAACCATTGAGTCAATTTCTACCAAAGTTGGCAGAAATGTTCCTTTGGTGACCCTTTTCAAAACTTGTTTTCAAATTTTTGATTTGTCAAAAAATGTGGGCGTGGCAGGGCGGGGCTTATCAGACTTAGAGAAATTGTTAAATAATTCTTCAAAAATCTTCTTCTCCTTAACCATTGAGTCAATTTCTACCAAAGTTGGCAGAAATGTTCCTTTGGTGACCCTTTTCAAAACTTGTTTTCAAATTTTTGATTCGTCAAAAAATGTGGGTGTGGCAGGGCGGGGCTTATCAGACTTAGAGAAATTGTTAAATAATTCTTCAAAAATCTTCTTCTCCTTAACCATTGAGTCAATTTCTACCAAAGGTGGCAGAAATGTTCCTTTGGTGACCCTTTTCAAAACTTGTTTTCAAATTTTTGATTTGTCAAAAATGTGGGCGTGGCAGGGCGGGGCTTATCAGACTTAGAGAAATTGTTAAATAATTCTTCAAAAATCTTCTTCTCCTTAACCATTGAGTCAATTTCTACCAAAGTTGGCAGAAATGTTCCTTTGGTGACCCTTTTCAAAACTTGTTTTCAAATTTTTGATTCGTCAAAAAATGTGGGTGTGGCAGGGCGGGGCTTATCAGACTTAGAGAAATTGTTAAATAATTCTTCAAAAATCTTCTTCTCCTTAACCATTGAGTCAATTTCTACCAAAGGTGGCAGAAATGTTCCTTTGGTGACCCTTTTCAAAACTTGTTTTCAAATTTTTGATTCGTCAAAAAATGTGGGCGTGGCAGGGCGGGGCTTATCAGACTTAGAGAAATTGTTAAATAATTCTTCAAAAATCTTCTTCTCCTTAACCATTGAGTCGAGTTTTACCAAAATTGGCAGAGATGTTCCTTTGGTGACCCTTTTCAAAACTTGTTTTCAAATTTTTGATTCGTCAAAAAATGTGGGCGTGGCAGGGCGGGGCTTATCAGACTTCGAGAAATTATTAAATAATTCTTCAAAAATCTTCTCCTTAACCATCATGTCAATTTTTACCAAAGTTGGCAGAAATGTTCCTTGGGTGACCCTTTTCAAAACTTGTTTTCAAATTTTTGATTCGTCAAAAAATGTGGGCTTGGCAGAGCGGGGCTTATCAGACTTAGAGAAATTGTTAAATAATTCTTTAAAAATCAAATGTTTATCCAATGTGTACCAATATTGGCTGGAATGTTTCTTGAGTGACTGTCTTCACTGTGTGTTGAGAAATTTTTGATTCGTCAAAAAATGAGGGCATGGCAGGGCGGGGCTTATCAGACTTAGAGAAATTGTTACATAATTCTTCAAAAATCTTCTTTTCCTTAACCAATGAGTCAATTTTTACCAAACTTGGCAGAAATGTTCCTTTGGTGACCCTTTGCAAAACTTGTTTTCAAATTTTTGATTCGTCAAAAAATGTGGGCAGGCAGGGCGGGGCTTATCAGACTTAGAGAAATCATGAAAAAAATCTTTAAAAATCAACCATTGGTCAAATTTGAAGTAAACTTGGCAGATCTGTTTCTTGAGTGACTGTTTTCAATGTGTGTTCATGATTTTTTTTATTTGTCAAAAAATGTAGGCATGGCAGGGCGGGGTTTATCAGACTTGGAGAAATCATTAAACATTTAACAATTCTTTGAAAATTTTCTTCTCCTTAATCGTTGGACCAAATTATACCAAATTATTCAGGAATGTTCCTTAAGTACCCCTTTTTATTTTTATTACAAATTTCTGATTCGTAAAAAATGTGGACATGGCAGGGTGGGACTTATTCGACTAGGAGAAATGATAAGAAAAATCAACTGTTGGGCCAATTTGTACCAGGGATGTTGCTTGAGTGACTCTTTGTAACAATAATATTGTTTGTGAATTTTTGATTTGTTAAAAAAAATGAGTGTGGCAGGGTAGGGCTTATCAGACTTAAAAAAGTCGTACAGAAATTCTTCAAAAATCAATTATGGGGCCAATTTAAACCAAGTATAGCAAAATGCTCATTGAGTTACTCTTTTCAAACACTTTGTTGTAAATTTTTGACAGGTTAATAAATGTTGATGAGGCAAGGAGGGGCTTGAAATATTAAGCATATTAATGCTTGTAATGTATCATTCTGATGTTTCAAAATTTAATTGTAAAAGTTAAATCTTGGTTATGAAAATCAAACTGGAACAGCACATGATATTCAATATTTAAGATGTCACTACATGCAATATGATTGAATACTAATGTGACTTCATTGCATTCATTGGAAATTATGAAACTTTATTAACAATAATTTGATACGACTTATATATTTGTTCACAACAAAATTTATATCATACACAATCAAATACAGGAAGAACTCAGGTGAGCGATATCAGTGCCTTTCAGGCACTCTTGTTAACTTTGTTTACTCTCTAGAATCTACTATTATTATTCGATCAAGGCAAAATTTGGACATTATGTTGGAGACCAAAAGATCTCGGATGAGTTTGATTTTCTGTCTGATCTGACCAGAAAGACAAGAGTTATGTGCCCTTGAATTCTACAAAATTGCCATTTTCGGCTGTTTTCTACCTAGTTTACACTCTAGATTCTACAATTATTAATCAATCAAGACAACTTGGACAGAATGTTGTGGACCATAAGATCTCGGATGAGTTTGATTTGCAGTCTGATCTTTTCAGAAAGTTGAGAGTTATGTGCCCTTGAATTTGACAAAATTGCCATTTTCGGCTGTTTTCGACCTTGTTTACACTCTAGAATCTACAATTATTAAATTGAATTGAATTATTAATTAATCAAGGCAAAACTTTGACACAATGTTGGGGGCCATAAGATCTTAGATGAGTTTGATTTTCAGTCTGATCTAATGAGAAAGTCGTTATATGCCCTTGAATTCGACAAAATTGACGTTTTTGACTGTTTTCGACCTTGTTTACACTCTAGAACCTACAATTAGTAATCAGTCAAGACAAAACTTGGACACAATGACGGGGGCCATAAGATCTCGGATGAGTTCGATTTTCACAACGTTATTGAGCATAAGTTCGTTTTCAGTCTTAAAGTCATAAATATTAATTGAATTGAACGAAAGTGTTGCTTATATCACTTTGGTTCAGGTGAGCGATATAGGACCATTATGGTCCTCTTGTTGCGTGATGTAGAACACCTAGCACTACGTTCATATGTAGGTCTACCCTTGGATGCCGGAAGAAGACGTGTAAGATTGAATTGCCTGACTACACAGCGACCCACAGCTTTCCTGCAAGTTCTTGGAGAAAGGTTCTCCTAAAGTCGAGTCCATATTTCTTCTGTACAGCTCTGATGACCGGAGACGCAGTATTAGTGGTAGGTACACCAGACTATACTTTCATGTGCACCCCTAGCATGAAAGATATATAATTATCTTTAGAAATGACATCCTTTAAATACGATTAAGCAGAGGATGAAACTACATGCACATTGTGCATCAAAAAATAATCTAAAATTTTCAATGACTATTTCCCAAATGTAGAACCTTAATATTCAAACATGGAGAGTTCTGGTTCTACTCGATTTCTCAGTGATGCTCAATTTACAGTGTGACAGCACTTTGATTTGTGAAGTGGGCCCAGTGGTTTCCCAGGGAAAAATTGAAGAACTGACCCCCAGATGCGCTGCGACACCCCCGAAACCCACTACAAAATGATAAAAATTCGGACTCTTTGAAATATGTTGCAGAAGACAAGTTCGGGTGAACGTAATTTTACAATTTTGGTCTTTGGATAGGAAACATCATGAGAAATGAAGAAATGACTTGTAATAAGTAAATTCTTCGTTTTAAACAATGTTTCCAAAAGCTTCAGATCTTGAGGGCGTCAAAATGCATGAAAGGAATTCGAAAAAATGCACTGGGCTTCAACATTACAAAATTTCTGGCTACGCCCCCGGGTTGTCCCCTGACTCCCTATAGATTTCGAAATTGGACCCCCTAAAATTCTGTTAATTGGAAAGGTTTAATATTGAAAAACGATCCTTTGTCGCGGATATTTAGATTGATCTAATAAGTTGCGTGCTATTTTTAAATAAAATGACGTATTCTCCGTAATGTAACTACAATTTAATAATGTTCAATTTATATAGTAGCCTTTCCCAAACGATGGAATTCTAAGGTAGTCGAGTTTGAAAGCTGTTTCAGACAACAGAATACATGTTTTTGCAGATAGAATTAGGTAAAATTTTTCACAGAAAATATTGAGACAAAATGAGAAAATGCTGATAATCAGCATTTTCATCTGTCGCCTAAATGTATTCCCGAGCCAGTTCTAATTGTGACGTCAAATCCATGTCTTGTTTGGGAGAGGGGTAGGGGTGTTTCTTCTCTGCGGAACGGTCAGAGGCGGGGGCGGACAGGATTTCTCAATTTATGGGGTGCAACTTTCCGCAAGATCAATTTCATAATTGTGACCCGTCACGCTAAAAGGGACCTTATCCGAACTCCAAAAATCCAAATTTTGACAAACTTGTCAGACCCAGCACAGGTCAACCAGACCAGACCCCGTATGCGAAAAAAGAACATACAATCAGGTAGGAAAAACTTTCCGGTTTTAGAAAATTACATAAAAGTGTGGGCCCTAGTCTGGCTGCGCGGACTGCGCAGACAGACTAGGGTCGATATTTTTCACACTTCTTATAAGGTCCCTTTTAGCGTGACGGGTCACATTTATTAGAATCACATGGATTTTAAGCGATGTTATGTTTCGCTAAAAATGTATATAAATACTAGATCTAGTTATTAATCTGCATAGGAATAGACTTTTCCAGAGCCAGTTCTAAACCCATGTCTTGTTTGGGAGAGGGGTACGGGTGTTTTTTCTCTGTGGAGCGGTCAGTGGCGGGGGCGGACAAGATTTCTGAAATGGGATCTAACTTTCCCCAATGGAGTTCGACCTACAATATCAATATCATATGAATTAGATATCATTAAATATCATTAGAATCACATGAATTTTAAGCGATTTTATGTTCATATGCGTATAGTACGAAGGTTTATAATATTGGAGAAAGGCAAATGTTTAAGTGAATGAAACCAGACCGAGCGTAGTGTTGCTATGGGGTCTTAGTAAGTCTAGGGGCATGCCCCCAGAAAATTTTGAATTCTAAGAAGCCATGTCCTGCAATCTGGGCACTTTCAGACAGCATTTTATACTTGGACCTTTCTTAACCCTTTCCCAAACGGCAAAATTTTACGGTGATCCACTTCAAACACTGCCAAAAATGACAAAATGGATGTTATTAAAGAGAGATTTTGTGTAAAATATGGCACAGAAAATATTGAGACAAAAGGAGAAACTGCTGGTTATCAGCAGTTTCTTCTTTTGTTTCAATGTTTTCCCAAGCCTTTTCTATTAGGGACGTCAAAACCAGGTCTTGTTTGGGAAAGGGTTAAAGGAAAATATGGGTTCATTATTGGGGGCAAAAGATATGCCCCCTCCCCCTTATAAATTATTGGGGGCCTGCCCCCTCTTCCTACTCCATTGATGTTTCGCTAAAAATCCATTGAAAAAATAGTTTTTAAAATAGTTTTTAAAATGCAACCGCTTAGATAGGCCTACTCATTTGAAAGATAAAACTCTAAAAATCAATGTGATTGAAATAGTTGATGACAAAGTTGAACGAAAAGAAGAGAGAAAAAAAAAACAACCAATCGGTGTTCGTTCGAACCCTCACACACTCGAACCCGTCCTGGGCCCGCCGGTGACGTGCATCAAACTTTTGTCGTCTGCGGATGAAAAATAAATCGTTTGTCCGAAATTCAAAAGGATCGGATACGGAAGTTGAAAAAGTTCAAAGTGGGCGGAGCTTATAAGACGAAGCGTAAATGAATCGGTTATAAATAGAATATCGGTGAGAATTTAGTGCGCGCCATATCCAGTAAGACTTATTTTGTCTATTTACTTTGTTGTGTAAGGTAAAAAGGGGTATTTAACAAAACGGATCTTATCCAAATATGAAAGTCACGGATGAATGATTTTATCATTTATGTACAGTGATACCGGACTACACGTTACGAAGTCGTAATTGATGTGTAATTAAAGTTATACCAGGTATGTATTCCTTTTATCTTCGGTCAACCTTTGACCTACTTTCGATTCACTAACCTCTTGGTCCTTGATCACTTTCCCTTTCATTCTTTCCTAGCTCTTTCCCAAACGACACCATTTTTGGACTGTTCTAATTTTAAAAGTGTTGCAGACGACAAATTTCAAGTTGGTGAAATTTCAAGAATCGTTGTATTTCAGGTAAGAAAACATTGTGGGAAATGAAGAAATTGCTTGTGACAAGCAATTTCTCAATTTTCCACAATGTTTTCTCGAGTCCTTTCTCGTGAAGGAGTCAAATGGGCTAGTGTCTACTATGATATTGAATATTTTCCTTTTTCTGTAACGATTGTGACATTTACCCAACCCTTTTATCAAAATATTTAGACTGGAAGAAGTTGCAGACGACGATTTTGATAAAACTAAGGAGACGCTGCAGACGATAATAAATAGAGATGAAAATCAAAGACGTTGCAGACGACAGAAATCGCGGATGTTGAGCTTCTGATTACATACAAAAATTTGATAAGGGTGGTTTTCAACATTATTATGTACATGAAAATTTCATTTTACAAATCCATAGGCGTAGGAAGAGGGGGCCAGGGGGGCCTCCCACAATAATTTGGAAAAGGGGCCTGCCCCCCCCCCCATAAAATACCTATATTTCCATTTACTTAAACGTTTGCCCCCCCCCCCCCCCCCCCATATTATAAACCTTCCTACGCTACTGAAATCATTTTGAGGTCTGCAGCAGATTTGAATTTGAAAGAGGTATACTGTTATTAATATTACAGGGTACAATTGCCCACATATTTCAAATGATGTCATCCGTTTTAAACTAGGTCTACAATATCCTTTTTCGCTATTTATGTAAATAGCAAAAAATCAAAATATCAAAGAGCGTATTTACATCAGAGAAGACTCGGATTACTGCATCGCCTGCTTTCTATTATGACAAGCAATTTCTTCAATGTTTTCTACCAAGAAAGATCAGCAGATGTACAATTTCAATCTTTTGAAATTGTTGTCTGCAACATCTTTCAAATTTAACAATATTTAACCTTTCATTCCCACACCTGAAAAATGAAAATTGCTGCTCACGACAATGGATGTTGATAAAAAGAAGATTAGATTTATACAATATCTTACAGAAATAATTGAGAGAAAAGAAGAAAATGCTAGTTATCAGCATTTTCTTATTTTCCTTCAATTCTTCTTAAACTGAAAGCCTTCTCTTAGGGAGGGTTTTGTTTAGGAAAGGGTTTAGAAAATATGACAAATAATTTGCATACATGTTAAAGGAAACCGAAAGAGGATATTCAAATGCACACAGACAATATTCAATTCCTTTTGAACCCTTCCCCACATAATGATGCATTTTGACGCAGTACAAAATAAAGGCTAAAACATTGTGGAAAATGAAGAAATTGCATGTGACCCATTTTGAAAGGAACTGTAGATAACAGAATGGGTTTTGACAAAGCTTGGTTTTATGATGTCATCATTTTCTTCTTTTGCCTCATTGTATCCCCAAGTTTTTCCAATTAGGTGTATCAAAATCAACTTCTTTTGAAATTTCTTGGGACGGAATTTATCTTGCCATTGCACAAGCTGGAAATAAATCCATTTGATATTTCTTTAATATATTTGTGACCCATCACGCTAAAAATGACCTTATAGGAAGTGTGAAAAATATGGACCAGGGGTTGAAAAATCCACTCGCCCGCTCGCATTGGCGAGTTGAAAATGCCGTAGAACGAGTAGATTTGGGGACGAACTAGTCCGACGGGGCGAGTGCAAATTTAGGACTTGAATCACGCTGATTGAGGGGAAAAAATAAAAGATCGAAAAGAAAGTATTTATTTCAAACTTCATATCGGAAACAATAATATTCGCTGTAAAATAAGACCTTTCCCTGTTTATGTCAATCAATCCCGAAAGTAAAACTAAACAAGGAAACTAGAGTAAATCTATGTTACTCATATGCGATGAATTGAGCGAGATCAAAGACGCTGCAAACACAGTCAATTGATGACGTAGTCATTCCAGTTTCAATATAATCACGTGATTTTTCCGCAACCAAATAAGGTTACGTTTTACTATGATTTGTTTACAAAAGTCGCGCGTGCCAAAAAGCGCGGGAAAATGGGATGAAGTCACTGTCAATTTTTGCTTATGGACTTATAAATACACCGACGTTAAGGGGGAATGCTCCAGTTTTTCGGAACACTCGGTCATTACTGTAGTAAATTAAATGTTTCGTACCACTATGTTTCGCTACCATTTTTTCAATAATATAACACACCATTACAATTTACCATTTTCGACGGCAAAAGTGTATTTATTATGCGAAACTGATTTCTTCAAGATGGAAATCGATTATTTAGAGCAAGACAGTGGTAAGTGTGTATGCAGTTACCACTGTTTTGCGTCATTTTATTCATGTGTGGCTGATAAAAATTGCTGTAATTCACTAATAAGTGCGCTGACCTATACATTTTCTTTTTGAATTATTACCAGGACATGTTGCTTAATACAATGATGGAGTTTTATCAAATTCTATTATGTAGAACTTGAAATATTTCCAAAAATATGCAAATTTTGACATAAAACACCCCAGCTTCTTTGATCTAACCGAACACGAGAGCATGCCGTTTTATACATTTACGCGTTTATAATAGCACATATTTTGGGTTTTCTGTTCGTATTAAATGTAAGACATTACTTTAAATCCGTTTTCGGGACTAACCGATCAATATACAGCATTTTATTAACATTTTAGTGACCTCGGACAGGTGCAAGAAATTGTCCATTTTTTGATGTAGGGGTGTGTGATACGAATGCCTATAAAATTCAAACAAGATCACTGACCATCCATTTTTATACGCCCGAAGGGTCGTATTATGTTATGGCCCCGCTCGTCTGTCTGTCCGTCCGTCCGTCCGTCTGTCCGTCCGTCTGTCCGTCCGTCCGTCCGTTAGCAATTTCTTGTGTGCGCAACTCCTCCTACAGTTTTGATCGGAATTTGATCAAACTTGCCACAATGAATCTCCATGGTGTCTAGTTGTGCATCCCGCTTACGGAATTTAATTAACTCTTTTCGTTCTTGAATTATCTGCCCTTGAATTAAAAAAATGCCCATTTTCTTGTGTGCACAACTCCTCCTACAGTTTTGATCAGAATTTGATCAAACTTGCCACAATGAATCTCCATGGTGTCTAGTTGTGCACACCGCTTACGGAATTTAGATAACTGTTTTCGTTCTCGAATTATCTGCCCTTGAATTTAAGAAAAAAATGCCCATTTTCTCAAAAATGTCCATTTTCTCCTGTGTGCAACTCCTATAGTTTCAACCAGAATTTAATCAAACTAGCCACAATGAATCTCTATGGTGTCTTCTTGTGCAAACAAAAACTTTTGATAACTTTTCATGTTTGAATTAACTGCCCTTGAATCGAAAAAATGGCCAATTTTACTGACAAGCCCCTCTCGGGCGTATATGCGCCGCTTTGCGAAGCTCTTGTTATTTTATTTTTCAATTGGTAATAACTTGTAATTTCAACATACAAAATATAAATGAATTCTATTATTGGGAAAAAAATTAGGAAACTGGAGCATTCCCCCTTAAATGGTTTTAACACATACGCGTTGTCTCTTTCTGTTATGCCGCCTCGCGATTACACAAGGAAATTCTTTCACATTTACCGGGTACATTGTAGTTGTACATATTAAACTGACCACCTGTGCTTCCTCGACCATTTCGACAGCTAATCTATCTTCCGAATTAAATAAAAAGTAAGTGTTTACAGTAATGTTTAATCGGCGATTAATTTATGGTAAAAAATGGAGTCAAGTCTTCAGGAGCCACATTCGATTTATTGACCATCTTTTATAATAAAATTGTTGCCTTATTCGCGGGTCCCCTTATTCGCCTATGACTTTTGAAGTGGCGATCGCCAGCGCGAGCCCTGTCTGTCATTTATACCAAAGAAACTTTATTTGTAGTGTCAAAGAGTTAGATCTATGTTATTTGCATAATAATCATGCGCGGATACAGAGGGGGGGTCAGGGGGTCATGACCCTCCCTGGAATTAGGCAAAAAAGGGGGTTATCAAAACGATTACTGGTTATGTCCCACATAAGCTGCGTCATTCGTCCCTGTATGCCACGACAAACCGTTGTTATATTCAGTCCTTCATGATATGACATGTATCTGCATGGATCCAGAGGGAGTCAGGGAGCCTAACACCCCCCCCCCCCCCCCCCCTGGAATTTGGCGAAAAAGGGGGTTTAAGATCGGACCCCCCCCTGGGAAAAATACCTGGATCCGCGCTTGATAATGCATCCGTAAGAGCCAACAGTCTAAATTTTTCTTCATCTTTAAGGGCGAGTTGGGTTGCCTTAAGGGCGAGTAGAAATTCAGAGCTACTAGTCCTACAGGACTAGTAGGTTTGAAGAAATTTTTCAACCCCTGCTGGACCCTAGTCACTCAGTGCAATCGGCTCAGCCAGACTTGGGCCGATACTTTTCACTTGTATGTAAAATATTCTGAATCTGGAATGCTTTCCCTATCTTATTATATGTTCATTTTTCGCATAAAGGATCTGGTTGACCTGTGCTGGGTCTGACAATTTTGCCAAAATTTGGATTTTTGTAGTTCGGATAAGGTCCCTTGTAACGTGACGTGTCACATTTCTTTTGACATGATTGTGTCTGTTCAGCAACGTCATGGCATGGTTACCTTGAATAAGCAACATTGAAATAAAAAGAGAAACTGCAGAATAATTATCGTTATAATTCATACCAGCATAAAAGTTCATTGTTTTGGGAAGGCTTTGAATTGGTTAATCTAATGATTATAGCTAATCACCTAAAATATTACACATTATTAGTTAGGAATCCACAATATTAAATAACAGGAATTCCATATTTGGTTTCCCAAACAATCCCATTGTATTTCAATGTCTAATTTAGTTATTGACCTAATCTAGGGCATTAACCCTTTCCTGAACGACAAAATTTTAGGGTGATCCACTTCAAAATCTGCCACGAAAGACAAAATGGATGTTATTGAAGATAGGATTTGTATAAAAAATGGCACAGAAAATATTGAGACAAAAGGAGAAACTGCTGGTTAACAGCAGTTTCTTCTTTTGTTTCAATGTTTTTCCAAGCCTTTTCTATTATGGACATCAAAACCAGGTCTTGTTTGGGAAAGGGTTAATCCATAATCCCACAAAAGGGTGCCTTCCGACGCCCCAACAAGAAAAGGCTTTGGAAAACATTGTGGAAAGTGAAGAAATTGCCTGTAACAAGCAATTTCTTCATTTTCCACTATGCTTTCTACCAATAGAGACAAAAAAAAATGTAAAATTGTATTCACTTGAAATTTTCGTCTGCAACATCTTTGAATTTGGACCACCTTATAATTTTTATGCTCCCCGAAAAATTTCGGGGGAGCATAATTATAGTCGCCACGCTATCCGTCCGTCCACAGCTAGATCTTGGCAACCCTTGGACCAAATTCAATGAAACTTCACATGTGAACTCCCTGGGATAATCCCTAGGGACCCTTTTCTCTGTTTCTTGATTTGGGGCTGCGTGATGGAAAAAGGGGCCTTAATGTAAAAATTAGTTTTTCTCTTCATCTAATGGGCATAATTTAACAATATTTTGTACTTATGTGCCAAATGAGATGTTCTACACCATATTTTATATATGATGCGTGTACAAATAATCTGTCATGGGAAAAGGGGGCCTAATGTATGATATTTTTTATTTTGTGACAAACACTTATTCGGGGAGCATAATCCGTCTAGGACGGCTCTTGTTTCGTTTGGGAAAGGGCCTAAATGTGTACAGAGGTCTTCTCTCAAATATTAGTTTATTGACCCAAGTAGGCTGTGGAAGACCATATTGACCTTTTCTGAACTAATCTACACAGAAATGTATTGTTTGCTCATGAAACTGTACTGTTCATGAATTGACCTTCTTTTTACCCTTGATTATTTTAAAATCTGGCAGACATTATAATTTTTACCATTAGTAGACAATGTGTGTGTTATACCATAGAAAATATTCAGGGAAAAGGAGAGATTGCTGATTATCACATTTCTAATAAGGATGTCAAAACAAGGTTTTAGTTTGGAAATGGATAATTAGCAGTAACAATAATTTAATATGGAAAGATTTTATCGAGTAACCATATCGTAATTTTGGACAAACAAAAGTATTTCATCAGTGTAATTCTAAAATCTTGTAACTACAGCTTGATTTAACCCCTTCGCTGCCAGACAAATATTGGAAAATTGGTTCCTATTTGCCAAGCTATTTTCCAAGAAATTGACGGTAGTGTAAGAAATCAACTTATAACTAAAAAACTATTTAATAAAACTATATAAAACTTTATATTTTCTGAAAAATAATTGAAAATGCTATTCAGTGAATATATTTTTAGTCATTTTGGAAATTACATTTTTTGTTATCAAACTTTGAAAAAAAAAACATCGCTCTCCCCTCATGACGGCTCAGGCCGTCACGGGGCAGTATAGCGACATTTTCGCATGACGGCTCAGGCCATCACGGGGCAGCGAAGGGGTTAAGTTGAAGTGATTGATTATTAATATTTCATTTGTTTCTATTCTTATTTTTTTTTTCAGAAATAGACAAAAATGGAGGGGACCAGCACATTTCTACATCTACTAATTATATCAAGTTTGACCTTGAGTTTTGTTTCCATGACAACTGTTGCCCCAAGTTCAAAGGTCACCAAAGCTGAAGAAACACTTGTAAATAACAACAACAACAACAACAACAACAACAACAACACAACAGAATCAAAACCTCATCTCCATGGCAACGGAACAGATCATTTACATCCAGATGTTGGCCGTCATAAAAATGAATCATATCACCATGGAAACAAGACTGATGTCCATGACAACAAAACTGGTCACCATGACGACAAACATGGTCATGGAGGTCATGATGAAGGTCACAGCCATGCAGCAGACAGTATTCACCTTGTAGAGTTTCATCTAGAACATGTTAAAGGTCCACTTGTGTTTGGTTTAGTTGTAATTATTGCTGGGCTCAGTAAAATTGGTAAGTACAACAACAAAGATCTATTGCATCAAGTAAATGATGTTTCACACCTTCTCTGCTTCAACCAAATCCAAATTGGTCACATATCTGTTATCAGGGTTTTCCCTAATGCACAAAAATGTACATTTTGGTGCACTTTAGACATATATGACCCTCTCAAAATTATCAGCTGGGACATGAAAAAACAATGTTACAATTGGTATGACACCCCCCCCCCCCCCCCTTTCCCCCTAATTTGAAGACCCTGTAGAAAAAATCTAGAGAAAACTCAGCATATTAACAGAGTTATGGATGATTTAGAAATTGTTGCATTACATGATTTCCGGCCAAGTATATTCACGGTGGATAACCCACGTGACTTTTGGGAAGCGTTAACACCGAAAAAATCGTCCGCTTTAAGGTATGTTTTGTTTAATTTCTCAGCTTATACTCTATTGATTTTGACGAGATAAAGTGCACGGAACGGGCATTTGAAAGGGCTATTCCTGTTTGTAACTCACTCTGCTCTGAATCCCGTGGTTTCTTCAAACATTCAAGCGAAAGTTTTCTTCAGTACATGTGAACACTTCCCACTTTCGTTTTGCACTTACAAATACTTTGGCTCGAATGTTTGAAAAATTCACTGGATTTGGAGCAGAGTGACTTAGAGCCGGGAATAGCCCCCCTCAAAGGCGCGTTCCGTGCGCTTTATCTCATCAAAATCAATAGGATATAAGCTGAGAAATTGAACAAAACATACCTTGAAGAGGACAATTTTTTCGGTGTTAACGCTTCCCAAAAGTCACGTGGGTTACCCACCGGGATATTTGTAGCTACATTTTAGTTGTAAACTGTTAGAATACTCAGAGCAGATTAATTGCTCCTCATAAAATATTTATTCCTAGGATAGAGAGACATATCATCATTGTTATTGCAAAACATTGTAACTCCAGCTTTAATTAAGCTGGGGTTACGAGGTTTTACAATAACACTGACAATATATAAGATCAATATCTCTAAAACTGTCGCTGGATGACAAGAATTAATTCGTCCAGAACATGTCCTGGCTATATCCTGTTATCATTTGATTAAGAAAAAAGAACATTTAGAAGAAAGAAGAAACTTGTGAAAACTAGGGTTTCTTCTTTAAAATTGAATGCTTTACATTGTATTATCAATTTTTGTCATAAATACCAAGCTTTTCCTAGCTTTTTTTGTCGTCTATTACACCTTTGAATTTCAATAGCTTTGTTGGAAAGAGTTTAAGGGGTTTTTACATAGGGGAAAAGAATAACTCATAGAATGCCTGCAAGGATTTGTCAGTATTTATTTTCTTCCTGAAAATTTCCAACTGATTTATTTTGTATCTGTGGAAGCCATTTAAGGATAAACAAAAATTAAACAAAGTTGTCTCCTTAATCGTTAACCTTTTCCCCTACGAAAAAAATTCAAGAATGCATTTAAGTTCAAGAACTGTTCTAGAGCCTTAAATGGCACTACTAGAACAGTTCTCTTTGAAAAAAGATTCCAGAAAGCATTTAAGTTCAAGAACTGTTCTACAACATTAAATGGCAGTACTAGAACAGTTCTACACTAGAACGTTAAATTGGCAGTTCTAGAACAGTTCTAGAACTGTTCTAGTACTGCCATTAAACGTTCTAGAACAGTTCTTGATCTTAAATGCATTCTTGAACTTTTTTCGCAGGGGTTCCCAACTATATTTTCTTATGACTCACTTAAATGTCATGCCCGGATCCAGAGGGGGGGGGGGGGGGGGGGGTCAGGGGGTCATGACCCCCCCTGGAATTTGGCAAAAAAAGGGGTTATCAAAAAGAATACTGGTTATGTCCCAAATAAGCTGCGTCATTCGTCCCTGTTAGCCACGACAAACCGTTATTATATCTAGTCTTTCATGGTATGACATGTATCTGCATGCGGATCCAAGGGGGGGGGGGTTCAGGAGGTCTGACCCCCCTGAAATTTGGCGAAAAAAGAGGTTAAAGATCCGATGACCCCCACCCCCCCACCCACCCCTTGGGAAAAATATCTGAATCGTGCCTGAATGTTATAGATTTAGAAGAAATGAAGATAAGGGGGAAGATACTGGATAACAGCATTTTGGCTTTCAAAGAAAATTTTCATTCTTACAGATTAACCCTTTCTCAAATAAGACCTCGCTAATAGAAAAGGCTTGGGAAAATATTGAAACAAAAGAAGAAACTGCTGATGACCAGCGGTTTCTCCTTTTGTCTCAATATTTTCCATGCAATATTTTACACAAATTCTATCTTAGATAACTTCCATTTTGTCATTTGTGGCAGTTTTTGAAGAGGATCACTCAAAAATTTTGCCATTTGGGAAAGGATTAATTTTTTCATTAGCAAGACCTTGGAATTTGGACAAGTCAAAATCGTGTTTTTTGGGGGAAAGGGCTAAAATATGCCCGTTTGAAGCAAGACCTGCACGGTTTTGAAATCCCTAAAAGAGAAAGGTTTTAAATAAATACAAGGAAAAAGCAGAAAATGTGCAATTTGATAGCAGTTGCAGATGGCAAAAATGATGTCGATGCAAATCAAATTTATATTGAATAAAGCAGAGAAAAGGTAGAAAATGCTTGGTATTCTTAAATTTCCATGCTTTCCCAAACTATTTCTATATTTTGGGAAAGGATTAAGTCATTGAAATATCCAATTCCTGTCTGATTTTATAGGTAATAAACATGCACTGGTTTAGACTTTCTAAATCACTTCTTGTAGAGATTTATTTATCAATATGAGAATATAATGAATTTGTTACCATGGTAACTAAGTTGGATGAATTATTTTCGCATGTTGGGGTAATGGAGAACAGCTAGCTCATCCTAATTCCAGAAGTCCAGTCCTAATTTCGGACAGAGGTCAATTATTTTCCCGGTAGCAATATAGCAATATCTAGATCTAGTACTCGGAAAGATTAATCCTTTCCCCCATATGAAAAAAATGTGGGTAAATCAGCGTTTTTTCTGGCCCCTACAATTTGGAATTTTTCGCATTGCGAAATCTTCAAAATTGGGAATAAATGAGTTGTGAAATCTTCAAATTGGGAAAAGACTGATATGCAAAATCGATGAAAAGTGCATCTTATCTATCATTAAGGGGCTAAATTCTGCACCACAAACCATTGTAAGATCAAGGTTTTAACAAGAAGCTAATAGTGAACATATATTTATGCCTCCATATAGAGAGATCGGGGGCATATTGTTTTACTTGTGTCCGTCTGTCTGTCTGTCCGTCCGTCTGTCCGAAAACTTAACCTTTGCCTTTTCTCCAAAAGTGTTTGACATACAAAGCTAAAATGTGGTATGCAACTTCCTTTCAATGATATCTATCTGTTCCATGCAGTTTGACCTTCCTCAAGGTCATATGTTAACTCTTATCAACCCTTTACTCTACGAAAACTTAACCTTTTACTCCGAAAACTTAACCTTTGCTTTTTCTCCAAAAGTATTTGACATACAAAGCTCAAATTTGGTATGCAACTTCCTTTCAATGATATCTATCGGTTCCATGCAATTTGACCTTTCTCAAGGTTATCCCTTAACCCTTAATAACCCTTTACTCCACGAAAATGTAACATTTTAGAAAAATGGCCATTTCGGGGGCATTTGTGTTTCACAAACACATCTTGTTTGACTTATTATGATCATTTATACATTTTGAAATCGTCGAAAGGTAGATAATGCTGAAATCTAGCATCCATTCCAATTCTCTTGAGCAATACTTTGGATGTAGTAATATACAAATTCTGCCTTACATTTAAAGTAACATTAATTTTGTTGTCTGCATGAAAGTTCCTTTCATTTTTGACCATTCCAAAACATTGTGGAAATGATTAAAGAAAAAAATTGGAGGAAAATTCACAACGCTTTTAGATATTAATGCTTATTTGTTCTCAATCTTATCCTAGTTGTTATATATGTGGTCTGTTGATTAGAACTTTGAATTTGGATCTGTCTAAAAAGAATTCAAGTTCTCAGTGTTTGGATGTATGTTTACTCTTTTTAGTCCCCTACCGGCGAAGCCGAAGGGGACTTTAGGTTTGCACTCTGTCCGTCAGTCAGTCCGTCCGTCTGTCCGTCCGTCAGTCCGTCCGTCAGTCTGTCCGTCAGTCCGTCAGTCCGGTGAATTAGTTTTCCAGACTTTTTTTCTAAACGGGGGTAGCTATTGAGCTAATTTTTGGTATGTAGACCCGCATTGATGAGTTACATAACAAGTTTGAGTTTCGTTCCGGTCCAGTGATTTTTGAGTAAGATATGGATGCTGGACTTAGAAAATTACTGGGAAATTACAGTTTTCCAGACTTTTTTTCTAAACGCTTGCAGGTATTGAGCTGATTTTTGGTATGTAGACCCGCAATGATGAGATACAGAACAAGTTTGAGTTTCGTTCCGGTCCAGTGATTTTTGGAGAAGATACAGATGCTGGACTTAGAAAATTTCTGGGAAATTACAGTTTTCCAGACTTTTTTTCTAAACGCTTGCAGGTATTGAGCTGATTTTTGGTATGTAGACCCGCATTGATGAGATACAGAACAAGTTTGAGTTTCGTTCCGGTCCAGTGATTTTTGGAGAAGATACAGATGCTGGACTTAGAAAATTTCTGGGAAATTACAGTTTTCCAGACTTTTTTTCTAAACGCTTGCAGGTATTGAGCTGATTTTCGGTATATGAACACATATTGATGAGATACAGAACAAGTTTGAGTTTCGTTCCGGTCCAGTGATTTTTGGGGAAGATACAGATGCTGGACTTAGAAAATTACTGGGAAATCACAGTTTTCCAGACTTTTTTTCTAAACGCTTGCAGGTATTGAGCTGATTTTCGGTATATGAACACATATTGGTGAAATACAGAACGAGTTTGAGTTTCGTTCCGGTCCAGTGATTTTTGGGGAAGATACAGATGCTGGACTTTGAAAATTTCAGGGAAATCACAGTTTTCCAGACTTTTTTTCTTAGTACTTGCAGCTATTGAGCTGATTTTTGGTATGTAGACCCGCATTGATAAGTTACAGAACAAGGTTGAGTTTCGTTCCGGTCCAGTGATTTTTGAGGAAGATACGGATGCTGGACTTTGAATTTTTTTGGGCTTCTTTTTCTAAACACATATATAAAGCCGGTAGGGGACTTGGTATTGTTTTGCAATACTTCAGAATGCTTGTCCATTCGACGCTGCTATATGGCCTATATGACAACCTTGCAATGTCGAGTACAATGAAGTTTATTTTTTCTTTGCATTGTATAGGTGCTCTAGAGCAGATCTAGCTTTGTTGCCAGAATGGCAACCTTGGGGAACTCCCACAATCCGCAAAAATCCAAGATGGCCGCCAAACGCAACTGGAAAAATCAACTTTTTCTCAAATTGTCCAAAATTGACGCGAAAAATGTGTAAATAGGGGTTCTTCGGTACGCTGAATCCAAATCTGATGATAATTATCGCATTTGGATATCAGAAATATGCCAAAATATAGATGACCGCCGGAAGCCATCCTGAAAATTACAGTTTTATTATATTGTTTATCAAATTGTCCTAAATTGACGCATACAATGTGTTACTAGAGATTCTTTTGTATGATGAATCCGCATCTGATGATAAATCGTCGGTGTAAATGCAAAACCTCGTATGTCGAGTCATGCGATTTCCAAAGTACAAACTTGTGTGCCCAGTTTAAATAATTCTCACAGGTTTTGAGATATTTTACTGATCAGTATTTATGGCACATTATTTGTGAACAATATGTCAACATTTCAAGTATAACAGTTCAGTTTGGGTAAAGTTATTACACTTTTTTCCTCCCCTTCGAAATTTTCCAAAAACAAGATACGAGGTTTTGCATTTACAACGACGAAATATCGTATTTAGATATCAGAAATGTACTAAATTAGAGATGGCCACCGGAATCCACCCTGAAAATTACAATTTTATGATATTGTTTTTAGATGGTCCACATAAGACATTTTATGGCTCACTTAGTGAGTCAAGTTAAAAATAGGTTTTCGTTTCACATTGGATTAAGCTGATGTATACCAAATTCCGACATGGCCGCCAGAAGCTATATTAATAATTATCATTTGTTGAAATACTGATACAAATACATCCAAAATCATGAACTGTATGCACATTCTATTCTCTGTGTTTACTTCTAACACTTTGTAGTCTTCATGTGGATGTTATAATATAGATCTCTTTGATAAATTCTAAAATGGCCACCAGATCCCATTTTGAAATTGATTCGTTCTTAGGCCTATATGTAAAAAATTGGTGCAAACTATGACTGTAGAACAATTGCAATGATCGACGCTTGCCATATTCGATGATTTTAGAAGCCGTTGTAGCAGACAATCGTCATCGAAAGAACAAGTAGACACATGTCATCCTTATTTCGTGGCTGAAAAATTGACCCCGAAATAATCCAACTAACGTACTAATCGCCTTTAACCCTTTCCCAAACAGACAAATTTTGGACTGTTCCAATTTCAAAGCTGCTGCATACGGTATAATTGTTGTCCTTAATGACATGGGTAGTGCATAACATAACACAGAAAATATTGAGACAAATGAAGAAACTGCTGGTTATCAGAAGTTTCTTCTTTTGTTTCCATATTTTCTCAAGCACATTCTTCTAGGTACGTCAAAACCAGGTCTTGTTTGGGAAAGGGTTAAAAAGATGCCATTCATGATCTATTCTCTATCACAGGAAATTTTAGCGATTTTTATGTTGTCTATTCCTTATTAAAGACAAAGGTCCCAAGTGTTTTAATCCAGAAAATCATATACATCCTCGCAAGACACATGTTACGTCACCAATATTGAAGATACATTGTAATTACACGAGATCTTCTTTTATTAGCTCCTTACATACTTTTTAGTGAAAAATCCGGTGGTCCATACGAGTAACGATCCGAATTTTTCGTGACGGAGGCCGGTTTCTCGACAAAAGGTTCAAAAAACGCATGTAACATTTGACAGAAAATCGCCATTCTATCAAGTTTTACTTGATAGAGTATGTTAAAATTGTTGGAAATTATAACTTATGATAGTGTAAGCATTATTAAATAATGTGTTAAACGTCAAATGATTTTATATTGCATTTGTAATAAAATGAGGAATAAAAAGTCCGATTTCCTTCACTTTTCATTGCGTTTATATTTGGGTATAGATAAGAATAGATGAATAAATGCTGCGTACGTCTTTTGATGTTTAACTCTTTCCCAAACAAGACCTGGTTTTCACGTCCTTAAAAGAAATGTCTTGGGAAAACATTGAGACAAAAGAAGAAACTGCTGATAACCAGCAGTTTCTCCTTTTGCCTCAATATTTTCTTAGCTATATTGTACACAAATAGTTTCTTTTTCAATGTCTATTTTGTCGTCTGCAGTAACTTTCAAATTGGACCACCCTAAAATTTTGTCGTTTGGTAATGGGTTAAAAAAAAAGTTAACATATCATTGACGAACAGGAGATTGACAAAGACAAGAAAGTAAACGTGTATCGGAGAACAACTCTGAAAATGGCAAACAATATGTATGTCTGGGTCATAAAAGACCCCACCTGGTAGCTTGAGGGTCAAAGGAAAGATCTATGAAAAGACAGGGTTGGTCAGTCTGTTACTACTGTACAAGGAAGACATTGACGATGTACTGTTTACATGAGCTTTTGGTCAAATAGATTGAAACAATAAAGAATAATTATTAGGTAGGTCAAAAATTACAATTATTAAACAGCTTTAATAAGGTACCATAATTACATTGATAATTGTGAAGATATATGCCAATGTTTCCCTACATTCAAGTACCAACATCAATTGCATAAATGTTTTGTTAAACAGATCATTTAGATTCATTTTAACTGTACCTGAATACCTTATATACGAGTCGTACATGTGACAGCTTCTTAATTTTGACTTATAAAGAAAAGTAAAGGAATGACAAACTGGGTGATTTTATGAAATGTTACAATCGAACAAGCATGCATTTTTTGAACAACCACTGACACCTGATTATTTGATATAGATCGAGCCTTATAAAATGGACTCGTCCTATTTACTAGATTTTTTCTGAATTATAACCGTTCAAGAATTCCTCAAATGCATTGTCGTTTGTTTTTAGGATTCAATTAACAAATTCTTAGTGTGTGGTTTTATTTTTCAGTGTTTTATTAATAGCATATCAAATGTCCTATAATCTATAAACTGAAGAGAAATCAAACTATATAATTTCATTATGATTATAAGTCCATATTTTCATTTCTTATTTTGAAATATTTAGTCTTCTATCAGCCGTCTAGTTTTTTTTTTAAATATCTCTTGGTGAATCTTAAGATAAGAAGGATCTAGCACACTCGTGCAAAATGTACCAACATTCATTGCTCAAACTGAGTAACTAGTGGCAAGATAGCACGATACTGTTGAGATTTATTATGCAATTTAAAATGGAACTACATGTAGATATGACTCATCCATACAGACACAAGTATGCTTATTATGTTTCTTGTACTTATTCCATGGTACTGACCAATCAAACGGTATCTACATATAGAAACAATTGATTATTGTCATTATATCTTTTTAGAGTTTAGTACATCAATCTTAGTCAGAAAGCCATGGGGTCCGGGCTCCCTCTCGAATTTGTTAAAAAAAGGGTTTATCAAAGTGATTTTTAAGGAATCTCTCATTCGCAAATGCAGTCGGGTTCCCTCTGGAAACCCCATTCCCTTGGGAAAAATGTCTGGGTCTTGCAAGTGGTGCATATAATAATGTTTCAGAATCATTCATTAATACAAGTATGGCAAAAATAATCTTTACATAAATCAGTCCCATTTAAGGGATATAAAGATTACTCCCTTTAACTACTAAAGTAAGAGCATAATTGTTAAAACAATCAGATTCAAAAGATGAATGGTGTTTTAATCATTATTATCATATTTAAACTCACAGGGAAGTTCAAATGTGAAAATGATTCATGAAATAGATATAGGCAGAAGGACCATTTTATTGCGTGTTTTTTTTCTTGCCATGGATAATATCGTCGTATTTTAGTTCAATCTGAAAACCTTAGATGAACATATTAAAATTTATTGGAATGCTAAGAATAATACCGACAAAGAAATTTAATGCAACTTATTATGTCTACAGAATCAACTTTGTCATATTTCAACATGGCAACTGGTGGCCATAATGATATAAGCAAAGTGACACACAGACATAGCTGAAGACTACAGCGCAGATTTTATTTTCATTTCACGGTATGGCAACTGGTGGCATGTTTACTATAGTTTAGATATGCATTTAGTGCTAGCATAAATAAAAAGTACCGTTACTCGCAATAAACTAGATATTTTGTATACACAAGTTTATATTTTTCCAAGAAAAAAGCTTCAAATAAATCTTACATGCACAATAATAACATACGATAACTCACTGGAAATATTTCAGTTAGCGCTCTTTGAAACGAAATGTCAAGAGCATTTTGATAGAATATGTTGAAATAAACATTAAGTTTATTAAGATATTAATCTCGGTATGTTCTGCTGAAAATGATCCCCTATTTTCCCCTCTTTTCCAAGATGGCAACTAGTTTACACATTCTTTATTTTTATTTCTACATTCGGGAAATGTGTAGCGTCTACATTAAATATAACATTTTGCGTTCGAAATAAATATAAAAGCAACAAAAATGCAGAAAAATATCAAAATCTAGCCACATTTTGTACCGTTATTCAACTCGAAATCATTTTAAAAATGGCAGGTGGCGGCCATGTCGAAATTCAATATTTATTAGATTGATTTAAATGCCATATGAAGAAATTAGATTGAACTTGGATTCATAAGTATGTCTTTTGTAGGTCATCTAAAAATATCATAAAATTGTAATTTTCATGATGGCTTCCGGCGGCCATCTCCATTTTGGCGTATTTCTGATATCCAAATGCGATAATTATCATCCGATTTGGATTCAGCGTACCAAAGAACCCCTATTTATACACTTTTCGCGTCAATTTCGGACAATTTGAGAAAAAGTTGATTTTTTCAGTTGCGTTTGGCGTCCATCTTGGATTTTTGCAGATTGTGGGAGTTCCCCAAGGTTGTCATTCTGGCAACAAAGCTAGATCTGCTCTAGAGCACCTATACAATGCAAAGAAAAAATAAAACTTCATTGTACTCGACATTGCAAGGTTCCGAAAATTTCGAATGGACTACATGTATTATCTGAATTATGGACTACCTGAATAACATTGAAAGAATTTACATATTGTCGTTGTAAATGCAAAACCTCGTATCTCGTTTTTGGAAAATTTTAAAGGGGAGGGAAAAAATCGTAATAACTTTTCCCAAACTGAATTGTTTTACTTGAAATTTGGACATATTGTTCACAAATAATTAAAAATTTTGTCATTAATACTGATCTGTAAATATATCTCAAAGCCTGCGCGAATTGTCTAAACTGGGCTCACAAGTTTGTACTTTGAAAATCGCACGAATCAACATACGAGGTTTTGCATTTACACCGACGATATTTTCCTCATACTCTCTTACATGACTTTAACCCTTTCCCAAACAACACCAGGATTTGACATCCCTTTTAGAAATAGCCAGAGAAAACATTGAGACAAAAGAAGAAAATGCTGATAACCAGCATTTTCTCCTTTTGTCTCAACATTTTCTTTGATGTATTCTACAGAAATCCTATCTTTTTAACATCTCTTTTGTCGTCTAGAGAAGCTTTTGAATGGTACCTTCCTAAAATTTTGGTGTTTCGGAAAGGGTTAAATATTATCATATTTCAATCATTTCAGGTTTTCATCACGCTGATTTCCTGTCAACGAAAGTACCAGAATCATGGTAAGAATAATTTGTCCCTTTTCAACAAAAACCATGTAACTGCTACTTAACACAAGCTGCAGTTACAAGGCTTTTGTTGAAAAGTAGCAAATTCTGTCGTGAAACAAAGTGCAAAATGGCTATTACTGAAAAGGCACTATAACACACATTTCTAGGCCTATTATCTTCTCTACATTTGACAGATTTGCAAGACTCCAACACTGATGAAATATTTCCCTGTTTATTATAAAGATTTCAGAGTTCAGTGCACAAATATCAAATTGGGACAACTTATCTGCATTGGTAAAGTCTTGTCCGTTAGTTTAGCATCTTTAGAAAACATTTCAGATTCTCTTAGCCCCAAAAGCAACGTCGGAGTCTCTCAATCCAGGGGTCACAAGTTCGAACCCTGGCTTTGCCAGTATCCATTCTGACAAAAGTCATTTGTCTCTCACCAATGAGTGTAAATCATCTATGTGAGAGAGCAGCTGGAGGCTCAGTTTGAATATTGTTGTAGTAGAGATGGCGAGTGGCGAGAGATGTACCAGGAATCCACAGTTAGATGCTCCACCTGCTGCAATATGACCATAGCAGTTGAAAACGGGATAAAACCCCAATAAATCAAACCGAAGAGGGTTCATTACATATGCACATATCCCAAGTCAATTCTGTCACACTATAATTGGTCCTTACTAAGGCTGTTTGTGACAAACTTTATTGAGCTACATATAAAATCTGTCTACTAATGTCATCAATCTCTTGTAAAGATTTGTCAATGATTCATATTTTCAAGGACAAAAAAAGTTTCCAAGAGACAGTTTGCCATCCCATTGAATGTAATCATTCTCATGAATATTTTCTAGAGATGCATCTTATTCCTTTTTGTGTCGCGCTCTGCGCGACACTCTTGTGGTATACTTCTTCTAATTTTTAGAAATTACGTCATGAGCGATAATTGTTTTGTGTACTTGAAAATCATATGTTTAACCTACACATAGACTGTTTACGGGATATATTTTTAAGCAGTACTACTAAGCATATTCCGAAGTTCACCTAATACTAGAACACGAAAAAAATCAAGTAAACACATTTTTTTGTTTTACTTTTGCATAGCAATGGAAAGTCCCTATTTCCGGTTTCCCCCCATAGGGCAATGTCTAATCCTATCCGATTTGACGACCACATTATTGCACCACATTAATGCACAATGATCAAAGTACCAAAAGTATTGAAGTAACACTTCGCATACAATTTGGGCTGATTAACTTGCATAATTTCAAGGATCGTTTTAACTGAACAGGTCTGTGTATTGCTAGTAGAACATTATATTTTCACCTGCTTTTTTAGCTCACCTGAGCACGAAGTGCTCGAGGTGAGCTATTGTGATCGCTTTTTGTCCGTCGTCCGTCCGTCTGTCCGTCTGTCCGTCTGTCCACAATTTGGTGTTTACACTCTAGCATCCACAAATATTAGTCAATCTTGACCAAACTTTGTCAAAACAAGTATGGTCATAAGTTCTCGGATGAGTTCGATTATGGGCCAGATCGGACCAGAAAGTGTGGAGTTATCTGCCCCTGAATGACGAAAAATGCTGTTTTTAACTTTGTTTACACTCTAGCATCTACAAATATTGCCCAATCAATACAAAACTTGGATATAATATTGGAGACTATAGGATCTTGGATGAGTTCGATTTTCAGTCAGATCAGATGAAAAAGTCAAAAGTTATGTGCCCTTGAATTTTTCAAAATTGCCGTTTTCGACCATTTTCGACCTTGTTTACACTCTAGAATCTACAATTATTGACTAATCAAGACAAATCTTGAACACAATGATGGAGACCATAAGATCTCAGATGACTAGAATTTTCAATCTGATAAGACAAGAAAGTCCAGACTTATGTGCCCTTGAATTTGACAAAATTGTCGTTTTTGACTGTTTTCGACCTTGTTTACACTCTAGAATCTAAAATTATTGACCAATCAAGACAAATCTTGGACACAATGTTTGAGACCATAAGATCTTGGATGAGTTTGATTTTCAGTGTGATCTGACAAAAAAGACTAGAGTTACGTGCCCTTGAATTTGATAAAATTGTCATTTTCGGCTGTTTTCGACATTGTTTATACTCTAGAATCTACATTTATTAATCAATCAAGACAAAACTTGGACACAATGTTGGAGATCATAAGATCTCGGATGAGTTGAATTTTCAATCTGATAAGACAAGAAAGTCGAGACTTATGTGCCCTTGAATTTGACAAAATTGTCGTTTTTGACTGTTTTCGACCTTGTTTACACTCTAGAATTTTCAATTATTGTCCAATCAAGACAAATCTTGGACATAATGTTTGAGACCATTAGATCTTGGATGAGTTTGATTTTCAGTGTGATCTGACCAGAAAGAAGAGAGTTAGGTGCCCTTGAATTTGACAAAATTGTGGTTTTTGACTGTTTTCGACATTTTTTACACTCTAGAATCTACAATTATTGACCAATCAAGACAAATCTTGGACACAATGTTTGAGACCATGAGATTTCGGATGAGTTCGATTTTCAGTGTGATCTGACAAAAAAGACAAGAGTTACGTGCCCTTGAATTTGATAAAATTGTCATTTTCGGCTGGTTTCGACATTGTTTACACTCTAGAATCTACATTTATCAATCAATCAAGACAAAACTTGGACACAATGTTAGAGATCATAAGATCTCAGATGACTAGAATTTTCAATCTGATAAGACAAGAAAGTCCAGACTTATGTGCCCTTGAATTTGACAAAATTGTCGTTTTTGACTGTTTTCGACCTTGTTTACACTCTAGAATTTTCAATTATTGTCCAATCAAGACAAATCTTGGACACAATGTTTGAGAGGATAAGATTTCGGATGAGTTTGATTTTTAGTGTGATCTGACCAGAAAGAAGAGAGTTATGTGCCCTTGAATTTGATAAAATTGTCTTTTTCGGCTGTTTTCGACCTTGTTTACACTCTAGAATCTACAATTATCAATCAATCAAGACAAAACTTGGACACAATGTTTTGGACCATAATATGTCGGATGAGTTTGATTTTCAGTCTGATCCGATCAGAAAGTTGAGAGTTATGTGCCCTTGAATTTTAACAAAATAGCCGTTTCTGGCTGTTTTTCGATCTTGTTTACACTCTAGAATCTTCAATTATTGACCAATCAAGACAAATCTTGGACACTATGTTGGAGACCATAATATCTTGGATAGATTTTCAGTCTGATGTGATCAGAAAGTCGAGAATTGTGTGCCCTTGAATTTGAAAAAATTACCGTCTTTGGCTGTTTTCGACCTTGTTTATACTCTAGAATCTGTGATTATTTATCAATCAAGAAAAACCTGGACACAATGTTTGGCACCATAAGATCTCAGATGAGTTTGATTTTCACAAAGTTATTGACTATAAGTTAGTTTTCAGTCTTACAGTCATAAATGTTTATTGAATTGAACAAAAGTGTTGCTCATATCATTTTGGTTCAGGTGAGCGATATAGGACCATCATGGTCCTCTTGTTTCAAAATAGTAGACTTTTAGGGGGGTTTTGACACTAAAATAATTAATCATTCCCATAACAAAATGTTTTTATCGTACTTTTTACCTAAATATATATACTGTTAGGGAGTTTCTCGCTCTAACATAATTAACCCTTTCCCAATCAAGACCTGGTTTTTACATTCCTAGTAGAAAAATCTTTGACAAAAGGTGTCTGATCCCTCTTAAACTTCTTCTTACATCATACTTTCGCTATATATCATATACACGTATAACACGTTGGGGACTTTGTTCTTAATTTGGTCAGGGCCTCGCTAAGGTATAACATTCGCGTCCCATTTGTTAACCGTGCCTGAATGATTTGTGTGAAAAAGTACAAAAATAGGTCCTGATAAATTACACGACAGAGCATCCCAGCGCATTTCTGCAGAAATTGAGCATATTGAAATCATATAAACTTCAATTTTCAGATGATGACCTAGTGTATCATTTTTAGCTCACCTGAGCACGAAGTGCTCAAGGTGAGGTATTGTGATCTATCAATGTCCGGCGTCCGTCTGTCCGTCACGGCGTCAACAATTTCTTTAAACGACATCTCCTCCTAAACTACTGGGTCAAAATCAACCAAACTTGGCAGAAATGTTCCTTGGGTGGTCCCTTATAAAAATTGCTAAAATAATTGAAATCCATGAAAAACTCTGGTTGCCGTGGCATCGGAAAATGGGAAATTTCACAAAAGCTCAACAATTTCTTTAAACGACATCTCCTCCTAAACTACTGGGTCAAAATCAACCAAACTTGGCAGAAATGTTCCTTGGGTGGTCCCTTATAAAAATTGCTAAAAGAATTGAAATCCATGAAAAACTCTGGTTGCCGTGGCATCGGAAAATGGGAAATTTCACAAAAGCTCAACAATTTCTTTAAACGACATCTCCTCCTAAACTACTGGGTCAAAATCAACCAAACTTGGCAGAAATATTCCTTGGGTGGTCCCATATAAAAATTGCTAAAAGAATTGGAATCCATGAAAAACTCTGGTTGCCGTGGCATCAGAAAATGGGAAATTTCACAAAAGCTCAACAATTTCTTTAAACGACATCTCCTCCTTAACTTCTGGGTCAAAATCAACCAAACCTGGCAGAAATGTTCCTTCAGTAGTCCCTTATAAAAATTGCTAAAAGAATTGGAATCCATGAAAAACTCTGGTTGCCGTGGCATCAGAAAATGGGAAATTTCACAAAAGCTCAACAATTTCTTTAAACGACATCTCCTCCTTAACTTCTGGGTCAAAATCAACCAAACTTGGCAGAAATGTTCCTTGGGTGGTCCCTTATAAAAATTGCTAAAGTAATTGAAATCCATGAAAAACTCTGGTTGCCGTGGCATCGGAAAATGGGAAATTTCACAAAAGCTCAACAATTTCTTTAAACGACATCTCCTCCTAAACTACTGGGTCAAAATCAACCAAACTTGGCAGAAATATTCCTTGGGTGGTCCTTTATAAAAATTGCTAAAAGAATTGGAATCCATGAAAAACTCTGGTTGCCGTGGCATCAGAAAATGGAAAATTTCACAAAAGCGCAACAATTTCTTTAAACGACATCTCCTCCTTAACTTCTGGGTCAAAATCAACCAAACTTGGCAGAAATGTTCCTTCAGTAGTCCCTTATAAAAATTGCTAAAAGAATTGAAATCCATGAAAAACTCTGGTTGCCGTGGCATCAGAAAATGGGAAATTTCACAAAAGCTCAACAATTTCTTTAAACGACATCTCCTCCTTAACTTCTGGGTCAAAATCAACCAAACTTGGCAGAAATGTTCCTTGGGTAGTCCCTTATAAAATTGCTAAAAGAATTGAAATCCATGAAAAACTCTGGTTGCCATGGCATCGGAAAATGGGAAATTTCACAAAAATTCAACTATTTCTTTAAACGACATCTCCTCCTTAACTTCTGGGTTAAAATCAACCAAACTTGGCAGAAATGTTCCTTGGGTGGTCCCTTATAGAAATTGCTAAAATAATTGAAATCAGCGAAAAACTCTGGTTGCCGTGGCATTGCAAAATGGTAAATTTAAAGCTCAACAATTTCTTTAAACGACATCTCCTCCTTAAATTCTGGGTTAAAATCAACCAAACATGACAGAGATGTTCCTTGGGTGGTCCCTTATAAAAATTGCTAAAAGAATTGAAATCAATGGAAAACTATGGTTGCCGTGGCATCGGAAAATGGGAAATTTCACAAAAGCTCAACAACTTCTTTTAACGACATCTCCTCCTTAACTTCTCGGTCAAAATCAACCAAACTTGGCAGTAATGTTCATTGGGTGGTCCCTTATAAAAATTGCTAAAAGAATTGAAATCTATGAAAAACTCTGGTTGCTGTGGCATCAGAAAATGGGAAATGTCATAAAAGCTGATCAATTTCTGTAAACAACATGTCCTCTGAAACTACATGGCCAAATTCTTCTCTGGGACAACAATGCGTAACATATGCAAAGTTATTTGGCATTATTAAAACATAACTCAGGTGAGCGATTTAGGGCCCTCAGGGTCCTCTTGTTAAGTTACTACCTTCTATAAACGTCCTCGAACCCATTCCTGCGATTTTCAAATAATACATTCACGTGCAACGTACGATTTTGGTGGACGCAACTACGACGCAGACTGCACGCAGCAAGGAATTGACTGGGCAATTCTTTAGCCTCTCTTATAACCCGTCGTGCGTCTTTTTAAATGGTGCGTTTTAAAAATCTTCTAAGAAGCACGATTTATAAAGACGCACGACGTGTTGTAAGAGAGGCTTTAACAAGTGCATTTCTTTTTACATTGAACAATACTATTTTTACCCACACTGGCGGGATTTAATTGCATGGTCCTGTTTCGGGCATGCATTCGTGCGAAAAATCTCTTTTACAAAATATTTTCTTTGCCAAAATATCGGGTCAATTTTAACTCTAATAGGCTACACAGGAATCTTCCTTGCATTGAACCATACAAATTTTCTCAAAAAAAAAATCATGCAAAACTCTGGTTGCTATAAACTCGCTCATTGGATTTAACTGTAATAAAGCATGTGTGTTGCTTTGGATAGGCATTGATGGAATTTCGATCAAATTTAAGACTTGTATGGAAAAATATACATTCAGCAAAAAGTAAATGCTGAAAAAACACAAAATAAATCATTTATTGCAGAAATATTTTTTAAGGGCGACACAGTTCTCTTTGCTGTACATTACAGCAATTTTTTACTTGTCTAAACTGTGACACCTTCAGTCCCTATGGATAAGGCTTTCGAAAATTTTGCAGGAAAAGAAGGCTGATCAGCGTTTTCTTCTTTTGCTTTAAGGTTTTCCATGCTTTAACCCTTTCCCAAACAAGACCTGGTTTTGACGTCCCTTCTTTCTTGTCTCAATATTTTCTATGTCATATTTTACACAAATCATGTCTTTATTCCTGTTTGTCATTTGCAGCAGCTTTCAAATTGGATCACCCTCAAATTTTGTCGTTTGGGAAAGGGTTGACATACATGTAGATATTTTCTGCATGAGTTTGCACTGTTTAGATGTCTGAAACTTCTTTGACCCATTACCAGATAACAAAAATTTAGGGTGACCTAAATTCAAAGATGTTGCAGACGACAATTTAAAGTGAATGAAATTCGAAATATTTGTGGCTTTTTGGAGAGAAAACATTTGTGGGAAATGAAGAAATTGCTTGTCACAAGCAAGCATTTCTTCATTTTCCACAATGTTTTCCAAAACCATTATTAATCTTGTGGGGAGTCAAAGAGAGTCATTGTGTGGTAATGGGTTAAAATTTGACTTTATAAATTTTCCATTTTTGAAAGGGTTGATGAGTCTTACAAATTCCAGAACCAAGATTATGCAAATTCTCTTTCAGGGAATTAATTTATGGCATATTTCAGGACATTAATTTAAATTGTGACTGCAGATTTTAATGATTAAGCTGGATTAGAGATCTATTAGAATTAACCCATTACCAAATGACAAAATTTTGGGTAGTCCAATTTGAAAGAAGTTGCAGACGACATTTTCAAGTTGATGAAATTTCAAAAATCTTTACATTTTGGGTAAAAAAACATTGTGAAAAATGAAGAAATTGTTTGTCACAAGCAATTTCATCATTTATCACAATGTTTTCCCAAGCCTTTTCTTGTGAGGGAGTCAAAAGGCCTCAAGGCAAAAGGCGTCACTGTGCAGTAATGGGTTAAATGGTGATTTTTGCTGTTTTTCCTCCTTTTGGTTATTATTAAGTACAAAAAGGTCAATAATAAAGACAACTGAGGAAAATATTAGAGGTAAAAAATAAGATAGCTGAAAATTGATTATCTAAATATGACTTACAGTCCATGTTATGTTTAAATTCACCCTTCTGTCCGTCCGTCCATAAGCAACTAATCTTGTGTGGGCAATTAACTCCTCCCACAGTTTTAATTGGAATTTGATCAAACTTACCACAATGAATTTCCATGGTGTCTAATTGTGCACATATTTTATGAAATTCAAATAACTCATTTCAATTTTGAATGATCTGCCCTTGGATTGAAAAAAACAACAACGGCTAATTGTATGCATCTCAGGCATATATGTACTGCTCTGCAAAGCTCTTGTTTTACCATTTTGAGGGTTTATTTACAGTTTGCATACAGCTAAGTTTTAGACTCGCAATTCGCAAATTTAACGGCTGCATTATTTTAGACACATTGAAGGTGAAACACTTTCCTAAACGGCAAATTTTTAGGGCGATCCACATCAAAAACTGCCACAAATGACAAAATAGAAGTTATTACATACGATTTGTGTAAAATATGGCACAGAAAATTTTGAGACAAAAAGGAGAAACTGCTGGTTATCAGCAGTTTCTTCTTTTGTTTCAATGTTTTCCCAAGCCTTTTCTTTTAGGGACGTCAAAACCAGGTCTTGTTTGGGAAAGGGTTAATCCATTTCCAAGCATCAATGCTTTTTGATGGTTTTCAAGACAATTTGGGTCTGAGAAAACATTTGCCACTAGCAATTTCTTCATTTCCCAAAAAGTTTTCTGTCCAGAGTCACAGAAATTTCAAATTTCGTCCAACTTTACGATGTTGTCTTCTGAACAGCTTCAGACTTGGACCACACTTAATTTCCGTCTTTAGCGAAAAGAGCTATTTTCCCGACTCAAAGAACATAATCTCTTAATGTTTTCTAATGTCTTTGAAATTTCATCTGCATAATTATGTATCATTTTAAGGTGAAGAGGAAATTTTAATGTTCCCAAATGTAATGTTATCTTAAATCCACAATTTCCCTCTCTTTGAAAAAAAATCCGCAATTTTTTGGAACTTTGTTATGGGTGAAGTTCAAAAAAATGAAGTTTTTATTAAAAACAGAGCCTGAATGAATATCTTCTTAAGAATAATGTGCCTTTTGGATTAAAACTGTGCATTTTGATGGTGTTCAACACCATGGAAAATTTCATGAAAATTGAACCATCCAAACCAAAGTTACTGCGAAAAATATGCCCAAAAATGTCCCAAATGCAACGTAAAAAGCGTGACATTTTGATACATTCACCAATTTCAAAAGTTGTTTTAAAAAAAGCGTGATGCTTCATGTACCCAAAAGATCCTGCAATTGGAAAGTCATCCATTAAACTCAAGGTTCTAATGTAATTAGTCCCCTACCGGTGTTCACACCGGAGGGGACTATAGGTTTGCCCTCCGTCTGTCCGTCCGTCCGTCCGTCCGTCTGTCCGTCCGTCTGTCCGTCCGTCCGTCTGTCCGTCCGTCCGTCTGTCCGTCCGTCTGTCCGCTCAAATCTTGATCCCGCGATAACTTAATAACTAAGCAAGCGTTTTTGATGAAAGTTGGTATATGACTAGATGGCAATGTGTAGATTATGCACATCATTTTATTTTTGTTTTTCGACTTAAATTGAGGTTGCTATGGTTACGGAAATAGTGAAAATATGGCCAAAAATGGGATCCTGCGATAACTTAATAACTAAGCAAGCGTTTTTGATGAAAGTTGGTATTTGACTAGATGGCAATGTGTAGATTATGCACATCATTTTATTTTTGTTTTTCGACTTAAATTGAGGTTGCTATGGTTACGGAAATAGTGAAAATATAGCCAAAAATGGGATCCTGCGATAAGATAATAACTAAGCAAGCTAGTTTGATGAGACTTGGTATATGACTATATGGCAATGTGTAGATTATGCACATCATTTTATTTTTGTTTTTAGACTAAAATTGTTGTTGCTATGGTTACGGAAATAGTGAAAATATGGCAAAAAATATTGGATCCTGCGATAAGTTAATAAGTAAGCAAGCTAATTTGATGAGACTTGGTATATGACTAGATGGCAATGTGTAGATTATGCACATCATTTTATCTTTGTTCTTTGACGAAAAGTGCGGTTGCTATGGTAACGGAAATAGTGAAAATATGGCAAAAAATGGATCCTGCAATAACTTAATAACTAAGCAAGCTAACTTGATGAAACCTGTTTTAAAATGTAAAAAAAATTATAAGCCATGTTAGTCAGGGTAGTGATGCAGCAGTATTAATCACCTCCAGTTGGGCATAACATTTCATATGTTTGACAATTATTTTGATGACTTGTTCATCTTAATCTATTATTGATTACCATATTGAGTCAATGTGAAGCCGGTAGGGGACTTTATGTGTTGCATACAACACCAGATACTTGTTCAGTTATGTGGCACCACATTTGCTAGTTCAAATTTAAGCATTAATGATGATACCCCCTGTAAAAAATGTATGCTTCCGAATAACAAATTTAGAATTTGATCAAGTACATTTCATAATTTATCATCAATATACACTTTGAAAGGTATTCGAGGCATAGCACTATGTCTTAAGATTAATTTTAAATTGCAAATAAGCTAATCTTGAGCAAGATATTTCAGAAAATAGCGTCTTTAAACTGCTACCTGAATTTGTCCCAAGTGCAACGCTTTGAGGTTTTGAGGTTAAAAGAAGCATTACCTGCCTAACATGTTGTTTTTCCTCATTTTTAAGATCAGCAAGTCAGAAAATATAATTCACAGGCAATTCTTTGCAATTCTTTGCATGATGTCTTCCTAAATTTTGCCGAAAGTGATATCCCAAGTGCAACGCGTTTTTCGAAGCAAACTCAGAGCATTGTGAAACTTTAAAAACAAACTGAACTTGCCATACTTTGGTTTAATTTTATTGTTTAAGTATACATCTATCAGGTAACAGCATTGGAAAAACTTTGTTATGCCGTATGGAGATATTATTTGGAAATGAATAGCTTGTTTTGGCGAAAAATATATTCAGTGGAGTTTTTTTCAGAACTCAAAACTTGCAAAACACACATTTTTGCTTTTATTTATCGCTTATTCAATGTAGCTGCCAGTCGCAACAATAACTTAAGCATAACTGCCTGTTGACATGTTTGAGTAACTGTTTTACAACGAACCTCGAAACGTTGCACTTGGGACAAAAAAATCTAAAACAAGAAAATCCATGCAGGAATCTTTATTTTTCCAAATAATATGAGCTGATATGCAAAGACAATGAAGAAAATAACTGTAAAACACCCTTTTAAAGGAAAACAAGTGGACACAAAATAATAAAATGAACCAATCAAGACAAATATTTGGTTCATATTAGGTATGTGCCTGCTTAGAATGAAACAAGTATCTATTCATGGTGCAGAATATGTTTTAAATGGCGAAGATTATGTTTGTTATTTCTGATGCAAAGAGAAAATCTCAAAGGAACACAGTTGTTACTTTTTAGAAGATCAGTACAGCTACAGTTAGACCGTTGCACTTGGGACATAATTGATATTTATGCTTTTTACTATTTTCAGTACAGAATTTATCAATCTTATCGATTGATTCAAACTTTGTCGTCAGGTCATCAAATTTGTCCTATATTATGATGTCAATTACTGTGTCATGTTTGTTATTTGGCATTATCCAATGAAAGTCTACGCTAATGGTAATCACACACTCAAACATTTATAATCATCAAATTTTCTTGTTTGTCAATTCAAACAGTTTACTTTTATTACCGTAGTTAATGGTGTCACATGAGTTTTATAAATCGAATAGGAAACTGTAACAGACTTTAAGTTTTTATTCCATTGACTGCTTATGACTCGGCATTGAAATATCTTACTGATCTCCAGATTAGGCGAGATTGGCATCGGTTAAAACGTTGACTGGTGTGGAGAGAGTACCTTTTTTTACAAGCCTGTATAGTTACATAACTTTTTATCAATAAACTAGACAAACGAAGCTTTTAAATCGATTTAAATTCAATTTCAAGAGATTTCAAAATATCTACAATACACAAACTTCAAAGAGACGCTTTTAAAGAATACTTTGCATGGTATCAAAGTCAACCTAAACTGACACCTTACATTTATCATCATTCATGGTGTTACCCTCACTCATTATCATGTTTATATAAAACAAAAATATAATCTTTTTTAACCAGGAAACCTTAAATTCGAAGAATCTGATTTTTGTCCCAAGTGCAACATTTTATTACCAAAGATATGTTGATGACCAGTCTTGGGATTTTCTGAGGTTCAATAAAAATATCAAATTTACAATATTATGACTTACTTTTTTGATTTACTATCATCTTCAATCCAATGGAAAACAACCAGCGTGATAAGCATACATAAACGATAGCATTCAATTCTAAGGGAATAAAGTGTGCCGTTGTGAATATTTTTCATGCTTAAAGTTAAAATTTCTTACATTTAATAGTTATTCGACATACATATGGCACATAGATACTAAAATATTAAGTGAAATTTGTTCTTTATTGCTACAAGAAGCTTTTTTGACATGTTTTTGTCCCAAGTGCAACGCATTGTGGAAAAAAGGGCAGCGTTTTGAAGGTCATGTTTTACCAGATTTAATCATTGTATCGCTTCGAAATTTTCAGAGCTGTTTTGGAGTGTATTGAAGTTAACTAAAAATAAATTAATTACAATATATGGAGAAATCAAATGGGTGTGACAACTTTTATGGGTAGAAACAATGAATTTCAGGTAAAATGTATGAAAAAATGGCGAAAAAATATTTTTTTGAAGGAATTTGCTGGAATTAACGTTTTAGAATTCTGAACAAAGATATATGCAATTGAACTTGACAAATGTTTTATTTCAAACGTGTATGTAACAACTTTATGGCGCTCTGCTAAAGAAGCACTGTGTTTTGAAATAAAGTGCGATTAATGACAAAACCATATGAATTGCAGAAACATGGATACTTCCAGAGAGTGTTCGCTATTAATTTCTGAAACTTCATCATCTTTGGTAATGATTTATACCAAAACTAAACATCTACAAGGCTGTTTAATTTTTTACCTCAATGTCACACTTTGACTTCATTTTTTTTAACTTCACCCTTATCCCAGTTTCGAACAAGCTGTTATTTTAAAATTTCTTGTTAAAGTATGGCTTTTTTAGGCATGCGTTTTGCGTACACTTTATTTTCGGCCAGCTACGCCCCTCATGATCATATCTAAAGAAAACTTTTCTGTTTATTTTTCAGCATTTTAATTCTGATCGGGGTTGTCCTTGGAGCAATAATATAGTGAGTATCATTACAGTCTGGTCGCGATATTATGGCACATGTTTACAAAATTTACAAATGTAAACAACGCAATATCAAACTTAAAATTACTTTAATTTTGCATGTGTTTGGTTTGAATCTTGCAGGTGTAGAGTCGAGTCCGTAAAGTCTGCGCACCCATTCAATTCCGTCTATCAAACAGCTTCCATCTTCGTTATCAACGCAAAAACAAAACTTATCTATGATCCGACTTTTCAAACATAATGACTATTTCTCAAAGAGCATTAAATCATTTAACAAAATTCCTGATTTAAGCGAGTGATGCCAGTGTTTACATTTTCTTCAATGATATTCATGTGACCTATTTCAATCGGAACCACGGCCTCCACATTTTTCTCTTCTGGGAAGGCCTGAGAACTAAGTATTTAATCAAATATGGCACAAAAAATGCCCCTCGGATAAATGGGCATAGTAAAAAAAGTCTAACCTTACGAGGAAATGAAGAAATTCCACACCAAAGTAAACAAGTCACATTTTACATAGTGACGTCATCACTTCAACCAATCCGTCCGTCCGTCCATAAACTTTTCCTTTAAAAATCTTCTCAAAAACTACCTTATGGATTTCAACCAAACTTCACAGGAATGATCCTTGGGTGACCCTCTCTCAGATTCCTTCAAAGATTTCTGATTGAAGTAGAAAGTCTGGAGTTATCTGCCCTTGAATGTCAAAAATGGCCGTTCTGACTTTATTTTCACTCTAGCAACTACAAATATTTACCAATCAAGACAAAACTTACACAGAATGATGGTGACTATAAGATCTTGCCTGGGTATAATTTTCAGCATGATCTGATTTTTACATCATGAGTTATGTGCCCTTGAAATTGACAAAATTGCCATTTTCGGCTTTATTTTGACTTTGTGTTCACTCTAGCAACTACAAATATTGACCAATCAAGACAAATCTTGTACAGAATGTTGGTGACTATAAGATCTAACCTTGGTATATTTTTCAGCTTGATGAATTGTACATCATGAGTTATGTGCCCTTGAAATTGACAAAATTGCCATTTTCGGCTCTATTTAGACTTTGTTTTCACTCAATCAACTACAAATATTGACCAATCAAGACAAATCTTGTACAGAATGTTGGTGACCATAAGATCTTGCATTGGTGAAATTTTCAGCTTGATTTGAATTTTTCATCATGAGTTATATGCCCTTGAAATTGACAAAATTGTCATTTTCGCAAATTTGGCTCTATTTTGACTTTATTTTCACTCTGGCAACAACAAATATTGACTTATCAAGACAAAACTTGTACAGAATGCTGGTGACTATAAGATCTTACCTTGGTATAATTTTCAGCTCGATCTGAAATTTACCTCATGAGTAACGTGCCCTTGAAATTGAGAAAATTGCCATTTTCGGCTTTATTTTCACATTTACAACCATTAGTATTAATTAATACAATAACTTTCACATAATTTTACTGACCATAAGATCTTACTTGAAATTTTCAGCTTGCTTGTTTGTGCAGCCTGAACCTTTGAAATTGCATTCAACAAGACAAACAATCAGGCCTGTGGAGCGCTTCCAGACCGCCAGGGCTGTCTAGTTGAACTTACTATCGAGTATTCAATGACTAAGATCGATCTTGTTTGTTAAGTGCAAAGACTTACCGGACAGCACTGTAATATAATTATGTAAACATGTGCCATAACATCTTGACTGAACTATAGCCTTATACCTTTTATGTACATTAGTCATGCCTTTGTCAACATCTTTTTGGTTGTCTGCAGCACCTATTGTTGGCGCAAGATTGTATGGCACATGTTTTGTTCAAATGTAAACAAAAAATTGTTCGATAAAACGCAGAAAATTATGTACAGTGAACAGACTGCACTATCATAGTACCTAAGTTTTCAACATGTCTGCGTCACTAATTATAAAGAATTTATTCATCTTTTATACAAAACTGTTTTGTTTACCTTTGGACAAAATGTAAACATGTGCCATATAATCTTGTGCCAACAATAGCAAATTTGAACTGTGTTGATTTTTATATATGCCTAAAAATTTGTATCAAGTTACAGCCCTGAGCATCTGTCTGTCTGTTTGTTAGAAGTGTGCACAACTGAATATCAAACCTACAGTTTCCATCAGAATTTAATCAAATTTGCCACAATGAATCTCCTTGGTGTCTAGTTGTGCACACCACTCACAGAATTCAGGTAACTCTTTTCGATGTTGAATTATCTGCCCTTGAATTTAAATATCAATGTTCATTTTCTTGTGTGCACAACTCCTACAATTTCAACTGGCATTCTATCAAACTTGCCACAATGAATCTCCTTGATGTCTAGTTGTGCACACCAATTACGAAATTCAGGTAACTCTTTTCGTTCTTGAATTATCTGCCCTTGAATAAAAAATGCCCATTTTCTTGAGTGCGCAACTCATCCTACAATTTTAACGGGAATTCACTGACAGTAACTGTTGCCATAATGATTCTCCACAGTGTCTAGTTGTGCACACCACAAATGAAATTCAGATAACTCTTTTTTTTTCTCTTGAATTATCTGCCCTTGATTTGAAAAAAATGCCATTTTCTTGTGAGTTCAGCTCTACAGTTTCAACCAGAATTTCATCAAAGTTGCCTCAGTGAATCTCCAAGATGTGTATTTGTGTATGCCACTATCTAAATTTGTATAACTCTTAGCATTTATGAATTATTTGCCCTTGAATTGAAGAAATGGCCAATTTTACTGGCAACCCCTGTCAGGTGTATATGTGCTGCTCCGCAAAGGTCTTGTTTTAGTTTGGGAAAGGATAGCATCAGTCACATAATGTGGATTGTCTTAACCCATTCCCAAACAAGACCTGGTTTTGACGTCCCTTGTAGAAACGGCTTGGGAAAACATTGAGACAAAAGAAGAAACTGCTGATAACCAGCAATTTCTCCTTTTGTCTTAATATTTTCTATGTCATATTCCACACAAATCCCTTCTTTAATAACTTCCATTTTGTCTTTTGTGGCAGTTTTTGAAGTGGACCACCCTATAATGTTGTTGTTTGGGAAAGGGTTAACCCATTCCCAAACAAGACCTGCTTTTGACATACCTTAAAGAAAAGGCTCAGAAAATCATTGAGGCAAAAGAAGAAAATGCTGATAACCAGCATTTTCTCCTTTTGCCTCAATATTTTATCTTCTATATTGTACATAGATGCAACATTTATCAACATCGAGCTTATCCTCTGTGGCAGCTTTTGAAATTTGCCAAGCTAAATTTTTCTATTTGGAAAGGCTTAACCCATTACCAAACGATAAAATTTTAGCCTGATCTAAATTGAAAGATCCTGCAGACGACAATTTCAAGTGAATGAAATTTCACATTTATCGATCTTTTTACATAGAAAACATTGTGGGAAATGAAGAAATTGCTTGTCACAAGCAATTTCTTCATTTTCCACGATGTTTTCCAAAGCCTTTATCTCTTGGGGAGTCAAAAAGAGTCACTGTGTGGTAATGGGTTAAAGGTTTTAAAGATCTATTTTACAGACACTTGTTTGAAATTCTAGACATCTTAGACTTCATCAATTCTATTTAACCCTTTTCCAAATAAGGCCTGGTATTGATGTGTCTAATTGAAATAGCTTTGGAAAACATTGAGACAAAAGAAGAAAATGCTGATAACCAGCATTTTCTCCTTTTGTCTCAATATTTACTGTGCTATATTGTACACAAATCCTGCCTTTATTGACATCCATTTTGACATTATCTAGCCACCTTTTGCATGGAAGGGTCCAAATTTTTTGTCGTTTTGGAAAGGGTTAAATGGTAAATTTGTCCATTGCTGCAATCAATCCTGCAATCACTTGCAATAAGTCTAGTTCTGGCTGTCTCTATTTTCCCTGATAATGCGACTTTATGTTTACCCTTTCCAAAATAACACAATTTTAGGATGATTCTATTTGAAAGCTACTGCAGAGTGTAGACAATAAAGATGATGTTGATAAGGTTAGAATATGTGCATAGAATAGCACAGAAAATTATGAGCCAAAAGGAGAACATTCTGAATATCAGCATTTTCTTTTGCCTCAATGTTTTCCCAAGCCTTTTCTATTAGAGACGTCCACTTGTTGTGGAAAGGGTTAAATTCCTAAAAGTGTCTCTTTCTGCAATAAATCTTGCAATAATTTAGAGTAACCCTTCCCCAAATTAAACCTTAGTAGAAATAGTTTTGAAAACATTGAGAGAAAACAAGAAATTTCTGGTAATTAATAATTTCTCCTTTTCCCCTAATATTTTCTGTGTAAAATCATGCACACTTCCTACTTTTGATTTCAATTGTATTGTCTTTGTAACTATTTTCATGTGTGGTAAATGAAGAAATTGCTTGTGACAAGCAATTTCTTGATTTTCCACAATTTTTCCTACCCAGAAAGACCACAAAATGTGAAATTTCATTCTCTTGATATTGTAATCTGAACCAGTCCAAAAGTTTGTTGTCTGGTAATGGACGGAAAGGTCTACTTGCTGTCTTTATGTTCCCTGATAATTGAACATTATGTTAGAAATGTTTGCAGCGGGAATTTTGTGACACTTTCCTTAAGTTCTGTCTATATTATGACAAATTTGAGAAAAGATTTGAGAAAAGAAGCAGAGAATACCCGCAGGGATTTGCTGAATTCTGAGGATCTTTTCAACGACACCTGATTAAAATGGATATTAATGACCAACCCAGTAAATCCCTGGCATTTATCGATCTCTGCTTCAAATGGAAATCAAATTGGTCACATATAAAGAGCATTATTGATGATTTTTATGCTTCCCGAAATTTTTTGGGGGAAGCATAATTATATTCGCCACACTGTCCGTCCGCCCTTCTTTCTGTCTGTCCGTCCACAGCCAGATCTCAGCAATCCTTGGACCAGATTCAATGAAACTTCACATCTGAACTAAATAGGATAATACCTAGGGCCCCTTTTCTCTGTTTCTGAATTTGAGGCTGCGTCATGGAAAAGGAGCCTTAATGTAGAAATTAGTTTTCCTCTAATTTCTCTTCATCTAAGGGGCAGAATTTAATGAAATTTTGTACTTAAGTGATAATTGAGATGTTTTAGCCCATATTGTAAAAATAGTGAGTGTACAAAAAATCTGTCATGGGAGAAGGGGGATTAATGTATGATAGCTTTTTGTGTGTGACAAACACTTATTCAGGTTGCATAACCCATCTATAACGGCTCTTTTTTCATCTGTACTAATGATTTCTGTACCATTTTATTTCAGTTTCACCAACATTGCCGCGGACATGAAGTTTTTCCAGCCCCATGAATTCTTCTTGTTCCTTTTACCACCGTAAGTTTGATCATGTTTATGTTTAACCCATTACCAAACGACAAGAAATTGGGTTGGTGCAAATTCAAAGGTGTTGCAGACGACAATTTCAAGTGAATAAAATTTAGATTATTTTGGTCTTTAAGGGTAGAAAATATTGTGGGAAATGAAGAAATTGCTTGTGACCAGCAATTTCTTCATTTTCCACAATGTTTTCCAAAGCCTTAATCTTTTGGGGAGTCAAAAAGAGTCCTTGTGTGGTAATGGGTTAAAGGGACCCATGCTAGGTTGTCGGAGGTAAAAAATATATTCAAGGAAAATCATATGGAATGGTCAACCTACATAGCAAGATTATGTGGTCCAATTTTACGCTTTCCCAAACGCCAAAATTTTAGGGTGATCCCTTTCAAAAACTGCTACAAATGATAAAATGGATGTTACTAAAGATAGGATTTGTATAAGATATGTCATAGAAAATATTGAGACAATGTTTTCCCAAGATGTCAAAACCAGGTCTTGTTTGGGAAAGGGTTAAAAGCTGTTGCAGACAACAACTGGGTTTTGTTGAAGTTAGTAATTGTGTTAAAATAAGCCCGGAAATTATGGAGAAAATGCTGATCATCAGCATTTTCTCCTTTTGCCTCAATGTTTTCCCAAACCTTTTATCTTGTTTGGGAAAGGGTTAATCACATTAGGGCAGAAGCTTTTAACCATAATCACTTATAATAAATATTTTTTAATAATTGATTAGAAATGGTCTGAAAATTATTCATGCACTTCATAACAGTGCATGAATCTTGAAAAAAGGGCCCTTACAGCTTTTAAGGTTTACGAACTGAGAATGAAAACACCACTTTCTAGCCATACGAAATGCATCAAATTTCACACACATGTAAATACACTTCACACAAGTTGATTCACCAGGCCGGATTTCAAGATTATGCTACAAGAAGATAATGATTTACAAATATTGTTTTACTCTATTTTCATATGCAAGGGAGGTAATTTTGAACATTTTGGTCAAATATTTCCATAAGTATGCATTAATTCAAAATTCTAATCCATACAAAATGCTTATATTTGTATTTGGAAGGGAAATGTAACACAGATTAGGAATTACTGGCACTTTTCAAATTCCATCTCTGGCTCTGCATTTCATTCTCAGTTCGTAAACCTTAACCCTTTCCCACATTATGACACTTTATGACGCCCAATGAGATAATGGCTTGAGAAATCATTGTGTCTGTCTGTCCTAAAACTTAACATTGGCCCTTTCTCCAAAAGTATTAGATATACAAAGCTCAAATTGGGTAAGTAACCTTCTTTCAATGATATCTGTTCCATGCAATATGACCTTCCTCAAGGTCATCCTTTAATCCTTTCAACCCTTAACACAAAAACTCAACATTGCCATTTCGAGGGCATTTGAGTTTCAGAAACACAATTTCTCTTTTCTCTTTTTTCCAGGATAATTTTAGAAGCTGCCTACAGTTTGCATGACAGAACGTTTACAGAGAATATAGGCAGTATTTTGATGTTTTCTGTAGTGGTATGTGTACACTTTAAGCAAAAACATTATGGGAAAATGAAAAATTAAAACTTTTCTCTTAACCTTTTTAAACAAGACCTGGTTTTGATGTGCCTTATAGACAAGTCTTGGGAAAACTTCGAGTCGAAAGAAGAAAATGCTGATAATCAGCACTTTATCCTTTTGTTTCAATATTTTCTGAGCTATATTATACGCAAATGCAATTTTGATTAACATCTATTTTGTCGTCTGTAGCAGCTTTTGAATTGGACTTCCCTTATAACATGTTGACTTGTTTGAAGGTTTAAATCTTGAATCTACAACTTACCTCAATGCTTTTTAGGGGGCTTTGAGCTCTGTTTCAAACAACATCAGGTCATCCCTAGAAGTTGAAGCTTCGATAAATGTTGAAGGTGCACCTGATTTGACAAAATGCTTCTGAGCGTAATTAACCCATTACTGCACGGTGATGCTTTTTGACTCCCTCAAAAGAAAAGACTTGGGAAAACATTGTGAAAAATGAAGAAATTGCTTGTGACAAGCAATTTCTTCATTTTCTACAATGTTTCCGTACCCAAAATGGAAATATTTTGAAAATTCATGAATTTGAAATTGTCGTCTGCAACATCTTTGAATTTGGACCAGTCTAAATAAAATTTTGCAGTCTGGTAATGGGTTAACTCCTCCTATCAGTTTCTATCTGATTCCTTTACATTAAATTTTGGCAAAAGTGTTTATTGGGGCCCTAGGCCTAGGTCTCCAATCTGGTCATGATTATGTGAAAGGTTATAATATGGGAGATAATCATGTAAAGGAAGGCCCAATTTAAGCTAAAAGCTTTCAGTTGTTATGCGTCACTCAAAGTTTCTGCTGACTTTGCAGCATTTTGCTGCTTTTCAACAAATACCTCATAACTGCAGCTTTAGACCTTGAGCCACCAATAACCCCTGCTCCCCCCCCAGAGGGAATTTTGAAGGGTATGATTTTCTGAAAGCTTATAACAAATGCTACAAAATGAGCGTTGTTTGCACTTTGGCCGTTGGGGCTTTTGGCTGTAACCCTTATCTAAAGCCCTTAACCCTTTCAAATTTTTTCATTTAAATATACAGACAATTATTTGGTCATATCTTGATTGAATTTTAATCTACATATGTCAAAATGGTATCAAATGAAAGCTTATGACTTGCTCTTCAATTTGTAGTTATTTTATGCAAATTAGCTCATTTGCATATTCATGGATATTAATGATTTTCCTTAAAATTGCTATTTTTTGATGAAAATTTGGTTAATACTTTCCAAATGAAGGCGTTTCTGTCCAGGGGGAATTTTGTAAACATGGTTTATCTTCAAGTACATTTTATTAGAAACATTTTGAGCCTTGTTTGCACTCTGGCGGTTGGGGCTTTTCGCCGTAACCCTTATCCAAACCCTTAACCCTACCAAATTGTTCATTTAAATTTTGAAAATGAATTTGGTCATATCTTGATTGAATATTGATACACAGGTGTCAGAATGGTATCAAATGAAAGCTTATGACTTGCTCTTTCATTTTCAGTTATGTTATGCAAATTAGCTCATTTGCATATTCATGAATATTAATGATTTTTCCTAAAATTGCGATTTTCGACAAAAATGTGGTAAATACTTTCCAAAACAGAGAATTTTTATGCAGGGGAATAATGTAAACATAGTAAATCTTCAAGAAAATTGTATAAGAAACATTTTGAGCGATGTTTGCACTTTGACCATTTGGGCTTTTGGCCAAATCCCTTATCTAAACCCTTAACCCTATAAAATTGTTCATTCATTTCAAAATGTTTTTGGTCATATCTTGGATGAATATAGACCTACATATGTTAGAATGGTATCAAATGAAAGCTTATGACTTGCTTAATAATGTGTTATAAATTTTATGCAAATTAGCTCATTTGCATATTTATGAATATTAATGATTTTACTTAAAACTGTGACCCTTTTTCCGAATATTTGGTAAACACTTTCAAAAACATTGTGTTTCTTCTCAGGGGGAATCATGTAAACATGGTTTAACTTAAAGAACAGTTTATAAGAAACATTTTGAGAAATGTTTGCACTCTGGCGACGGGGGCTTTTAGTGGTGACCCTTATCTAAACCCTTAACCTCATCAAATTGTTCATTCAAATTTTCAAAACGTTTTTGGTCATATCTTGATTATGTATTGACCTACTGATATCAGAATGGTATCAAATTAAAGCTTATGGCTGGCTCTTCCATGTGCTATTATTTTTCATGCATATTAGTTCAGTTGCATTGCCATATAATATTAATGAATTTCCTGAAAATTGTGATTTTTCAGAAAAAATGTGTTAATACTATCAAAAACAAGGTGTTTCTGTTCAAAGGCATTATGCAAACATAATTTATCTTAAAGAACATTACATGAATAACACTTTAAGCAATGTTCACACTGTGGCATTTGGGTCTTTTACCCAAACCCCTTATCTAAACCCTCAACCCTATCAAATTGTTTGTTCAAATTTTCAAAACGTTTTTGGTCATATCTTGATTAAATATTGATCTACAAACGTCAAAATGGTATCAAATGAAAGCTAGTGAATTGCTTGTATATTTGCAATTACTTCATGTCGATTTGCTCATTTACATATTCATAAATACTATTGATTCTTAAATGTTTGGGACAAAAACACATTTATTGTGGAAAATCCATAAAATGTATTCCATTTGACAGTGCTATATGTTATATAGTAATCCTGTTATGTTATGTACATAGTAACCCTGTTATGTTTAGTAATTGATCTCTGTCGGTTTCCATCATGATAAACTTGCCCAACTCCCACAGTTTGAGTAATTCCAAGATTGCCACCAAGTGCGATGTGAATCATTTTTGGTAAAATTGTTCTAGAACTGTGCAATAAGTAAGTGTCTTAATATGGAATTTCACATGCTGATCTAAACCTGGTAGCATAGTTGTAGCATTTAAATATCAGGAAAATATTGAACTGAAGATATCTATGGCCATCGAATACCATACTGGAAAACATATGCCATATTGAAAGAGATTGTGTATCGCAAGGGAACTATTTTCAATTTATTGTGAGATGGTACTACGCTGAAAGCACATATAAGAAATATGTGTAGATAAGGAAGAATATGAATATACATTCAGCATGGGCTGTCGGTAGTATGGATCAGTTCACATCTGTTCTGATCTGATACAGATAAATAAATGCATCGTAATAAATGCAATAATCTTTTGATCACAACCAGTAATTGTCTGTACTCTAGCTACATACATCGCGTACATATCTTGATTTTATGTATCTGATACATAGGCTTTACATATGGCACCCCAAGCTTAATTTATCTGAATTGAAAATGCCTTAATAGAGCATAAAGGAATGGTAACACCAGTGTCCCTGATCTGTCAGCCACATATCAAATACACTTAAGGCCATCAAATTGACTTGTCTATGAGGAAAACATAAGGAAGGGCTCTCCAGATGGAGAAAACCATGCTGTTTTCTCCATGTGAATGGCAAAAGTAAGGCCTTGATAATTGCTTAACAATGTTATTTTGCTATATGTATGCAATTTGTCTACATTCCAGGATCTCTGTTCATCCATAAAACTTAAAAAAAAATAATTGGAATAATTAATTTTATATGTGTATTAGAATTGAGTCCCCCATTTTGTATCATTCTATGGCATATGGTAAAATTTTTATGTTTAAAGTCCTATTTTGCGTCAATTTTGGATTCATGTAGCAGTTTTACAAAGGATAACATTCTGTCAACTAAACTAGATATAAGCAAGAACACCAATACAATAAAAGAAATCAATTTAACTTATTTGCACTTAAAACAATAAAGATTAAAAAGATCAAATGGAAACTAAATACATACATTGAAAATAAGATTTATAGGAACAAAATATAATGGGCTGCACTCTTTAAAATTACTGTTACTTCCAAACAAAACATCAAATAGATTTCAAACAAGGCTTAGATGTTGTTAATAGAGTGAACATGGATATTAAATGGTTGAAAACTCACGAGAAAGAAACAATCGAACCTTTTGGTACGTATTTAAAATAAAAAGAAAACTTGCAAAACAATAAAAATTTTAGACAAATCATTAATATGCATGCTTATGCAAATGAGCTAATATGCATAAAATATCTGCATATTAAAGAATAAGTCATTAGCTTTCATTTGATACCATTCTTACATCAGTAGGTCAATATTCAATCAAGATATGACCAAGCATGTTTTGAAAATTTGAGTGAACAATTTTATAGGGTTAAGGGTTTGGATAAGGATTATGACCAAAGGCCCCAAGCGCCTAAGTGCAAATATCTCTCAAAATGTCTCTAATAAAATGTTCTTTAAGATAAACCATGTTTACATGATTCCCCCAGAACAGAAACACAATGTTTTTGAAACTATTTACCAAATATTAGCAAAAAGGTCACAATTTTAAGTAAAATCATTAATATTCATGAATATGCAAATGAGCTAATTTGCATAAAATTTATAGCAAATTATTGAGCGAGTTAACACCTTTCATTTGATACCATTATTACATCTATAAGTCAATATTCAACCAAGATATGACCAAAAACGTTTTTAAATGATTGAACAATTTATAGGGTTAAGGGTTTAGATAGGGGTTTTGGCCAAAAGCCCCAACGGTCAAATTGCAAACATCGCTCAAAATGTCTCTTGTATAATTTTCTTTAAGGTTAGCTATGTTTACATAATTCCCCTGCACAAAAACGCCTCATTTTGGAAAGTATTTACCACATTTTTGTCGAAAATCGCAATTTTAGGAAAAATCATTAATATTCATGAATATGCAAATGAGCTAATTTGCATAACATAACTGAAAATGAAAGAGCAAGTCATAAGCTTTCATTTGATACCATTCTGACACCTGTGTGTCAATATTCAATCAAGATATGACCAAATTCATTTTCAAAATTTAAATGAACAATTTGGTAGGGTTAAGGGTTTGGATAAGGGTTACGGCGAAAAGCCCCAACTGCCAGAGTGCAAACAAGGCTCAAAATGTTTCTAATAAAATGTACTTGAAGATAAACCATGTTTACAAAATTCCCCTTGGACAGAAATGCCTTTTTTTAGAAGTTATTTATCAAATTTTCGCCCAAAAATGCAAATTTTAAGGGAAATCATTAATATTCATGCATATGCAAATGAGCTAATTTGCATAAAATAACTACAAAATAAAGAACAAGTCATAAGCTTTCATTTGATACCACTTTGACATCTGTAGGTCAATATTTGATGAAAATATGACCAAATAAGTAATGTAATTTTTTATGAAAAAAATGATAGGGTTAAGGGTTTTAGATAAGGGTTACAGCCAAAAGCCCCAACGGCCAGAGTGCAAACAACGCTCAAAATGTTTGTAAGATAATGTACTTTAAGAAAAAACATGTCTACAAAATTCCCTCTGGGGGGGGAGCAAACATGTTTCTAGCTCAGGGTCTACTTGTTTTAAGCTGCAGTTACGAGGTTTTCGTTGAAAAATGACAATTTAGTGGGATATAACATTGTATTCCTTGATACCAATTTTGACTTTTTCACAGTGCAACTAAGACGTAAGTTGTCATACTTGAAATGAAACTTTGTTGAAAAAGCAAACTTTCTTTTACCATCTTCTCCTTAAGTGTTTTCAATGTTTCAATTGTCAGGGAAGGTACGGTACATCTTTAACTAATCTTTTAACTTTCTAATCTTTCCCCAAAACAAGACATGGTTTTGATGTCCCCAAAAGAAAGGAAAACATTGAGACAAAAGATATTGCTGATAACCAGCATTTACTGCTTTTGCATTGATACTTTTTGTGCTATAATTGGTCTGATTTGATGTCTGCAGCAGCTTTCAAACTGGAAAAGTCCAAATTGTTGCTGTAGGGAAAGGGTTAAGAGAAGTTTATTTTTCAAATTTCTGATTCCAGGGTACTGTGTTCGCTTGCTTCATGATAGGTAAGTCTTAGCTACAGATAAGAGGGGTGACTGCTTTTCAAAAAAATGCAATATCTCATTTAATTTTCATCAAAACCCTATGTTGTGGGTACTCATACAATAGAAATACTCAATAATTTTGTTAATACAGGACCGATTTGAATTCAGTTTGAAGCAGAGAAGGAAGGTAAATGCCAGGAATAAGCTTGATATGGTGGATTTTTATCAGCAGATAAATAAGTTACAGAAGATCAACCAAAATATTGGCAATTTAGCTAATTTGCTAGATATTAAGCTTCTTTCCTTTGGTAACATCCCAATTGGTCTACTCCCATTTCGTCTACTGTTTTTTAAGTGCATTGAGTCCCAATTCGTCTACTGTCCCGGCAGGGGTTGAAAAATTTCTTCAAAAGTACTAGTCCTGTAGGACTAGTAGCTCTGAATTTCTACTCGCCCTTAAGGCAACCCAACTCGCCCTTAAAGATGAAGAAAATTTTAGACTGTTGGCTCTTACGGATGCATTATTATGCAAATAACATAACTCTTTGACTCTACAAATAAAGTTTCTTCGGTATAAATGACAGACAGGGCTCGCGCTGGCGATCGCCACTTCAAAAGTCATAGGCGAACAAGGCAACACTTTTATTTAAAAAGATGGTCAATAAATCTAATGTGGCTCAGACTTGACTCCATCTTTTACCTTAAATCAATCGCCGATTAACATTACTGTAAACACTTACTTTTTATTTAATTCGAAAGATAGATTAGCTGTCGAAATGGTCGAGTAAGCACACCAGTTTAATATGTACAACTACCTGGTAAATGTGAAAGAATTTCTTTGTGTAATCGCTAGGCGGCATAACAGAAAGAGACAACGCGTCTGTGTTAAAACCATCTAACGTCAGTGTATTTACTACGTAGATAGCGTTTTGTTTTCATTGATTCATCTAATTTTCCCGCCTTTCAGACACGCGCGTCTTTTGTAAACAAATCATTGTAAAACGTAACCTTATTTGGGTGCGGAAAAATCACGTGATTATATTGAAACTGGAATGACTACGACACTACGTCATCAATTGACTGTGTTTGCGGCGTTTTTGATCTCGCTTAAATCATGGCATATGAGTAACACAGATTTACTCTAGTTTCCTTGTTTAGTTTCACTTTCGGGATTGATTGACATAAACAGGGAAAGGTCGTATTTTACAGGGAATATTATTGTTTCCGATATGAAGTTTAAAATAAATACTTTCTTTTCGACCCTTTATTTTTTCCCCTCAATCAGTGTGATTCAATTCCTAAATTTGCACTCGCCCCGTCGGACTAGTTCGTCCCCAAATCTACTCGTCCTACGGCATTTTCTACTCGCCAATGCGAGCGGACGAGTGGATTTTTCAACCCCTGCAGTCCCAACTCGTCTACTTTCGTGTCAAATCATCAATAAACAACATTATTTTTGATTTAAGAAAATAAATGAAGTCAATATATTCACAAATGAAATAAAAATGCAAACATTTTGATAAAAATCATATAATGTCATATAGATATACAAAGTATAGAAGAGTAGACGAAATGGGACTTATGTCAAAAATAGTAGACGAATTGGGAAAATTGGGAGTAGACGAAATGGGATTAAACCTTTCCTTTTACTTATCGTCACTAACATTATACATGTTGTTTAGAGTAAAAGTGAAAAGCTCCTGAAAAGCACAAGATTGGTATTTCCATGTTCTTATTTTGTGTCAATTGTGCTTGATTTGTATTCAGGACTTAATTTGGATTGATGACCTACATCTTCAAATTACTTTGTTCTGTGTCCAAATTCCCAAAAGTCAATACAATGTACTTATTCTTTCACAAATGACAATTCTTACAGAAGATGAAATGATCAAATTCATGCCATTGATGAAATGAATCTAGTTTATCCCATTACCACTCAATGACTCTTTTTGACTCCTTACAAGAAAATGGCTATGGAAAACATAGTGATAAATGAAGAAATTGCTTGTGACAAGCAATTTCTTCATTTCCCTCAATATTTTCCATACAAAAGGACCCAAAAATGTACTATTTCATTCACTTGGAATTGTTGTATGCATCACCTTTGAATTCGGATCAGTCCAAAATTTTGTCATTTGGTAATGGGTTAAAGGATAAAAATCCTTAAGAAATAAATGAGAGAATGCTGGTTATCACCAATTTCTCCTTCTCCCTCCAAGGTTTCTTAATTTAGGTCAGTAAAACTAGGTTTTAACTCTTTCCCAAATGACAAACTTTTGTGGTGATCCAACTGGAAAGCTGCCAAGATGACAAAATTCATGTTAAAAAGGAAAGGATTTGCGTAGAATATGGCACAGAAAATATTTTGGGAAAAGGAGAAACTGTTGGTTAGCAGCAGTTTCTTCTTTTGTCTTAATGTTTTCCCAAGCTTTCTCTATTAGGGACGTCAAAACCAGGTCTTGCTTGGGAAAGGATTAATTGGTAAAGGATTGATAAAGCACAGAACTGTATTCTCAGAAATAACGAATCCAATTTGAATGAGTAATCTTGTTTATGAAGTATTTTTGTTGGTTTCATTAGGGAAATCTAAACCAACAATTGTGTACTTAATAACTCAATTTACATGCTGTAATATGGGAGAAACATTAGATATTTTTACATAAATAATTGTTTTTAAGCTATGTTGTTTTGAAAGAGATTCTCTTAAAAAATTGTAAACGCCATTTAACTCTTTCCCAAACAAAACCAGCTTTTGGCGTCCCTGATAGAAAAGGTGTGGGAAAACAATGAAGGAAATAGAAAATTATGATAATAAGAGACGACACCACTTTCAATTGAAACAGAAAATATGTATTTGGTTGCAAACAAACATTGAAGAAAGCAATTTTAAAATTAAGTTTGTTATCAACATTCTCTTGTTTTGCTTTAGACTTCTCCAAAACTTTTTGAATAGTGTTCTTTAAAATACAGCAGTTTGATTTGTTGATAATTCTTATTTTCAGGCTTGAATTTGATTGGTCTAGGATTTGAGGGTGTGGTCTAGCCCAGGATGCCCCTCAATTCAAGCACATTTTCTGATTGGTTGATATCTACTTTCAGGGTTGGATTTGATTGGCCTAGGATTTGAGGGTGTGGTTCAACCCAGAATGCACCTCAATTCAAGCACATTTTCTGATTGGTTGATATCTTCTTTCAGGGTTGAGTTTGATTGGTCTAGGAAGTGTGGGGGCGTGGTCTAACCCAGGATGCACCTCTGTTGAAATACAGCTTTCTGATTGGTTGATATCTACTTTCAGGGTTAAGTTTGATTGGTCTAGGAAGTGTGGGGGCGTGGTCTAACCCAGGATGCACCTCTGTTGAAATACAGCTTTCTGATTGGTTGATATATACTTTCAGGTTTGAGTTTGATTGGTCTAGGAAGTGGGGGGGGCGTGGTCTAGCCCAGGATGCACCTCTGTTGAAATACAGCTTTCTGATTGGTTGATATATACTTTCAGGTTTGAGTTTGATTGGTCTAGGAAGCGTGGGGGCGTGGTCTAATCCAGGATGCACCTCTGTACAGATTCTAGTGTTCTCCGCACTTATTGTTGCAGTAGACCCTGTTGCTGTAGGTATATTTTTGACCCGTTGCGCTAAAAGGGACCTTATCAGAAGTTCAAAAATCCAAGTTTTGACTAACTTGTCTGACTCACCACAGGTCAACCAGATACTGTATGCAAAAAATGAACATACATGTATAGGAAGACAGGGAAAACATTCAAGCTTTAGAAAGTTGCTTACAAGTGAAAAGTATCGGCCCTAGTCTGGCTGCGCGGACTGCGCAGACTGACCAGGGTCGATATTTTTCACACTTCCTATAAGGTCCCTTTTAGCATGATGGGTCACATTTTTGTTATCCCAAAAGGCCAATTTGGCTAGAAAGCAAAACCCCCAGAGTGCATTAGCCCTCTTTTAGTTAGAGAACCACCTTTTTTCAACAAAAAAACTAGAATACATTCTTGGAAAATATTTAATGAATAAACCTGTTATACATGACTGTATAGTGTACTAAATTCACAAGCTTCACTCTCTTATGTCAAGAAAGGGAGGTAACTTGACATTGAATTTGTGACCGCGCTGGCGGGGTTATAAGTTCTTCAGTTTCTGTTGGTTTTGGATATAAAGTAGTACTGTTGTACATGTATTTCTTTTCAGGTATTGGCAATTTTCCAAGAAGTTGGTGTCAACAAAATGTTATATTTCATTGTGTTTGGAGAATCATTGTTGAACGATGGAGTGACGGTTGTGATATACAATGTAATGCAGACGTATAATCGTATGGACGTTATCGGTGCAGATCAGGTGAGTTATACATGGTTAGGTGCTCCAGCTGCCACTCTCTGTTTTATTGTGTTTGGAGAATCCTTGTTAACCCTTTCCCAAACAAGACCTGCTTCTGACACTCATAATAGAAATTGCTTGGGAAAACATTGAGGCAAAAGAAGAAAATGCTGATAATCAGCATTTTCTCCTTTCGCCTCAATATTTTCTGTGCTATAATGTATGCAAATCCAAATTTTATCGACACCTATTTTGTCATTTGTAGCAGCCAATTTTTGCCATTTGGAGATTATCTTTCTTGAACGATGGAGTGACGGTTGTGATTTATAATGTTATGCAGACGTATAATCGTATGGACGTTATCGGAGCAGATCAGGTGAGTTGAACATGGTTAGGTGCTCCAGCTGCCACTCTCTGTTTTATTGTGTTTTGAGAATCGTTGTTGAACGATGGAGTGACGGTTGTGATATACAATGTAATGCAGACGTATAATCGTATGGACGTTATCGGTGCATATCAGGTGAGTTATACATGGTAAGGTGCTTCAGCTGCCACTCTCTGTTTTATTGTGTTTGGAGAATCGTTGTTGAACGATGGAGTGACGGTTGTGATATATAATGTGATGCAGACGTATAATCGTATGGACGTTATCGGAGCAGATCAGGTGAGTTATACATGGTAAGGTGCTCCAGCTGCCTCTCTCTGTTTTATTGTGTTTGGAGAATCGTTATTGAATGATGGTGTGACGGTTGTGATATACAATGTTATGCAGACATATAATCGTATGGACGTTATCGGAGCAGATCAGGTGAGTTATACATGGTTAGTTGCTTCAGCTGCCACTCTCTGTTTTATTGTGTTTGGAGAATCGTTGTTGAATGATGGTGTGACGGTTGTGATATATAATGTTATGCAGACGAATAATCGTATGGACGTTATCGGTGCAGATCAGGTGAGTTGTACATGGTAAGGTGCTCCAGCTGCCACTCTCTGTTTTATTGTGTTTGGAGAATCGTTGTTAACCCTTTCTCTAACAAGACCTGCTTTTTACCTTCGTAATAGAAATTGCTTGGGAAAACATTGAAACAAAAGAAGAAACTGCTGATAACCAGCAGTTTCTCCTTTTGTCTCAATATTTTCTATGTCATATTTTACACAAATCCTATTTTAAGTAACATCCATTTTAACATTTGTAGCAGTTTTTGAAGTAGAGCACCCTAAAATGTTGCTGTTTGGGAAAGGGTTGAATGACGGAGTGAACATTGTGATATATAATGTTATGCAGACGTATAATCGTATGGACATTATCGGTGCAGATCAGGTGAGTCATACATGGTTAGGTGCTTCAGCTGCCTCTCTCTGTTTTATTGTGTTTGGAGAATCATTGTTGAACGATGGAGTGACGGTTGTGATTTATAATGTAATGCAGACGTATAATCGTATGGACGTTATCGGTGCAGATCAGGTGAGTTATACATGGTTAGGTGCTCCAGCTGCCTCTCTCTGTTTTATTGTGTTTGGAGAATCGTTGTTGAACGATGGAGTGACGGTTGTGATATATAATGTCATGCAGACGTATAATCGTATGGACGTTATCGGAGCAGATCAGGTGAGTTATACATGGTAAGGTGCTCCAGCTGCCACTCTCTGTTTTATTGTGTTTGGAGAATCGTTGTTAAATGATGGAGTGACGGTTGTGATATATAATGTTATGCAGACGTATAATCGTATGGATGTTATCGGTGCAGATCAGGTGAGTTATACATGGTTAGGTGCTCCAGCTGCCTCTCTCTGTTTTATTGTGTTTGGAAAATCGCTGTTATCCTTTTCCCAAACAAGACCTGCTTTTGACACTCGTAATAGAAATTGCGTGGGAAAACATTGAGGCAAAAGAAGGAAATGCTGAAAATCAGCATTTTCTCCTTTTGCCTCAATATTTTCTGTGCTATAATGTATGCAAATCCAAATTTTATCAACACATATTTTGTCATTCGTAGCAGCCAATTTTTTTCGTTAGGAGATTATCTTTCTTGAATGATGGAGTGACGGTTGTGATATATAATGTTATGCAGGCGTATAATCGTATGGACGTTATCGGAGCAGATCAGGTGAGTTATACATGGTTAGGTGCCCCAGCTGCCTCGCTCTGTTTTATTGTGTTTGGAGAATCGTTGTTGAACGATGGAGTGACGGTTGTGATATACAATGTTATGCAGGCGTATAATCGTATGGACGTTATCGGAGCAGATCAGGTGAGTTATACATGGTAAGTTGCTCCAGCTGCCTCTATTATGTTTTATTGTGTTTGGAGAATCGCTGTTAACACTTTCTCAAACAAGACCTGCTTTTGACACTCTTAATAGAAATTTGCTTGGGAAAACATTGAGGCAAAAGAAGAAAATGCTGAAAATCAGCATTTTCTCCTTTTGCCTCAATATTTTCTGTGATATAATGTATGCAAATCCAAATTTTATCGACATCTATTTTGTCATTCGTAGCAGCCAATTTTTGCTGTTTGGAGATTATCTTTCTTGAGTGACGGTTGTGATTTACAATGTAATGCAGACGTATAATCGTATGGATGTTATCGGTGTAGATCAGGTGAGTTATACATGGTTAGGTGCTCCAGCTGCCCCTCTCTGTTTTATTGTGTTTGGAGAATCGTTGTTATCCCTTTCCCAAACAAGACCTGCTTTTTACCTACGTAATAGAAATTGCTTGGGAAAACATTGAGGCAAAAGAAGAAAATGCTGAAGATCAGCATTTTCTCCTTTTGCCCCAATATTTTCTGTGCTATGATGTATGCAAATAGACTGGGCACCCAGGCCCCACCCTCGGAGAAGGACTAATCCAGGGCCTGGATAAACTAAACAGGATGATGATGATGATGATGATGAAATCCAAATTTTATCGACACCTATTTTGTCATTCGTAGCAGCCAATTTTTGTCGTTAGGAGATTATCGTTCTTGAATGACTGTGTGACGGTTGTGATATATAACGTCATGCAGACGTATAATCGTATGGACGTTATCGGAGCAGATCAGGTGAGTTGTACATGGTTAGGTGCTCCAGCTGCTACTCTCTGTTTTATTGTGTTTGGAGAATCATTGTTGAACGATGGAGTGACGGTTGTGATATACAATGTTATGCAGACGTATAATCGTATGGACGTTATCGGTGTAGATCAGGTGAGTTGTACATGGTAAGGTGCTCCAGCTGCCACTCTCTGTTTTATTGTGTTTGGAGAATCGTTGTTAAATGATGGTGTGACGGTTGTGATATACAATGTTATGCAGACGTATAATCGTATGGACGTTATCGGAGCAGATCAGGTGAGTTATACATGGTTAGGTGCTCCAGCTGCCATGCTCTGTTTTATTGTGTTTGGAGAATCGTTGTTGAACGATGGAGTGAGGGTTGTGATATACAATGTGATGCAGACGTATAATCGTATGGACGTTATCGGTGTAGATCAGGTGAGTTATACATGGTAAGGTGCTTCAGCTGCCTCTCTCTGTTTTATTGTGTTTGGAGAATCGTTGTTGAACGATGGAGTGACGGTTGTGATATATAATGTAATGCAGACGTATAATCGTATGGACGTTATCAGTGCAGATCAGGTGAGTTATACATGGTTAGGTGCTCCAGCTGACTCTCTCTGTTTTATTGTGTTTGGAGAATCATTGTTGAACGATGGAGTGACGGTTGTGATATATAATGTAATGCAGACGTATAATCGTATGGACGTTATCGGAGTAGATCAGGTGAGTTATACATGGTAAGGTGCTCCAGCTGCCTCTCTCTGTTTTATTGTGTTTGGAGAATCATTGTTGAACGATGGAGTGACGGTTGTGATATACAATGTCATGCAGACTTATAATCGTATGGACGTTATCAATGCAGATCAGGTGAGTTATACATGGTAAGGTGCTCCAGCTGCCTCTCTCTGTTTTATTGTGTGTGGAGAATCATTGTTGAACGATGGTGTGACGGTTGTGATATATAATGTTATGCAGACGTATAATCGTATGGACGTTATCGGTATAGATCAGGTGAGTTATACATGGTAAGGTGCTCCAGCTGACTCTCTCTGTTTTATTGTGTTTGGAGAATCGTTGTTGAACGATGGAGTGACGGTTGTGATATACAATGTGATGCAGACGTATAATCGTATGGACGTTATCGGAGCAGATCAGGTGAGTTGTACATGGTTAGGTGCTCCAGCTGCCTCTCTCTGTTTTATTGTGTTTGGAGAGTCATTGTTGAACGATGGAGTGACGGTTGTGATATATAATGTTATGCAGACGTATAATCGTATGGACGTTATCAGTGCAGATCAGGTGAGTTATACATGGTAAGGTGCTTCAGCCGCCACTTTTATGTTTAATTGTATTTGGAGAATCGTTGTTGAACGATGGTGTGACGGTTGTGATTTATAATGTTATGCAGACGTATAATCGTATGGACGTCATCGGAGCAGATCAGGTGAGTTATACATGGTAAGGTGCTTCAGCTGCCACTCTCTGTTTTATTGTGTTTGGAGAATCATTGTTAAATGATGGAGTGACGGTTGTGATATACAATGTCATGCTGCCTCTCTCTGTTTTATTGTGTTTGGAGAATAGTTGTTAAATGATGGAGTGACGGTTGTGATATATAATGTTATGCAGACGTATAATCGTATGGACGTTATCGGTGCAGATCAGGTGAGTTCTACATGGTAAGGTGCTTCAGCTGCCTCTCTCTGTTTTATTGTGTTTGGAGAATCGTTGTTGAACGATGGTGTAACGGTTGTGATACATAATGTCATGCAGACGTATAATCGTATGGACGTTATCGGAGCAGATCAGGTGAGTTATACATGGTTAGGTGCTCCAGCTGCCTCTCTCTGTTTTATTGTGTTTGGAGAATCGTTGTTGAACGATGGAGTGACGGTTGTGATATACAATATGATGCAGACGTATAATCGTATGGACGTTATCGGAGCAGATCAAGTGAGTTATACATGGTAAGGTGCTCCAGCTGCCACTTTTATGTTTTATTGTGTTTGGAGAATCGTTGTTGAAAGATGGTGTGACGGTTGTGATATATAATGTCATGCAGACGTACAATCGTATGGACGTTATCGGTGTAGATCAGGTGAGTTATACATGGTTAGGTGCTCCAGCTGCCACTATTATGTTTTATTGTGTTTGGAGAATCGTTGTTAAATGATGGAGTGACGGTTGTGATATATAATGTGATGCAGACGTATAATCGTATGGACGTTATCGGAGCAGATCAGGTGAGTTGTACGTGGTAAGGTGCTCCAGCTGCCTCTCTCTGTTTTATTGTGTTTGGAGAATCCTTGTTGAATGACGGAGTGACGGTTGTGATATACAATGTGATTCAGACGTATAATCGTATGGACGTTATCGGAGCAGATCAGGTGAGTTATACATGGTTAGGTGCTCCAGCTGCCTCTCTCTGTTTTATTGTGTTTGGAGAATCGTTGTTGAACGATGGTGTGACGGTTGTGATATATAATGTTATGCAGACGTATAATCGTATAGACGTTATCGGAGCAGATCAGGTGAGTTATACATGGTTAGGTGCTCCAGCTGCCTCTCTGTTTTATTGTGTTTGGAGAATCGTTGTTAAATGACGGAGTGACGGTTGTGATGTATAATGTTATGCAGACGCATAATCGTATAGACGTTATCTGAGCAGATCAGGTGAGTTGTACATGGTTAGGTGCTCCAGCTGCCTCTCTGTTTTATTGTGTTTGGAGAATCGTTGTTAAATGACGGAGTGACGGTTGTGATGTATAATGTTATGCAGACGCATAATCGTATAGACGTTATCTGAGCAGATCAGGTGAGTTGTACATGGTTAGGTGCTCCAGCTGCTATTATCGGATTTGAATTAGAAAATACTGTTGAAAAATATGTTCAACCCTATTATCAATCATCAAGGGCAGATCTAGAGGAGAAGGGGGATCCAGACCCGTGACTTTTGGGAAGCGTTCAGACCGAAATATTGTCCGATTCAAGTATGTTTTGTTTAATTTTTCAGCTAATACTCTATGGATATTAATGAGATAAACTGTGCACCAGCTTTTCTTATTTCTAACTCACTCTGCACCAAATTTCATGTTTTTTCAAACATTCAAAATGAATGCTTATGCTTGAATGTTTTAAGAACCCATGGGATTCTGTGCAGATTGAGCAGATTGAGGACAATTTTTCCGTGTCAACGCTTCCCAAAAGTCATTTGGGTTATCCACCGTGTTTCATTTTCAAAAATTTTTTTTGAAATATTTTTATCTTTTTCTCTTTCAGATAGTTCTAGGAATAGTGAAGTTTTTAGTGGTTGTGATTGGTGGAATATTAATCGGGATAATCTGCGGTGTTTTGTCGTCGTTTATCACAAAATATACAAACTCCGTCAAAGTCGTGGAGCCCATTATCATATTCGGCTTCGCTTATCAGTCATATATATTTGCTGAGATGTTTCATTTCTCTGGTATTATTAGGTAAGACTTTAATCTATTTCCATAATACATAATACATGGTTTTGACACTACTTACTTACTACTTAGCCGCCCTTAGGCGACCAGCCACATGACTACGCCATATGTTTTCTGTCAGTCATGAGTGCTGCTATTTCGGATGTCTCCCTCACACCAGTGTCTCTTTTCAGTGAGTCTAAGTAGGTACTCCTGGGTCTCCCTCGGCCTCGATGTCTGTGACTAGGTTTCCATAGAACTAATGGCTGTGTGCTGAGCTCTGGGTGACGGTAGCAGTGTCCGGCCAGCTGTAGTCTCCTGAAAGCAATTTTGTCACTAACTCATGGGAGTTTCCCGTAAAGCATTTCGTTGGTGATGTGGTTAGACCAGTGGATGTTGAGAGCTTTTGACACCCATATTAGAAAAGGCACAAAGACCATAACTTGTAATTGATAAGGATTACAACAGTTACTGGACTGCTTCAATTGCTAGATGACTACACAATGTCATGTACATAAAAAAGTTGGCCCTACAGGGGAGCATAATATATTTGTAAAGCATAGATCTCTTGTTAGATTATCAGCATTTGGCTTGCAATTTCTATTTCAATGTTTCAATACATGTATTATTATGCCAATTTAAAATAAATCAAATTTGATGTTTTCAATAATTAGATTAACTCATATTTATGAAATAATAAACAGTAATTTAGTAATACAAATTTGGCGTTGAATTTCTTAAAATTTCTTAAAAAAACTCAGAGCAACAGGGGTAAATGCATTCTAAAAATGTAACTTCAGTCCTTTCCCAAACAAGACCTGGTTTTGACGTCTCTGATAGAAAAGGCTTTGGAAAACATTGAGACAAAAGAAGAAACTGCTGAATACCAGCAGTTTCTCCCTTTGTCTCATTATTTTCTTAGTTATATTGTACAAAAATCCTTTCTTTTTCAATGTCCATTTTGTCGTCTGCAGCAACTTTCAAATTGGACCATCCTAAATTTTTATCGTTTGGGAAAGGGTTAAATCCAAACCCTACATTATGGGTACTCATTTGAATACTCATTTGCTATGGCCATAGCAGCTGAAAATGGCATAAAACCCCAATATACCATCTTTGAGACGATTCCAATGAGTACCCACAACATAGGGTGTTGTTCGCATTTAAGGTAAGAAGGGCCTAATTAGCACCAAGGAGCCAGCGGCAAAATTTGAAAAGTGCCTGTAATTCCTAAACTGTGTTACATTTCCATTCCAAATACAAACATACGCATTTTGTACGGTTTAGAATTTTGAATTAATGCATATTTATGCAAATATTTGACAAAAATGTTCAAAATTACCTCCCTTGCATATGAATATAGAGGAAAATGATATTTGTAAATTATTTTCTTCTTGAAGCATAATCTTGAAATCCGGCACGGTGAATCAACTTATGTGAAGTGTATTTACAAGTGTGTGTAATTTGATACATTTCGTATGGCTAGAAAGTGGTGTTTTTCATTAGGCACTTTATACCTTAATACACCAGCTTAATTGTTTTTTCTCATTTCAGCATTATAGTCTGTGGCCTTATACAAGTGCAATATGCCTTCAACAACATTACAAACAAATCAAAATTGTGTGTCAAATTCTTTATTAAAGTTATTAGGTGAGTACAAAGTAATTTTGTGTAATTATACTCCCTAGTTTTTGGGTTATAATCATGTGACTTAGAATTTCTGATAATCTTCAACAACTTTGTCAATACTTTACCAATTTGAAGGTGGGAAAATGCCAGGAATAAGCTGGACGTGTTGGATTTTTTGGTCTTCAAAAACTTTTTTTATCAGTTGATTTTTCAAAAATCCAACACGTCCATCTAATGCGTGACATCTGTCCACTTTCTCTGCATCAAACCCTATTCAAATCGGTCCAGTATTAACAAAATTATGGAAGATTTTCTGAAAATATTGTATCATGTGATTATCCACCGTGGTTTTGTGGTTACCGTAATTATTCTAATAAACACCCATATTCTAATAAACGCCCATCCCCCCAAATCTGGGCTGAAAATCTGCTTATTTCAAGCGTAATTTTAGCAAAAAAGGGTGATTCTAATAAACGCCCATCCCCCAATTACAGATTGAAATAATATAAGTCATAACCGAAGATCATTTCCAAAACCAATGAAAAAGAGAATGTTTAGTCCTCAATCTGTTTGCATGGAAGGATTTTAATAGAAAAACCAAAATTTGCAGTCCTTATAACAAAACTTTGCCAAATCTAATTTACTGAACCTCGAGTCAATGAATTGACATTTGATTGGCAAATTTTGTTCGCAAATTTTGACTAACAAAATTAGAATGCCTCTAATAAACGCCCACCCCATACTTTCCCATTGACCATGTTTCTAATAAACACCCGGGCGTTTATTAGAATAATTACGGTATATAGGAATTATCCTGTCTGTCTATCCATCCACATTTTTTGTCAGCTCACCTCCTCACTAAATGGAAGGATTCTTATGACAATTTACATGAACGATCAGCATGTCATTGAATTTGCGACTTGCTCTTGTGGGGGATATTAGTCTGTGACAGTTCTTGTTTTGATTGATGACTTAACCCTTTCCCACATAATGCTGCATTTTGACAACCTACAAGATAATAGCTTTGGGGAACATTGTGGCAAGCAATTTCTTTATTTCCCACAATGTTTTCTACTCAGAAAAACAATAGAATTCAAAACGTCTATCATGAATTTAGGTAAGTCTTTGTAAAGTCTTTTAAAATGTAAAATTTTCCTAAACAGCCAAATTTCATGATTGTCTAATTTGAACGCAAAACTTGTACATGTCATGTCGATTTTTGTGATTTTCATAGTAAAACCTTGTATGTCCATTTTAGACAATTCTTGCAGGTATTGGGATATTTTCACTTATCTGTATTAATGGCACATTATATGTGTACAATAATTATTATAGATAAGAGTGTACTTAGTACAGTCTTGCACTGAGCCCTTGAATTATACAATATATACAAGGTTTTACTTTGAACGTCACAAAAATTGACATACAAGGTTTTGTATTTACACTGACGATATGATTATGATGATGTGTCCAAAAAAGGAAGAACTTCATCCACTTGAAATTGTCACCTGCAACATCTTTGAAATGGGACAACCCAAAATTTTGTTGTTGGGGAAAGGGTTAACCCTGCTTGTTTGTTTGTTTTCAGCAATACTAGCGAGATCATTATTTTCCTGTTTCTGGGGTTAAAGGTTGTGACCCCACACCATTACTGGAATACAGGCTTTGTTTTGTGGACAACATTACTTTGTATTGTGTATAGATTTTTGGGTAAGTAAAATTAAAGTTAAAGTAAATGACCGAATGACTGGCTTTGTGTAGGCAATACATGACATAAATATTCCACCAATTTCATGTTTGTAGCCCTTATCAATGTTACATGGATCTACCCATGTCGTCTTTACGACAATAAACCTTCCCAAAACAAGCCTTTACCCATGGTAAAGCACGAGAAAACATTGAGGCAAAAGAAGAAAATGCTGATGACCAGCATTTTCTTCTTTTGTCTCAATATTTTCTGTGGTATATCATACACAAATTCTATATTTATCAACATACTTTTTTTGCTGATTTTAGCATCTTCAAAACATCTAAATTTTTGTCGTTATGAAAGTTTTAAAGGTAGTATCCCCACACCATCACGGGAATACAGGCTTTGTTCTCTGGACAACACTACTTTGTATTGTTTATAGATTTTTGGGTAAGTATGATATAAACGTTCCTTAGCCAATGGGAAAGGTACTAGAAAACATTGAGACAATAGAAGAAAATGCTGATAACAGGCATTTTCTTCTTTTGTCTCCATTTTTCCTGTGCTGTATTATTCACAAATATTTTCTTCATCAACATCCGTTTTGATATCTGCAGCATCTCTAAAACTCTAAAACAAAATTGTCGTTTTTGAAACACTTTGTATTGTGTATAGATTTTTGGGTAAGTACAATGTAATCCTTCCAAAGCTGGCTTAACCAGTGGGAGAAGCATGAGAAAACATTTTATAAGAGTCAAAGATTTCACTAGAACAAAATGATCGTGTATGTTTAGATATTTTGCTTAATTATGATTAAGCATATCCTGGAGACAATGTGCCCTTGTATTTGATAAAGTTGCTGTTTTCAGCTTTGTTTTCTATCTAGCCTCTACAAATATCAATTAACCCTTTCCCAAACAAGACCTGGTTTTGACGTCCCTTAGGAAATGATTGGGAAAACATTGAAACAAAAGAAGAAACTGCTGATAACCAGCAGTTTCTCCTTTTGTCTCAATATTTTCTATACCATATTTTACACAAACCCTATCTTTAATTACGTCCATTTTGTCATTTTTGGCAGTTTTTGAAGTGGATCACCCTAGAATTTTGTCGTTTGGGAAAGGGTTAAACAACACAAATAACATCCACAACTCTCTTATATTTTAAAACCAACTTTGACATAAAATGCATGTCATGCTGTAATAGCTCAAGTGAGTGACTAAGGTCCATCAAGGCCCTCATGTTGTAATATTGTTTTGTTTATTTTTCAGTAACATATGTAATGTCGTTCCTCATCAACAGATTTGATACATACAGAGTTAGAAAAATAACCATAGATGAAATGTTTATGATTGTAAGTACATCAAAATAGAATACAGTTGGTAAGGTGGTTTATGGAACTAATAGAACATAAAGGTGTTGCTTTGAGAAACTTCAATATGCATATATGATCAATATTTGTAGATTTGATTTGCATAACAACTAAATTACCACAAAAAAATATTTGAATTTATTGAACACTACACAACCTGATTTTCCAGTAACAAGTGAAACAATACTTTTATCATTATAAGGTTAAATCTTAATTAGATTTCTGAATTGGCTCTTTAGGGGGCATATGTTTTACAAACATCTCTTGTTATTTCAGAGTTATGGAGGTTTACGAGGTGCCGTATGTTTCTCACTGGTCACTGTTCTAGATGAGCGAGATTTTGATGGCATATGTTTTACAAACATCTCTTGTTGTTACAGAGTTACGGAGGTTTACGAGGAGCCGTATGTTTCTCACTGGTTGCTCTACTGGTAGAGAGAGGGTTTGGACTGCTTCAATTGTTAGATGACTTCATCATGGGTTGGCCCTTAACCCATAAATAGATGACAAAATTTTAGACGTCCAAATTCAAAGATGATGCATACGACAATTTAAAGTTAATGAAATTTTACAGTTTTTGGTCTTTTTATGTAGAGGACATTTGGGAAAATGAAGAAATTGCTTGTCACAAGCAATTTCTTCTTTTTCCACATTATTTTCCAAAACCATTAGCTTATGAGGAATAAAAAAATTCATTGTGTGGTAAAGGGTTAAGGGGGCATGTGTTTTACAAACATCTCTTGTTATTACAGAGTTACGGAGGTTTACGGGGTGCTGTTTGTTTCTCGCTGGTCGCCCTACTGGACGAACGAGAGTTTGGAAAGGACATGAAGGAAATGTTTGTCACAACTACGCTCTTTGTTATATTTTTTACAGTTTTTATTCAGGTAATGGTTTTACCTAAAGTCCATCCCTTGTGAGATTCACACGACATCTGATTTTTTCATGTGACATTGTTAACATTTGTTATGTATCCAAACCTATTTGGCCGACATTTAAAGCATACGGCTGTGAAATGTTCCACCATTGAATGTTTACATCATGGCCCAAATAATTCCGACATCTCATGAATCTTATTAAGGATGGACTACCTAAACCTTTCCCAAATGAAAAAATATTATGGTGGTTGAATTTGAAAGCTGCTGTAGACGACAAAATGAATGTTAATAAAGATTTGTGTATGATATAACTCAGAAATTATTGAGACAAAAGGAGAAACTGCTGATCATCAGCAGTTTCATCATTTGTCTCTAAGTTTTCCCAAGCCTTTTTTATTAACGTTATCAAAACCAGGTCTTGTTTGGGAAAGGGCTAATCCTTTCAAAACAGAGAGTTTCAAGCCATGATAGCCCTGTCCATGATGTCAGAGTCTTAGGTGTTCCACTTGTATTATAACCTTTTTAAAATGTTTGTTTTATTTTGATGATGTCATTTACATGTGTTTACTTCGCTTTCAATATGGCAACATCCGTAATACGGACTAATAAATAAACATATGCTACTCAGTTGTTTGTATACATATTTTATTATATTGACTTTCTAACATCTACAAAATAAATTTACTCAGTATAAAGCATTATGTTACACGGACGAGGTTACATTCGGGTTATCGGCTGAGTTGTGACAAATGGAGAAAAGAAGAGATGGTTGGTGATAAGCATGCAATAACTTGCTTTCTCTCGGTGTTTTGGTGAAACTAGGGCGTATTCACCAACTAGTCTAAATCATAGAATAGCTCTAAAATTACACAACAATCCATCCGATTGGCCGAGACATACGTCTTGTCCAATTAGACGGCTTGTAATGAAATTTTGCTTTAGACAACAAATTAAGAATTGTTGTTGAATACTGCCCCAGATGTTGTTTGGGAAAGGAATTTAGTTGTAGATCTGAGATCTGATTGATATTTTATGATTTTTGACTTGTCACGCTTAACCCATTACGACACAGTGACTCCTTTTGATTCCCCACAATATAATGGCTTTGGAAAACATTGTGGAAAATGAAGAAATTGCTTGTGACAAGCAATTTCTTCATTTCCCACAACCTTTTCTACCCAAAAAGCTATAAAATTCTGAAATTTCATCACATGTTGTCTGCAACTCCTTTCAAATTGGAACAGTCAAAAATTTTGTCCTTTGATAATGGGTTAAAGGGACCTTTTCCACAAAACCCATTTTGAGTAACGGGTTACACTTAGCAGACGTCAACATAACAGTCATCACCTTTGAAAAATGAACATAAAGTAAAATATGGAAAACAATCTAGATCCAGAAAATTTCCTTAAGAGTGAAAAGTTTCAATCCTATTGAGGGTGTGCAAACTGCGCTGATTGACTAGGGTCGATATGTTTCACACTTCCCAGAAGGTCCCTTTTAGCCTGACATGTCACATTTGTGACCCGTCACACTAAAAGAGACCTTATCAGAAATCCACAATCCAAATTTTGACAAACTGGTTGGCTTTAATACAGTTGAATCAGATCCCGCATGTTAAAAATATACACATAGCAAGATAGGGAAAACATTCCAGATCCAGGAAATCACCTTAAAGTGAAAAGTTTTTATCCTATTGAGGCAGTGCTGACTGAGCAGACTGACTAGGTCAATACTTTCACACTTCCCAGAAGGCCCCTTTTAGCCTTATAGGTCACATCTGTTTATATTTTTAAGGCGGTACAATAAAGTTTTTAGTCTGACATGTCACATCTGTTTATATTTTTAAGGCGGTACAATAAAGTTTTTAGCCTGACATGTCACATCTGTTTATATTTTTAAGGCGGTACAATAAAGTTTTTAGCCTGACATGTCACATCTGTTTATATTTTTAAGGCGGTACAATAAAGTTTTTAGCCTGACATGTCACATTTGTTTACATCTCTAGGGTGGTACAATAAAGTTTTTAGCCTGACATGTCACATTTGTTTACATCTCTAGGGTGGTACAATAAAGTTTTTAGCCTGACATGTCACATTTGTTTACATCTCTAGGGTGGTGCAATAAAGTTTTTAGCCTGACATGTCACATTTGTTTACATCTCTAGGGTGGTACAATAAAGTTTTTAGCCTGACATGTCACATTTGTTTACATCTCTAGGGTGGTGCAATAAAGTTTTTAGCCTGACATGTCACATTTGTTTACATCTCTAGGGTGGTGCAATAAAGTTTTTAGCCTGACATGTCACATTTGTTTACATCTCGAGGGTGGTGCAATAAAGTTTTTAGCCTGACATGTCACATTTGTTTACATCTCTAGGGTGGTGCAATAAAGTTTTTAGCCTGACATGTCACATTTGTTTACATCTCTAGGGTGGTGCAATAAAGTTTTTAGCCTGACATGTCATATTTGTTTACATCTCTAGGGTGTTGCAATAAAGTTTTTAGCCTGACATGTCACATTTGTTTACATCTCTAGGGTGGTACAGTAAAGTTTTTAGCCTGACATGTCACATTTGTTTATATTTTTTTCGGGTGGTACAATAAAGTTTTTAGCCTGACATGTCACATGTGTTTATATTTTTAGGGTGGTACAATAAAGTTTTTAGTAAAGAAGATGCGAGTTACGCTACAAAGGACAGATAAAAGTATGATTATGTATGAGGAACTCAATAACCATGTAAGTATGCTTTATATGTTAATGTGTTAAAAAAATAGCCAAAACTATGTTTTTCTAATAACATACTGATTTAAAGGCATTGATTTTGCCTTGCATTTGTTTCATTCTGTCTGACTGTCCGCCAAAAACTTTAAGTATATACCCATAATGAGATTCACATGACGTATTTATTTTTTCAATGTCGTAAATATTTGGTGGTTGAACATTGCCCTAATAGGTTCTGATATGTAACAAATGTTTACAACACAAAAAATTCCGATGTCATGTGAATCTCATTTGGAGTGGACTACCTTAACATTGCCTATAATCTTTTTTAGCGAGCCGGGACTTTATGTCCGGGGAGCTAATGTCACAGCCCTGGTGTCGGCGTCCCGCCCCGTCATGTCTTCATTTGAAAAACTTTAACCTGGTCTATATCTCAGGCACTATTAGAGATACAGCCTTGATATTTCATACATGGATATATCTTGACAAGACCTTTCATTTGGGACCATGACCTTTGTTTGACTAAGTGACCTTGACCTCGGAGTTTGACTTACTTTTGAAAAACTTTAACCTGGTCTATATCTCATGCACTATTATTGATAGAGCCTTGATATTTCACACATGGATACCTCCTGCCAAGACTTTTCATTTGGGACCATGACCCTTGACCTTGTAACCTTGACCTTGGAGTTTGACCTACTTTTAAAAAATTGGCTGTTTTTGGGACAAGCTCCCGTACAGGCGAGCTACGTTGTCCAAGGACAACTCTTGTTTATCACAGTGATTTCACATAGATCTAATGTAAGCCTTGTAACAAGAACTTCCATCTTATACTTAGTTCAAGGTCATTCTCTTTCAGTGACTATCATAATGGGGAACAATTTTAGAAAGTAAACAATGACGTAGACTCATAAAAATACAATGATAAAACTCTATCTATTTTGAGCGAGCCAGGACTTTTTGCCTGGGGCGCTAATGTCACAGCCGTAGTGTCGGCATCACATCATGTCTTCCTAAAAAACTTTAATCTGGTGTATTTCTCAGGCACTATAGGTACAGCCTTGATATTTCGCACATGGATACATCCTGCCAAGACCTTTCATTTTGGGACCATGACTTTTGACCCAGTGACCTTAAGCTTGCAGTTTGACTTACTTTTAAAAAACTTTAACCTGGCCTATATAATATGAACTAGAGCGTTTGTATTTCACACATATATACCTCCTGTCAATACCTTTCATTTGAAATCTTGACCTTGGAGTTAAGCTGTTTTTGTGACAAGCGTCAGTATGGGCCAGTTTTGTTGTCCATGGAAAACTCTTCTTAACACAATATCATTCTACTCCTGTTTGAGAAAATAGTTGTAAACATCACATTTGATTACAGGAAAAAGGGACATAACTCAGGCTTACCTTTTATTTTTTTTAGATGTCCGACCATCTGATGGCTGGTATTGAAGAAGTTGTGGGATTTTCTGGCAAGTTCTACTTAATGGTAAGAAAATAATATCCAAATGGAGCCTCCAGCTGCTCTCTCACATTGATGTTTTATACCTATTGACCTAAATGACTTTTGTAAATGTCAGATTGGATACTGGCCTAGCCGGGGATCGAACTCACGACCCCTGGTCATTTCAGGGTCTTTTATGTTTCACAAACATGACATAAATCTACTATGTTTGGTTAAATTATGAACCTTTAATTACATTTTATAGGGACATGCATTATGATCTTTTTCAAAAGTTTCTAAAATCCACTCTACTGATCTGCATATTATAGATTTCATTTTCATGTTGTATAGTCAGTAAATTTTCACCTGAACAAGACAAATATTCAATGTATCAGGCATTGTAACACGGAATAATCCATACTTGCCAGCAATGGTACATTGTCGATCAGACTGGATAGTTTAACCCTTTCCCAAACGACAAAATTTTAGGCTGATCCTGTTCAAAAACCGTCACAAATGACAAAATGGATGTTATTAAAGATACGATTTGTGTAAAATATGGCATAGAAAACATTGAGGCAAAAGGAGAAACTGCTGGTTATCAGCAGTTTCTTCTTTTGCCTCAATGTTTTCCCAAGCATATCTATTAGGGACGTCAAAACCAGGTCTTGTTTGGGAAAGGGTTAAGTAAGCATTGTAACTATGTTTTCTGCATGTGTTCCTTTCATCAATATATGACGGATAGTCTCGAAGGAACCATTGAAGCATGTAATTACCTACGCCAGGTTCAGCTGAAAAAATAATAAATATATATTTATAGGAGTATAACATGCTGTCGGTGTTAATGCAAAACTTTGTAACTCTCTTTTCATGGCTTTTGTATATTCATCATCTTCGCTAGCCAAGGTTGAACCCACCTACGTTTGTATTCACCCTTGGCGGATTTAGTCCGATTTTCTTGAAATCACGAAGCGCCGCCTAGCAGTTGTTCTGCTGGTTGTTTACGTCCATTATTGATGATGTCATTAATGCACGTTGTCTTTCGCGTCATACGTCATGCGGATTATGTAAAAGTTAGCTGCTTGTAATTTTTTGGTCGAATTGTCGAAAGTATAATAATTTGTCGATTATAGTTAGGGAATTCCTGTCTATTGCAGTGAAATTCTTAGGAAAATGGCCCATCTTCGCGTTTTTGAGTTGCAAATGCAATGCTTTTTCCCGCCTGTTGTCATGATTTGGTTACTCATAACAAATGTATCTGTCGACAATCTTATTGGTTCCAGCGAGACCTCGCTGGAACCAATGAAAACGCTCTCCAGGAGACCAAGAAAATCGGACTAAATACGCCAAGGGTGAATACAGAAACGACGTTACGTCGTAGATGTCACCCTTGGCTTGCGAAGATGTATTTTCATAGGAACAATTTGATAGAGTGGACAACAAGTATATACGCTTTTCAACGAAAACCTTGTAACTGCAGCTTAAAACAAGCTGCAGTTACAAGGTTTTCGTTGAAAAGCGACTATATATTTATAGGAACAATTTGATAGAGTGGACAACAAGTATATACGTCCTGTGTTACTACGAGATCCCTGTTATGTAGTGTTTGATGAAATTAGCATTTACTATCAGAGACAAGCAAATTTTCAGCTGAAATTTTGGGGATGGGCGTTTATTAGAATATGGGTGTTTATTAGAATAATTACGGTATATTTACAGGAACAGTTTGATAGAGTGGACAACAAGTATATTCGTCCTGTGTTACTACGAGATCCCTGCTACGTTGTGTTTGATGAAATTAGCATTTACTATCAGAGACAAGCAAATTTTCAGCCGAAATTTTGGAGATGGGCGTTTATTAGAATATGGGCGTTTATTAGAATAAATACGGTATATTTACAGGAACAATTTGACAGAGTGGACAACAAGTATATTCGTCCTGTGCTACTACGAGACCCCTGCTATGTTGTGTTTGATGAAATTAGCATTTACTATCAGAGACAACCAAATTTTCAGCCGAAATTTTGGGGATGGGCGTTTATTAGAATATGGGCATTTATTAGAATAATTACGGTATATTTATAGGAACAGTTTGATAGAGTTGACAATAAGTATATTCGTCCTGTGTTACTACGAGATCCCTGTTACGTTGTGTTTGATGAAATTAGCATTTATTATCAGAGACTACTTATGAAATTAGTATTACATGCCGTCGGTGTTAACCCATTTCCACACATTGACTCCTTTTGACTCCCCACAATATAATGGCTTTGAAAAACATAGTGGAAATGAAAGGAAAACATAGTGGAAAATGAAGAAATTGCTTGTGACAAGCAATTTCTTCATTTCCCCCAATGTTTTCCTTACAAAAAGACCTAAAAATTAAAAATTAAATTCATTTGAAATTGTTGTCTGCAGGATCTTTCAATTTGGACCGCCCTAAAATTTTGTCGTTTAGTTAATGCAAAACCTTGTAACTCACTTCTCATGGCTGCTGTATATTTATAGGAACAATTTGATAGAGTCGACAACAAATATAATACGCTTTTCAACGAAAACCTCATAACTGCAGCTTAAAACAAGCTGCAGTTACGAGGTTTTCTTTGAAAAGCGACGATATTTTTATAGGAACAGTTTGATAGAGTTGACAACAAGTATATTCGCCCTGTGTTACTACGAGATCCCTGTTACGTTGTGTTTGATGAAATTAGTAACTACTATCAGAGACTCCTTATGAAATAAGTATTACATGCCGTCGGTGTTAACCCATTTCCACACATTGACTCCTTTTGACTCCCCACAATATCTATAATGGTTTTGGAAAACATAGTGGAAAATGAAGAAATTGCTTGTTACAAGCAATTTCTTCATTTCCCACATTATGTTTTCCTTACAAAAAGACCAAAAAATTAAAAATTCAATACATTTGAAATTGTCGTCTGCAGGATCTTTCAAATTGGACTACCCCAAAATTTTGTTGTTTGGTAATGGGTTATAGCAAAACCTTGCATCTCTCTTTTCATAGCTGTTGTATATTTATAGGAACAATTTGATAGAGTTGACAACAAGTATATACACTTTTCAACGAAAACCTCATAACTGCAGCTTAAAACAAGCTGCAGTTACGAGGTTTTTGTTGAAAAGCGACAATATATTTATAGGAACAGTTTGATAGAGTGGACAACAAGTATATATACGCTTTTCAACGAAAACCTCATAACTGCAGCTTAAAACAAGCTGCAGTTACGAGGTTTTCATTGAAAAGCGACGATATATTTATAGGAACAATTTGATAGGCTAGATAACAAGTATATTCGTCCTGTGTTACTACGAGATCCCTGTTATGTTGTGTTCGATGAAATTAGCATTTACTATCAGAGACAACCAAATTTTCAGCCGAAATTTTGGAGATGAATGTTTATTAGAATATGGGCGTTTATTAGAATAATTACGGTATATTTATAGGAACAATTTGATAGAGTTGATAACAAGTATATTCGTCCTGTGTTACTACGAGATCCCTGTTATGTGCAGTTTGATGAAATTAGCATTTACTATCAGCCGAAATTTTGGGGATGGGCGTTTATTAGAATATGGGTGTTTATTAGAATAATTACGGTATATTTATAGGAACAATTTGACAGAGTTGATAACAAGTATATTCGTCCTGTGTTACTACGAGATCCCTGCTATGTTGTGTTTGATGAAATTGGCGCTTACTATCAGAGACAAGCAAATTTTCAGCCAAAATTTTGGAGATGAATGTTTATTAGAATATGGGCATTTATTAGAATGATTACGGTATATTTATAGGAACAATTTGATAGAGTTGACAACAAGTATATTCGTCCTGTGTTACTACGAGATCCCTGCTATGTTGTGTTTGATGAAATTGGTAACTACTATCAGAGACTTCTCATGAAATTAGTATTACATGCCGTCATTGTTAACCCATTACCACACATTAACTCCTTTTGACTCCCAACAATATATCGTCGCTTTTCAACGAAAACCTTGTTTTAAGCTGCAGTTATGAGGTTTTTGTTGAAAAGCCTATATACTTGTCGTGTTACTACGAGATCCCTGTTATGTTGTGTTTGATGAAATTAGTAACTACTATCAGAGACTACTTATGAAATTAGTATCACATGCCGTCGGTGTTAACCCACTCTTTTTGGATACCCACAAAATAATGGCCATGGAAAACATTACGGAAAATGAAGAAATTGCTTGTGACAAGCAATTTCTTCATTTCCCACAATGTTTTCCTTCCAAAAAGACCTAAAAATTAAAAATTCAATTCATTTGAAATTGTCGTCTGCAGGATCTTTCAATTTGGACCACCCCAAAATTTTGTGGTTTGGTAATTTGTTAATGCAAAACCTTCTACCTCACTTTTCATGGCTATTGTATATTTATAGGAACAATTTGATAGAGTCAACAACAAGTATATACGCTTTTCAACGAAAACCTCGTAACTGCAGCTTAAAACAAGCTGCAGTTACAAGGTTTTCGTTGAAAAGCGATGATATTTTTATAGGAACAATTTGATAGAGTTGACAACAAGTATAAACGCTTTTCAACGAAAACCTCATAACTGCAGCTTAAAACAAGCTGCAGTTACGAGGTTTTCATTGAAAAGTAACAATATATTTATAGGAACAATTTGATAGAGTTGATAACAAGTATATACGCCCTGTGTTACTACGAGATCCGTGCTATGTCGTGTTTGATGAAATTGGCGCTTACTATCAGAGACAAGCAAATTTTCAGCCGAAATTTTGGAGATGAATGTTTATTAGAATATGGGCGTTTATTAGAATAATTACGGTATATTTATAGGAACAGTTTGATAGAGTTGACAACAAGTATATTCGTCCTGTGTTACTACGAGATCCCTGTTATGTTGTGTTTGATGAAATTAGTAACTACTATCAGAGACTACTTATGAAGTAAGCCTTACTTATTTATTCAAATTATTGTTTTACCACACTTATATCAGGGTTTTCCCTGACGCACAAAATTGTGTGTTTTGGTGCAGTTTAAACCCTTTCCCAAACAAGACCTGGTTTTGACGTCCCTAATAGAAAAAGGCTTGGGAAAACATTGAAGAAACTGCTGATAACCAGCAGTTTCTCCTTTTGTCTCAACATTTTCTCCCTTTATGAACATGCATTTTGGCATTTGTTTCAGTTTTTGAATTAAACCACCCTAAAATTGTGTTGTTTGGGAAAGGGTTAACCCTTTAAAAATCATCAGCAAGGACATAAAGAAACAATGTAACAATAGGTATGACCCCCTAATTTGTGGACCAGGGGTACATAATGACCCCCTCTAGAAAAGGTCAAGGGAAAACTCAGCTTATATAGTACCCTTTAACCATTTCCCATACAAAGACACTTTTTTATGCCCCATAAGAAGAAGACCTTGAAAGAAACTGCTTGTTAGGCTGAGTCAATGTGCCTGTAATGTTCCCATTGGTGGAGTTCCAAATGTGTTCTATCTAATATGGTCCTTGACAACACATTGTGCGTTATTCTGTCCTTGCGCAATATCTTTTCAAAGAAAATCACGTAACTGCAGCTTGTATTGACTGTAAACTTTGATATTTACTCATAATATTACTTTTGATTCATTTCAAAGAAAAGGAAAGATAGGAATGTTTACTTGCAACATTTTCCTTCTTTATTGGTTTTCGCCATTGCCATAAAGTAAAGTGACCATCTTACTAACTTAGTACATACACACAGTGGGTAACCCACGTGACTTTTGGGAAGCGTTCACACCAAAATTTCTCAGCTTAAACTCTACGGATTTTGACGAGATAAATTGCACCCTATGCGCCTTTGAGAGACTCACTCTTCACTGAATCCCATAGTTTCTTCAAACATTTAAGCGAAAGCATTCATTTTGAATGTTTGAAGGGACCATTGAATTCGATGCAGAGTGAGTTTGTACCGGGAATGGCGCTCTCAAATATGTGTACAATGCAATTTATCTCATCAAAATACCTGAAGGAGATGATTTTTCGGTGTGAACGCTTTTCAAAAGTCACATGGGTTACCCTATGTGATACATGTGTTCATGTATTTGGGTACGGTAATTGTCAAACATTTACCAATAAGGTTTTAATGAGGATTTGCCCGGACATTCCCCCACAATCATAATATTTTCGATTTTATTTTTTTTTTTCAGAGAACATTACAAGAATCTGAAGTTATCTGGAGCATCTCATCTACCACATGTGTCCTCAGATCTGTAAGTCGTAACCCTTTCCGGAACGACAAAATTTTAGGGTGATCCACATCAAAAACTGCCATAAATGACAAAATGGATGTTATGAAAAATAGGATTTGTGTAAAAATATGACACGGAAAATATTGAGACAAAAGAAGAAACTTCTGGTTATCAGCAGTTTCTTCTTTTGTTTCAATATTTTCTCAAGTAATATCTGTTAGGGACATCAAAAGTTAACCCTTTCCCAGACAGCAACATTTTGGACTGTTCCAATTTGAAAGAAGTTGCAGATGACAATTTTAAGTGAATGAAATTTAAAATTGTCTGGTCTTTTGTGGTAGAAAACATTGTGGGAAATGAACAAATTGCTTGTTACAAGCAATTTCTTCATTTGCCACAATGTTTTCTAGCAAGACATACCAAAAAATGTCAAATTTCATTCACATGATATTGTCGTCTGCAACTTCTTTCAAATTGGAACAGCCCAAAATGTTGCTGTCTGGTAATGGGTTAATCCTTTACCAGACGGCAAAATTTTGGACTGTTCCAATTTGGAAGAAGTTGCAGATGACATTTTCAAAATAAAGAAGCAATTTCTTCATTTCCCACAATATTTTTGATACAATAACACACACACACATTTTCTTCTATTGACGGCAATTATTTTGTTGTTAATTACAACTCTAATTTCAATGTGTATTAATGATTTGCTGTTTGGAAAAGTTTTAAACAAGAGTTGTCTGCGGACAACGTAGATCGCCTATATTAGAGCTTGTCGCAGAAAAGGGAGTCCAAGGTCAAAGTCACTATGTCAAAAAACGTGACGCTACGCAACACAACACTAGGGCCATGACATTAGCTCTCTGGACATAAAGTCCCGGCTCGCTGAAAATGAGTTGGCCATACTTACATGTCAATAACTTGCTCTTTGAGTATAGCTCATGATAAATGACCTGGTGTAGCATCACTAGCTAATATCTAGAGATGCTCTTTCAGGTCATTTATCATGAGCCATAAGAAATGAATTGATTGTAACATAATTACACCATGAAAAAGTCATATTTTCGATATCACCAATACTTTCTAAATTAATTTACACTGTTATGAACTTAGTCCTTTCCCGAACGACAAAATTTTAGGGTGATCGACTTCAAAAACTGCCACAAATGACAAAATGGATGTTATTAAAGAAAGGATTTATGTAAAATATGGCGAAGAAAATATTGAGACAAAAGGAGAAACTGCTGGTTATCAGCAGTTTCTTCTTTTGTTTCAATGTTTTTCCAAGCATTTTCTATTAGTGACGTCAAAACCCGATATTGTTTGAGAAATGGTTAAAGGTGATGAGTGATGACTTTTATATGTGCACAGTCTGATCAGGATCAATGTTGTTTCAGATTCGAATACATTTGAGTCAGAATCTGGAAAAGGGTCCTCTAAAGCTTTTAAGCCCAACATGGTTCAAGATCAGCCTGCGTATACATGCAGTCTGATCATGAACCATGTTGGTCTCCAATAATTTATTTGTGACCTTTAGACAGCAGCATAGATCCCTGTCAGACCGCATTTAGGCACAAGCTGATCGTGAAACACGGATGTCTCAAATTGTCTGTGTAAATGCAAAACCTCTTATGTCGTTTTTTGCGATTTTTCAAAGTAAAATCTTGTGTGTCCAGTTCAGACAATTCTTGTAGGTTTTGAGATAATTTTACTGATCAGCATTTAAAAATGACACATTATTTGTGAACAATATGTCAAAATTTCAAATAAAACCTTTCCTGTTTGGGAAAAAATGTTACACTTTGTTCCTTCCCCTTTAATATTTTCCGAATACGAGATACAAGGTTTTGCATTTACAACAAAGAAATGCTATATGCGACCTATTTCTAGATCACAGCTCATTTTATTAGCTCACCTGAGCACGAAGTGCTCAAGGTGAGCTATTGTGGTCGCTTTTTGTCCGTCGTCTGTCCGTCCATCTGTCCGTCCGTCCGTCCGTCCATCTGTCTGTCCGTTCACAATTTCTTTCAACATCTTCTCCTCCTAAACCATTGGACCAATTTTGACCAAACTTGGCTGGAATGTTCCTTGTGTGACACTTTCCAAAATTTGTTCGTAAATTTTTGATTTGTCAAAAAATGTGGGCGTGGCAGGGAGAAAGGGGCTTATCAGACTAGAAATCATAAGAAAATTCTTTAAAAATCAACCGTTGGGCCCAATTGAACCAAACTCGGCAGGAATATTCCTTGAGTCACTCTTTTCAAAATTTGTTCACAAATTTTTTTATTTGTCAAAAAATGTGGGTGTGGCAGGGAGAAAGGGGCTTATCGGACTTAGAGAAATCATAAGAAAATTCTTTAAAAATCAACCATTGGGCCCAATTGAACCAAACTCGGTAGGAAAGTTCCTTGATTCACTCTTTTCAAAATTTGTTTTCAAATTTCTTACATTTGTCAAAAAATGTGGGTGTGGCAGGGAGAAAGGGGCTTATCGGATTTAGAGAAATCATAATAAAATTCTTAAAAAATCAACCATTTGGCCCAATTGAACCAGACTTTGGGGGAATGTTCCTTTAATCACTCTTTTCAAAATTTGTTCACAAATTTTTACATTTGTCAAAAAATGTGGGCGTGGCAGGGAGAAAGGGGCTTATCGGACTTAGAGAAATCATATGAAAATTCTTTAAAAATCAACCATTGGGCCCAATTAAACCAGACTTTGCAGGAATATTCCTTGAGTCACTCTTTTCAAAATTTGCTCACAAATTTTTACATTTGTTAAAATGTGGCGTGGCAGGGAGGAAGGGGCTTTTCAGACTCAGAGAAATCTTGTGAAAATTCTTTAAAAATCAACCGTTTGACCAATTTAAATCAAACGTAGCAGAAAAGTTCCTTGAGTGACTCATTTCAAAATTGTATCTTGAATTTTTGATTTTATAAAATGTATATGGGTGTGGCAGGGTTGGGAAAATTTTGTGCATTGAAAATTATACTTTACTGCGGGTTGTCACAGAGATACTTAGTTTTCTTCTAAACTGTTTGGCCTAGAACCTTGAAACTTTGTGTTAGACCTCATGTCATGAATGGCTTTCAGAATACAAGAAATCATCACTTTACATGGAAACTAAGCCCTATATTGTTGGTTCTACATTTACAAGCCAATTTTGAACCATTTACTTTGGGAATCATACAAGCTGCAGATAAGAGGAGATGATAGCTTATCAAAAATCAACATTTTGTTTCAATATTCATCAAATCCTATGTAATTGGTGATCATTTCAATCATCTGCTTGAAAAGATTAATACATTCTACATAGTGTTTAGATATGAAAAATAAATTTAGAGTGCTATTTCTATTTCTCTTATCTATTTCTCTTATCTGTTGCTCTGGCTGTCTCTATGTTTATCTTATGTAAACAAATAAGAAGGGATTAGCTTAGCTTATCAGATGTTGATCTTTCGCTATATTTTTTCAAATAACAGACCAAATCTTGTAAATTGTGCTTATAATTTGTTATAATGATATATCATAAATGATCAATCTCTAACAGATCAGTATGCTTTAAAAATTAGCCCCATGTTGTATATTGCGAAATCAAAAAATAACATCAACCATTGCTAATTCATACCCAACTTTACAGGATCGATTCGAACAAAATTATTCCCTAATTGTTTTCAAACAGAAAGCCCTTAGTTTGATGTCTTTGAATTTGACCTAATTGCCATTTTCACTCTGGTCATCTTGATTCAGGTGAGCGATTTAGGACCATCATGGTCCTCTTGTTTGTTCTTTTCCAGCCGTCAAGTTGACAGTTCAGCTTGTTTGAAGGTGATGGGTGATGACTGTGAGACTAGACAACTAGAGAGAGATGGTAAAATATTTAAGTCTTTTCATTCTGTTTGTGTCATATTCATGGGCGTAGCCAGAATTTAATTTATATTACGCACGAACGCGGTAGGCTCAAGAGGGATAGAGCACAAGAGGGGGTATCCCCACTCTTAACCCTTTCCCAAACGACAAAATCTTAGGGTGGTCCATTTCAAAAACTGCCACAAATGACAAAATGGATGTTATTAAAGATGGGGGTTTGTTTTAAATACGGCACAGAAAAAATTGAGACAAAAAGAGAAACTGCTGGTTATCAGCAGTTTCTTCTTTTGTTTCAATGTTTTCCCAAGCCTTTTCTATAAAGGACGTCAAAACCAGGTCTTGTTTGGGAAAGGGGGGAGTTTAGGGGTTTCCCCTGAGAAAAGTATGATTTAAAAGACTTGTTTTTGTCCATCCTATGTGCATTTTGAGACACAAAAACGGCAAAACTGACCCCAAAAACGATACAAAACAACCTACGACCTATTGGCGATTTCTTTTACATTACGCATGTGTGTATTATGCGTAATGGGCGCTACACCCTTGATATTCTTATTGTGACCAAAACTTTGGCAGGCAGTGTAGACTAAGATCAGCCTGCACAGATGTGCAGTCTGATCTTAGCCCACACTGCCTGCTATCTACTTGGTTTTTGGTGCAAAAACTTTTTGAAATGTGTCTTAAGCTTTTGACTCCCTTATATACCAGAGGAAAATTTACATGGGGAATAATTTACCCTATCACCGTTTTAGCAGACAGCAAATGTGATGTCACAAACACTAAAAAGTAGGCAAACATTGTAAACATTGTACATGCATAGCATATCGTGGACCACGTTTGAAAATGCAGTCATTACAGCTCATTCAAATCGCAGTTACGTCAATTTCGAATGGGGCCAACGATATGCCAATCATATAGCCTTGTAATATACCAGCATTCTTTATCAGTAATATAGTTGCTGCCACGGAAAAAGACGTCTTGTATGGTATACACGGAAGAGATGTAAATATTCCTCGCTATAGGTAGTTAAAAGGTTAAGTGGGAAATTTGGCTCAAACAAAATTCAAAGTCAGCAGGACAAGGGTTAAGTCTGGCAGAGATACAAATAAGAGGGGGTGATAGCTTTTTAAAATGCAATATTTCATTAATTGTACATCAAACTATATATTGTGGGTACTTATTAGAATCGTCTCTTCGAGACGATTCAAATGAGTACCAACAATATAGAATTTGAATTTAAAATAGCAAATTTAGAACTGTCCTTACCCCTCCTTATATTACATGTATACTCCGTAAATATTGACCTGAACCTGTTGAATATGTAATGAGTAACTGTGATGCGAAATAATCACTCTTCGACGTATATTGACACGAGGAGCACGTGCAGAATACGAAGTCCCAATGCTTATTGAAACTATCGACTCTGCTCGACTGTGAGGGGTGCTGGCGAGCATTGATTATTTCGCATCACAGTTACTCATTACATATTCAACAGGTTCAGGTCAATATTTACAGAGTATACCATAATTATTCTTATAAATGCCTGGGTGTTTATCATGCTCTATGAATTTTTTTTTTGGGGGGGGGAGCATATAGTCGCCACGCTGTTCTTCCTTCCAATGTGTCTGTCTGTCCATGCACAGTCAGATTTCAGCAACCCTTGGACCAAATTCAATGAAACTTTACTTGTGAACCTACTCACTGAGATAAATCACCTGGGATCTTTTTCTCTGTTTGAGGCTTCGTCACAAAAACAAGGGTTAGAATAGGAACAGTCTAATTTTTTGCCATTTTGGAAAAGCGTAATATTTGTTAGTTACATGTATATAAGACCCGTCATGCTAAAAGGGATCTTTTGGAAAGAGTTAAAAATATTGACCCTAGTCAGTCTGTGCAGCCAGACTAGGGCTAATACTTTTCACTTTAATGTAATTTTCTGAAATTGGAATGTTTTTCCTATCTTACTACTTGTTCAATTTTGACAATTGAGATCTGGCCCTGGTTTCTCAAAAAAACTTAAGTACATACTCATGAATACATGCTCAACTTCAATGAAATATTCTATGAAGTTGAAGGGTATTTGATTGAAGTTCACATGGATTTCGTACGATTTGAGTACAGTGCTAAGATTCAAGTCTGAGAACATACTTAAGTTTTTTCAAGAAACCGGGTCCTGGTTGACTTCTGTCAAGTCTGATCAATTTTTATACGCCACCTCCCGGAGGCACATGTATATTGGCGTCATCTTCTTCGTCTGTCTGTCTGTCCGTCCGTACCTAATGTCCACTTTTCTTGTGAGTGCAACTCTTCCTAAGTTTCTGGCTGGATCTTTTTGAAACTTGGTCGATGTTATCACCTCAATTGGTAGGTGTGCATGAAGGAAGGATTTTATGGTTCATTGATTTTTGTCTGAGTTATGCCCCCTTAAAACTTAGTCTCTGGGAGTGGCGGCGTATATTGTGACTATGGCACTCTTGTTCCAATTTGGTTTAATGGACTTTCCATAAAATCCCTTTTAGTGTGATGGGTTACAATTATTTACACTTTACAGAGAAAATACAAGATCGTCGTAGCAGGCTTATATCCCAGAAATCCATGCGAAGTTTTGAGAAAGAGGACACGGGAACTGCGTTACATAGTTTGTTACGTGATGCCTTGAATGACACGAAAAATGTATGTAATATTTTAAAGACTTCATGTTGTTTTGTAGATGTGTACAAATTGTGAAATTGAAATTTTGTAGCAATGCACTTGGAAATGTTTTTGTAATAGACCCTTTTAAGCTTTGTTTTTAACCACACCCTTGCGCATGCACAAAATGCTTCACATCAGTAGCGACCAATTTTGTTAAAGCTAATGCTTGCTTCTTTTTGCAATTATATTTGCCTTTGCTTGACCCTTTCCCAATCAAGACTAGGTTTTTATGTATGTATCAGAAATTGTTTGGAAAACCATTGAGAGAAAATTAGGAATTGCTGATATTTAGTTATTGCTTCTTTCCCCTCAATATTGTATTTTGTCAACCTTGTAACTGCTGCTTAAACCTTACAAGGTTTACCTTGAAAAGCATCGATATACTATAACTTACACTTTCTGGACTTTTTAGCGGTCGGCTCTTGATCAATATTTTTCTTGGTGAACTTAAACTCTTTAACTTGCATTAACTCTTTCTTAATTTGCAAAATTTTTAATCTGTTCTAATTTGAAAGATATGGCAATGCAAATGACAAAATGAGTGATTAGATTTGTGCATTGTGTAACACAAAAAAATTTGAAGCAAAATATCTGCATTTTTTTCTTATGCTTCAATATTTCTTAAGCCATTCAGGAGTGTCAAAAAAAATTCTATGTTTGGAATGGATTAAGTTGTTGCAAACACTGGGTAGCAATGTCCCTAATGCCTTTTCCATCAACATTTCAATGCAAATAAATGTGTCCTTCTAATTTGTGTATCGCTTTCTATTTGCTTTGCTTTTCTTATGGACATAATTATAAGGCTTGTCTATCAATTTATGCTTTTAATTAGGGAGCAGGGACTTTCCGTGCTAGAAACTAATGTCACAGCCCTAGTATTGGCGTCGCATCACGTCGGTTAGAAAGACTTTTAACCTGGCCTGTATCTCATGCACTATCCTTTAACTAGTGACCTTGACCTTGGAGTTTGACCTACTTATGAAAAACTTTAACCTTGCCTTTATCTCAGGCACTAATAGAGATAGAGCTTTATAATTCACACATGTATACCTCCTGCCATTGAGACATTTCAGTTGGGACCACAAGTTCTGACCTCATAACCTTGACCCAAGAGTTTTGTACCTTTTTTAGCCCGACTAGGAAAGGGGGGTTTCATATCTCTGTTTCTACTTCTATTGCTCTGAATGTTTAAACATGCTTCTGTGACCATAATATCAGCCTCTAGGTAAAGAGTCATTACTCGGACATGTAATTATGCCCCCTTTCGAAGAAAATGGGGGTATATTGTTTTGCAAGTGTCGGTCGGTCGGTCGGTCCGTAGGTCGGTCGGTCTGTCCGTAGACCAAAACTTGTCCGGAGCATAACTCGAAAAGTATTAAAGGTAGAACCATGAAACTTCATAGGTGGATAGATCTCATTATGGAGAGGTGCAGTGCATAAGAACCGTAACTCTGCCGATCAAATTTTCTGAGTTATTGCCCTTTGTTGATTTTCAAACTTGATTCTTGTCCGGAACATAACTCAAAAAGTATGTAAGGTATAATCATGAAACTTTACAGGTGGATAGATCTCATTATGGAGAGGTGCAGTGCACAAGAACCGTAACTCTGCTGATCAAATTTTTGAGTTATTGCCCTTTGTTGATTTTCAAACTTGATTCTTGTCCGGAGCATAACTCAAAAAGTATGTAAGGTAGAATCATGAAACTTTACAGGTGGATAGATCTTATTATGGAGAGTTGCAGTGCACAGGAACCGTAACTCTGCCGATCATATTTTTGGAGTTATTGCCCTTTGTTGATTATATAATTTGATTCTTGTCTGGAGCACAACTCAAAAAATATGTAAGGTAGAATCATGAAACTTTACAGATGAATAGATTTCATTATGGAGAGGTGCAGTGCACAAGAACCGTAACTCTGCCAATCAAATTCTTGGAGTTATTGCCCTTTGTTGATTTTTACACTTAATTCTTAACCTTGCCTATATCTCATGTCCTTTTACACATACAGCCTTGATATCTTACACATAGATACCTCCTATCAACATCGTTCACATTTAACCATGACCTTGGACCTTGTGACCTTGACCTTGGAGTTTGACCTACTTTAAAAAAAATAAACCCGGCATATATCTCATGACCTTTTACAAATACAGCCTTGATATTTCACACATGGACACATCTTACCAAGACCTTTCACAATTGACCATGACCTTGGACTTTGTGACCTTGACCTTGGAGTTTGACCTACTTTTAAAAAACTTTAACCTGGCCGATATATCATGTCCTTTTACACATACAGCCTTGATATTTGACAAATGGAAACCTCCGACCAAGATCTATCACATACGTTTATGACCTTGGACCATGTGGCATTGACCTTGGAGTTTGACCTACTTTTAAAAAAATTAAACTGGGCCTATATCTTATGTGCTATTACACATACAGCCTTGGTATTTAACACATGGACACATCTTACCAAGACCTTTCACATTTGACCATGACCTTGGACCTTGTGACCTTGACCTTGGACTTTGACCTACTTTAAAAAAACTTTAACCTAGCAGATATATCATGTCCTTTTACACATACAGCCTTGATATTTTACACATGGACACCTACGACCAAGACCCATCACATTTGACCATGAACTTGGACCTTGTGACCTTGACCTTTGTGTTTGACCTACTTTAATAATACATTAACCTGGCCTATATTTCATGTCATTTTACATATTCAGTCTTGATATTTCACACATGGTCACTTCCAACCAAGATATTTCACTTTTGAGCATGACCTTGGACCTTGACCTTGGAGTTTGACCTACTTTTAAAAAACTTAAACTAGGCCTATATCTCATGTCCTGTTACCTATACAGTCTCAATATTTTGCACATGGACACCTCTTACCAAGACCTTTCACATTTGACCATGACCTTGAATATTGCAACCTTGACCTTGGAGTTTGACCTGCTTTTAAAAAGACTGAAACCAGGCATATATATCATGTCCTTTTACACCTACAGCCTTGATATTTCACACATGGACACCTCCAACCAAGGCCTTTCACATTTGACCTTGACCTTCACCTTGGCATTTGGCCTACTTTTAAAAACTTTAACCTGGCCTATGTTTCATTTTACCTTTACATATACAGCTTTGATATTTCACACATAGACACCTCCTACCAAGACCTTTCATATTTGACCATGACCTTGGACCTTGTTAACTTGACCTTGGACTTTGACCTACATCAAATGTAGGCCCTTGAGGGGCCATATATGTTTTACAAACATCTCTTGTTTAAAATTACATATCCAAGTAATGACTTTTTGCCTAGATTATTTAGAGGAATTTTGAAGATTTTTTTGCTATCCAGCACTTGCTAGTAGCACTTAGTTGTCCTCAGACAGCTGTTTTTGGAAGCAAATTTTCCAAATTTGCTTCTCTTAGCAGCCATGCGTCTCTGCACTTTACCATTCTCTGCATACCACACAACATCTTCCGGTCTTCCTCACTATAAATAGTTCTATCAAAAGCAAAGATTAATGAGGTAACAGTCATTCGAACATTCAATATGTAAGTCTGAATTTATGTGTAGATATTGAATTGTGTGACTGAAAATGAAACATTCAATAAATCATGTCTCTGAGAGATGAAAAGATCCACGTAGTAATTTGCTTTATTATGGTTCAAAGAATTAGTCCAATGGCCTTCCTTGTAAATGGGTCAGTCGAGTTTACTGAACTATGAAATATATTCAGCTTACACAAACGATTAATATGCATGAAGTTGTGCTAAAAATAAATACAACTCCACCATGAAATCAAAGTATGCAAGGTATTCTGGATAATCAAAGTACTTAATCAAAATACTCTAAGAATCAAAGTATTCAAATGGATAATGAAAGTACCTAATCAAATTACTCTATTTCTGGCCCCGGTTTCTCGAAAAAACTTAAGTATGTTCTCAAATCTGAGCACAGTGCTCAAATTGCATGAAATCCACGTGAACTTCAATGGAATACCCTTCAACGTTGGAGAGTATCCCTTTGATGTTGAGCATGTTCTCATGAGAATATACTTAAGTTTTTTTTTCGAGAAACTGGGGCCTGGACAGGCCTACATTTTTGAAAAATTTGCTTCCAAACAGTACTGTCAGTACTTTGATTTGTGATAAGGGCCTATATAGGCAAGCTACACTGTCCACATAACTCTTCTTGCTTTTTGCATGAGTATATCGCTGCTTTTCTATCAAAACCTTGTATCTGCAGCATGTTTCAAGCTGCAGATACAAGGTTTTCTTAGAAAAGTGGCGATATTGATATAGGCTGTTGTAGTGGATGCTTTGTGTAATATGTATTGCCTTTTCTATTCTATATTGTAGCGCGAGCAAGTAAGTTTTGTATTGACATAGTTTATGTATACATAATGGATATTACATGGTGGTTAATCATGCAACTCAGCATTTCAGAAAATCTTCAATAATAGAGGACCAATTTATATTTGGTTTGAAGCAGAGAAAGTGGACAGACGTCATGTGGACAGATGTCATGCATTAGATGGTCGTGGTGGAATTTTTAATTTTTGTTGATCTTCAATAACTTTTTTATCGGTTGATTTTTCAAAAATCTACCATGTCCAGCTTATTCCTGGAATGTTCCTACCTTCTCTGCTTTAAATCAAATTCAAATAATAATAAAAATATCGATGATTTTCTGAGATTCTGAATCACATGATTGGCCACCATGTTTGTACATCTGGAACACCACGGACAATTCTGTTGAATCATACCTTGGATGTAAGTGGTGGAACTACTTTCTGACTATGAATAGAATAGAACAACAATTCAAAATATTTGTTTGTAATTAATGTCAACAATGAAGCAACAATGATACTGAAATACATTGTTTGCGGTTCCACACGTATTCTCATATTATGAGGGATCTTGGCCATATTAAAATCCAAAAAACGAAGTAACTCGGAACACTTTCATTGACATTTAAACCAAAAGAAAATATATTAAACCATGTTATGTTAAGTTGGTTTGAACATCCCGAAAAGCATAGTGATGCGGTGTACTGTTGAATGAAGGCAGTTAAATAGAATAAAATTGCCGCGGTAATGTACGAGCCTCTCGTACCAGCGCCACTTGTAAGCTAATACTGACCATTTATACCTACCGGACATGGAATTACATTGTACCATAGTGTAACATGAACTCTTAGGGATATATGATAACCGATAGATTGAGTATTTTCACTTTGAATCGTCCGATATGTCCTTCAAAAGAAATTACACCTACTACAGGTGTAACGAATTTCACTGCTGCAAAAGTAAATACAGCTGATAACATATTGTTGCTATCAGAAAGCCATGTCAACAACATTTATATGATTTTTCAATTTATATACAGATGTTTTTCTAACAGCGAGAGCAAATTTGCAGGTCCTTAATGTTTAACTTCTATTCATAACGAAGCATTTAAATGTGCTTATGAATTGTAGCGAACATTACAGTTTTATCAATTAAATTTAAAGTAAAAACATTTCAATAAAAAAATCAGTATAGCATGAAAATTCCCATATCAAGTAGATTCCTGACGTCTTAACAAACCTTAAAGGAGCCAACGCAAGTATAATAGCATACAAATCCACTGTAACCTAGTAGTATCATGGTGTATTTGTCAGAAAATCGGAATTGATCTATATGCGTAACGTGAAAACGATTTCTGGAACAATGTGTTATCAACGCATTTGCTTTCTTCACATAAGTAATCAAACTTAAAAAAATCAGCAACGTGGAGATTAAAGAGAACAAAATGCATGTTTTGCTAGATATGTAACGGTAATTACAAATGTAGCGGACATTACATTATACCAGAAAACATGTTTTGCATACCCGAAATGTGCCATACACACCACACAATATCAATATAATCAAAATAGCTTAGAGAACCTTAGAGAACTGTATAATCTTAATCTATAGATACTCTGGACAAAAATCAAGACTACTTAATTGTATCGAACATTACAAATCGTCGCTGGACAGAAACATGTGACAGACACCAACTCAATTAAGCATGATGAAATAAGATTTTCCCAGTGGGAAAAGTTTTTATTTGGTGCCAAAAAAAACGGAAATTACTAGTCTTCTCAAAGTCCAGAAAGGCTCATATATAATGCTGTGGCATGATTGGTGCGAGCAAAGTCTGAAATGAATGGTTCTTGTCAAAGTGCTCCGGTCCCTGCGATTCATGACCACAGCAGCTCAAAGAGGCGTTTAAACTGATTCAATCAATTAATATCAAGGAAAATAACGCAAAGTATCTTGGCTGACGCGTCTAAGAAGAGTGGAAAAAGTCCACAAACATTTTACACCTTGAAAAGGTTGCTCAAATTAGGGCAGCTAATCACGGGGCCAAACAACATTTCTAACATTTTTCAATAAATATAATAACATATGATCGATTTGAAAATGGTTTAGAACAGAGATGTTGAGAAATCGCTGGGGATTAGCTTCTGTTTCGTTTCTTAATCTCATAATGCATGTAAAAAGCTCTTACAAAATATGTAATGTCCGATACCAAAAGTAACGGACATTACAGTCAAAACAATTGTTATTTAAATCAACTTTCAAAGACAATAAACACCTATGCGTTTACCATACGATGGTTGCATTCAGTTTTAATCAAAATAACAAATAAGGTGTGATGTAATAAAAAGGGATTTAAGAATGCAAATCACTTTGCAAACACTCGCTTTTGCAAACACCAAACTGGTAAAAACTGTTTATTTTTTCATTTCGGTAAAGAAAATTGGCTGGTCATAAAGCCTCCTGTTTAGATACGTCATTATTTACGTCATAAAGTCAATAAACTAAGCTAATTATACCGTGAGAGATAATGTCTATAGATACTCGGTATTGAACATTACATCGCGGACATTACAAATTGATATAAAACGGGTCAGAAAATATATGCGTATGGGAATAAAACCAACATATGTTATTTTCGATAAATACACAGAATTTCTTATTTGGCAGGTGTACTTTAATGGAAAATTGGATTGCATTTTAGGGAAAATCAAGTATCGAACTTTACAACAAAAAGTCTCAAGGATCCCCGCAGTCTGATTTGTAGTGGAATCAGAGGGGGAAAATTCCTCTTCATAGACTTATAGGGCTAATTTACTTTTAGTATTGTGTATATCGGTTAACTTGGCCGTAGTAACAATTAATTTCCGTGGATTCTGTATGGGCAATCTTGTAATGAAATAGACGGTAGCGGACATTTCAATCACTATTGAAAAGTGGCGACAGTGCATTTTGACTTTCTAACTGTGTTGAAGTGCAAGTATTGGTGTTGCAATTTCACATACAAATTGTCGAAACTGGTATTTTTAAATGTGCGGCGAATAATTGGCGTTAACACCTTTATCATGATCGAGAATTTGACGGTTATATTGACTTCATAAAAAGCGACAGTATCGAACGTTACATTTTGTTTATATTGACCTGATGTTTACTACTTGAACATATACATATTTTAGATTTACTTTGTTTTAAAGATTCGTCTTAGTAACCGCTTTAAAATTGCAGTGAAAATTCTAGGTCTTGCATCTACCAAGCGCACAGACATCACGACGACATGTGAATCCCTCATCTCGTGAGAATACGTGTCCAGTGACCTATCTTTTTAGAATGATTACAACCTGCAAGTCCCGCAAGTTGCCATGGTTGTTAATTTGGATGACCTTGAAAACTACTTTATGAAGGGTAACTACTTGCAGCTAAGAAATGAGATTTTTTTTAACATTTCTTCATACACATACTTCCGAGTCGACAATTTGATATCGATGGAATTATCCAAGGTATTCCAAATGCATGTTTGTATTGACTTTGTATATATTGGATATTAGCTTTTTCCTATACAGCAATTGTTGTTGTTTCACATGATTCTCTGCCATGATCAATTAGAATAGAATTAGCATAGAATAACAAATGAAAAGAATGAAGCATGACCTCTTTTTTCTGGAGTTCTAATTGTTATGTGTTTTTTAGCTCACCTTGAGCACTTAAGTTATTGTGGTCGCTTTTTGTCCGTCGGCGTCTGTTCGTCCGTCCGTCTGTCTGTCCACATTTTGGTGTTACCACTCTACTAGCACCCACAAATATTGACCAATCTTAATCAAACTTGGTCAAAACATGTATGACCATAAGTTCTCGGATGAGTTCGATTTTGGGTCAGATCGGACTAGGAAGTCCTAAGTTATGTGCCCTTGATTGTCAAAAATGGCTAGTTTTGACTTTGTTACCACTCTAGCATCTACAAATATTAACCAATCAAGACAAAACTTGGCCACAATGTTGGTAACTATAAGATCTTGGATGAGTTCGATTTTCAGCGTGATCGGAGCAGGAAGTCTGGAGTTATATGCCCTTGAATTTGACAATTTCTACTTTGTTTACACTGTAGCATCTACATTTATTGACCAATCAAGACAAAACTTGGCCACAATGTTGGTTACTATAAGACCTTGGATGAGTGTGAATTTCTGTGTAATTTGAGCTTGGAGTTTGGAGTTATGTGCCCTTGAATTTGACAAAATTGCCGTTTTCCACTTTGTTTACACTGTAGCATCTACATTTATCGACCAAACAAGACAAAACTTGGCCACAATGTTGGTGCACAATGTTACTGCATAAGTTAAATTTTCAGCTTGATTGGACAAGAGAAACCAGAGTTATTGGCCCTTGAATTTCATAAAATTACCGTTTTCGACTTTATTTCACTCTAACAAACACAAATATCGACCAATCAAGACACAACTTGGTCACAATGTTGGTGACCATAAGATCTTTAATGTTTTAATTTTTCAGATTGATCAGACAATAACAGCCTGAGTTGTGTGCCCTTGACTGTGACAAAATTGCCATTTTAGTCTTTGTTTTCACTAAAACAGCAATAAATATTGACCAATGAAAAAAGAACATTGGGCATAATGTTGATGAGAATATCTTCATCAGAACAGAGTTGTATGCTTTTGACTGTGACAAATTGTTGTTTTCTTCAACTTTTTACTGTAACAGCCACAAATATTGATCATTTACGATTATGAATGCAGTTTTCAGCTGGATCATGATCTCGCATCTTAAATCATGTGCTCTTGAACTTGACAACATTGGGACTTTCATTTTACTTAGGTTCAGGTGAGCGATTAAGGGCCATCATGGTCCTCTTGTAAGTTATTTAACTCTTTCCCAAACAGTACCACATTTTGATGCCCTACAAGATAATGGCTATGGAAAACATTGTGGAAAAGGTAGAAATTGCTTGTGACAAGCAGCTTCCTTTCTAATAATGTTCTCTACATGAAAAGACCAAAAATGTAAAAATTCTATTCACTTAAAATTGTCTGCAACATCTTTGAATTTGGACCAGTCTAAAATTTTGCAGTCTTGTAATGGTTTGAAAAGTTAATTTTGTATTTAATAATTTCCCAAATATCACGTAACTGTTGTACATGTACCTAACATGTTAGAATAACTAGTGTGTAGAATATTTAACCCATTTTGACCCAATGAAAAATGATAAGGAAAACATAGTGGAAAATGAAGAAACTGCTTCTTCATCATCCACAATGATTTGTAACCTGAAATGCAATGATTCTTGATATTTCACAAACTTGAAATTGTCGTCTGCAACACCTTTCAAATTGGAACAGTCCAAAAATTTGCTGTTTGGTTATGGTCAAAAGGCCTCCTTTGTCCTTTTGTTTTACTAATCAGTTTAGTTAGTGATATCAATCAAGTTCACCCTTCATCTACATTGAAATGCTGGTAATTATCTTTTTATGCCCCCCATATCAAAAGATTGGGGGCATGTTTTACTTGTGTCCGTCTGTCTGCTTGTCTGTCTGTCCGAAAAGTTAACATTGACCTTTTCTCCAAAAGTATTTGACATACAAGGCTCAAATTTGTTAAGTAACCTTCTTTCAATGATATCTATCTTTTCCATACAATATGACCTTCCCCAAGGTCATTCATTAACCCTTATCAACCCTTAATAGGAAAAAAGTACATGAAAATAGCGTTCGGTTTTCTCGTGAAACAAATACGTCATCGTCACGCCTCACTGGTCTAAAAATAGATTGGGAATCCCTTATCGTACAAATATGGCTGTGAATCTCGCGAAGTTTTTCCACGTTCAACTTGCTGAAGATGACATTCTAAGAGCTGGATGGCTGTAATCATTTGAGAAACATTCTTATTCAGAGTTGAGAAGGTTGCTGCACTGTCGTGTACTTTTTAAGATCGGTAACTATGAAATAAGCAGTTGACAAGTAATGTTTACACATTACTGTCCTGTCTTGGCTTCGTCGTGCCGCTTGTGCGTACTCGCTTACCCTTTCCAAAACGACAAAATGTCATGTTGGGCCAAATTGAAAAAAGTGATGATGACAAAACGGATATGAATACTTTTAGTGTTTCATCTCAGAGAAGATATTGAGGCAAAAGAAGAATGATCATCAATATCCAAAGAAGTTATTCACATCGATTTTGTCTGCTGTGCAGGCCTTTTCAATTTGGTCGATCATCATTTTCTTCTTTTGCCTCAATGTTTTCCCAAGAATTTTCTGTTGGGGACGTCAAAACTGGTCTTGTATGGGAAAGGGTTAATATAGAAAAAAAGCTAGAATTTTTCGCTGAATGTGATTTGATACCCCCACAGGCTTTCACTACAACAAAGGGCAATAACTCACAAAATAAGCAAGGTAGAGTTATGCTCCTTGTACGTTGCACTTCTCCTTGGTGAGATCTATCTACCCGAGAAGTTTCATGATCATAGCTACTTTACTTTTAGACTTTTCGATGTTTTTCTGGTTAAGCTGTTGAGGAATCTCAAGAAAAAACGTTTGACATTTCTGGTCTGTCTCCGTATCTGGAAGCAATGTTGCATGTTGCATATGCGCAATGTTTCGTAGTTTTAGTTCCCGCCTGCATTATCTATGATCGACTAATATCTCGCTTGAAAATGATAATTCTATGCTAACACTGTTACGAAAAAAATGTCCGATTCATGACCGATAAACAAAATATTAGACTGGTACCCAGCAAACGTTGTTGGGGGTATTCCCTTCAGAAATCTTTTTTTAGCACACCAGCGCGCGAAAACTGTTCGCTATTTAACATTGCCATTTGGGCGTCATTCGTGTTTCACAAACACATGCACCTTGTTTTTCTTTCTTCTTCAATATTTTTCACATGCATGTATCGACAACAATGAGATTTTTATCCCCCGCCGAAAAAAATTTTCGGGGGGGATATTGTTATTGCCATGTCCGTCCGTCCTTCCGTCCTTCCGTCCATCCGTCCGTCCGGCATTCGTTTCCGCGCTATTTCTTGGAAACTATAGACCGGATTTCGATGAAACTTGGCACACAGCTTCACTACAAAGAGGACATGCGCATATCGTCGGGGTTACCCGGTTCGACTATTGAATTCAGAGTTACTGCCCCTGACTGTTTAAGCCATATACATACAGAGTGATATTCGTTTCCGCGCTATTTCTTGGAAACTATAGACCGGATTTCGATGAAACTTGGCACACAGCTTTACTACAATGAGGACATGCGCATATTGTCGCGGTTACCCGCTTCGATCGTCGAATTCAGAGTTACTGCCCCTGACTGTTTAAGCCATATACATACAGAGTGATATTCGTTTCCGCGCTATTTCTTGAAAACTGTAGACCGAATTTCGATGAAACTTGGCACACAGCTTCACTACAAAGTGGACATGCGCATATCGTCGGGGTTACCCGGTTCCACCGCCGAATTTAGAGTTACTGCCCCTGACTGTTTTAGCCATATACATACAGTGATATTCGTTTCCGCGCTATTTCTTGGAAACTATAGACCGGATTTAGATGAAACTTGGCACACAGCTTTACTACAATGAGGACATGCGCATATCGTCGGGGTTACCCGCTTCGACCGTCGAATTCAGAGTTACTGCCCCTGACTGTTTAAGCCATATACATACAGAGTGATATTCGTTTCCGCGCTATTTCTTGGAAACTATAGACCGGATTTCGATGAAACTTGGCACACAGCTTTACTACAATGGGGACATGCGCATATCGTCGGGGTTACCCGGTTCGACCGCCAAATTCAGAGTTACTGCCCCTGACTGTTTAAGCCATATACATACAGAGTGATATTCGTTTCCGCGCTATTTCTTGAAAACTGTAGACCGGATTTCGATGAAACTTGGCACACAGCTTCACTACAAAGTTGACATGCGCATATCGTTGGGGTTACCCATTTCGACCGCCAAATTTAGATTTACTGCCCCTGACTGTTTTAGCCATATACATACAGTGATATTCGTTTCCGCGCTATTTCTTGGAAACTATAGACCGGATTTCGATGAAACTTGGCACACAGCTTTACTACAATGAGGACATGCGCATATCGTCGGGGTTACCCGGTTCGACCGCCGAATTTAGAGTTACTGCCCCTGACTGTTTTAGCCATATACATACAGAGTGATATTCGTTCTGTTGAAGCCATATACATACAGAGTGATATTCGTTCTGTTGAAGCCATATACATACAGAGTTATATTCGTTTCCGCGCTATTTTATTGACAATGAAAATATGTTCGGCGGGGGATATCAATTCAACGAATTTGCTTGTGTTACTAGGTTTTAAGCATATATTTAAGATTGAAATAACACCAATTCATATCTTTCAAGGGTCTCTGAATGTCAGGAGTGTGACATTTCAAATTGGGGGACTGGGGGCTCGCTTTGGTCAGAGATCATGGGATCAAAGACCCCCCCCCCCCCCCCCCCCTCTCCAGGAAAATCCTGGATTTCAGTTATTTCAATGTCAATTGGATGCGTTTTGTAAGCCTATTGGTAACAATACTAAGTTTCAAGGCAAATGAGTTATTACAGGGAATAAATAACAATTTTATGATTCAATATCTTTTTCTTTATACTTGATTTGAAAATGGGTGTGCTGAAGTGATCTAAGCTGTAAAAGATAGGGTTAAAGACACTCTACCAATATAGTGACTGAAGTCTTATTTCTGTAACCATTGTAAGAATTTTCAGAGATTTCGCTACTTTTCAACAAATAACTTGTAACTGCAGCTTAACACAAGCTGCAGTTGAAAGGTTTTTGTCGAAAAGGGACAATTTGTTTCTGTATTTTCAGAAATCAAATGTTAAGTTTCATGACAAAAACTTCATCACTGATGAGAGACGTAACTTTGTGGGACACCTTCGTAACAAGTACAAGAAGAACCAGCGACTCAGTACCATACAATCGATGGACGGTCGACGAGTTGGGGTCGAGCGTACGCTTTCGTGGGACGAGAATGAAGGTGCAGCCGTGGAGAGACGAGCTTCCGACGCTAAAATTAGCGCCCTCGATCGTCAGCGATGCTTTACCATGGACATGGGTATGGCTGCAAAACCGGATTTCTTACACAAGAATCATGGTGCCCCTGTGTTCGGAATAGAAGATACAGTGTTTGAGGGAGACGAAGAGGGGGCGGGGCCAGAGGGGGCGGGGCCAGACGAAAATGAACCGTTAATGAAATCCAATAACGCTGACAATGAAAATATATCCGAGAAATCCAATGCAAGCAAACAAGTTAGTTTTGGGAATGACTTAAACAACGAACACATAAATAAGGATGCGATATCACCGAAGAAGGCCCAGCCTGTTAGAGCTGACACCCAGGCTGCACAATTATTTAGGCAAAATGCGGTGACCGCGAATGAATCGGATATTGCTTTACAGGATATGAGTAGAAAGTCAGAAAATCTTGAAAGGCAAAAATCTGTATGAATCTACTAATGTTGAATTTTACCCATTCCCAAACAATGACGCCATTCAAAACCTAATAATTATGTTCTGGAAAAGATTGTGGAAAATGAAGAAATTGCTTGTGACAAGCAATTTCTTCATTTCCACAATGTTTTCTATCCAGAAACATACGAAACTGTAAAAGTTGATGCTTTTGAAATTGTCGTCTGCAACATCTTTGAAATTGGACCAGTCTAAAATATTGTTGTTTGGTAATGGGTTAACTCTAGATAGCCATTATCTGTTGCAAGTTTGGTTACCGGTACTTGCATTTTAATGTTATACAGTTTTAACCTTTTCCCAAACAGCAAAATTTCAGGCAGTTTCAAATTCAAAGGTGTTGCAGAGGATAATTTCAAATGATTGAAATTTTTCAATTTTTGTCTTGCTTGGTAGAAAACATTGTGGAAAATGAAGGAATTGATTGTTATAAGCAATTTATACATTTTCCAAAATGTTTTGAAAAGCCTTTATCTTGTAAGGCGTCAAAATGGGTCACTGTGTGGGAATACTTTAACCCTTTTCCACATGTTGACACTTTTGGATGCCCCACAAAATAAAGGCTTTGGATAACATTGTGGAACATGAAGAAATTGCTTGTGACAAGCAATTTCTTCATTTCTCTCAATGTTTTCTACCCCAAAAGACCAAAGTTTGCTTAATTTCATTCGCTTAAAATTGTCTTCTGTAACATCTTTGAATTTGGGCCGATCTAACATTTTGTCGTTTGGGAAAGGGTTAATAATAATACCTCCATACTTACAAAGGAGATGGTGGTATGTCAGCTTCACCATGCCTGTCCATCCGTCTGTCTGTAGACTTCTTTACTCCCATGCTCTAACTGAAGAACTGTTTAACCAAGGACAAGGTTACTTTGCATAATTGTTGAGGTACCGTTACTATTCCAATAAACGCCCAGGCTTTTATTAGAAAAATGGTCAATGATAAAATTAGGGGTGGGTCAAATTTTTGTTACAAAGACTACAAAATATGATTTTAAAAGTATGAACTATCTTCGTCGTAAAGAAACATAAGATCCTGGAAATTTTTCTCTCTTGATTTTGTAATAATATCTATTTGTGGCAGATGATACATTTTTCTAGAATCAGGGATGGGCGTTTATTAGAATCAACCTTGTTTGCTGAAATAGTGCACAAAATAATCTGAATTTCAGCTGAGATTTTGGGGGATAGACATTTATTCAAATAATTACGGTACCTTATTGTTTGGGGTCATGTATGTCAAAGATCAAGGTCAACTTACTTAAAAATCTGTTTGCATGCTCTTACTTAAGAAGCATTTGAGAATGACCATGAAATTTTAAAATGTCTAGGTCAGAATTGAATTAAGTGAAAATCCATATATCTATAAACAAACTGCAAGACAAGGCTTTGGTCGGGGTTATGTTCGCTTGGAGACATTTCTAGTTTTAACCTTTTCCCAAACAAGACCTTGGAGCCTGTTTCATCAAAACTTTCAACATTTAAGACATATTTTCGACTTACCAATGTCTTACGTAATATCGTTTAAAACAACAATCACATTACCCAAGTCTTGATAGATTGGCGATACACGTTTTTTGCCCTAAACATGTGGTAAGTCATCGGTAAGACAAAAATATGTCTTAAGGTTTACGAACTGAGAATGAAATGCAGAGCCAGAGATGAAATTTGAAAAATGCCAGTAATTCCTAATCTGTGTTACATTTCCCTTCCAAATACAAATATAAGCATTTTGTATGGATTAGAATTTTGAATTAATGCATACTTATGGAAATATTTGACCAAAATGTTCAAAATTACCTCCCTTGCATATGAAAATAGAGTAAAACAATATTTGTAAATTATTATCTTCTTGTAGCATAATCTTGAAATCCGGCCTGGTGAATCAACTTGTGTGAAGTGTATTTACATGTGTGTGAAATTTGATGCATTTCGTATGGCTAGAAAGTGGTGTTTTCATTCTCAGTTTGTAAACCTTAAATGTTTTGATGAAACTGGCCCCTGATTTTGATGTCACTTATAGAAAATGTTTGGGAAAACATTGAGACCAAAGAATTTAGCTCTTTCTTAGATTTTGCATACTGCATGTTATTCTGTTATGTATCATTGATATTAGACCACATTTTTGTGGGTAAGCCCCAAACCATTGTAAATGCATATCATTTTGAATGCATGTACACTAGTTTCTATACTTATCCTTCAAATCAAGTTTTAGGTACTATTGTATCCATTTACATTCCATTTTACTCTGTACATTATATTGGTAAAGTAAATCTTATTCTTGTACAATTTCTTTTATTACATTATATTTGTGATGCCCAATTGCCTTTTTTAGCTCGCCGGGGAATAAAGTCTCAGAAGAGCTATTGTCATACCCTCGGATGTCGGCGTTTGCGTCAGCGTCCGTAAAAACTTGGTCTATATCTCATGCCCTGGTAGAGATACAGCCTTTATATTTCACCTGTTGGTACCTCTAACCAAGACCTTTCATTTTGGACCATGACTTGCGACCTTAACCTTAGAGTTTGACCTTTTTTTTGACTGTTTTTAAAACTTTAACCTGGCCTTTATCATATACCCTATTACAGATACAGCATTGATATTATACCTGAGGATACCTCTAACCAAGACCTTTCATTTTGGACCTTGAACTTGTGACCATGGAGTTTGACCTTGGAGTTTGACCTACTTTTAAAAAACTTTAACCTTGCCTAAAAAAACTTTATCCTGGCCTATATCTTATGCCCTATTACACATACAGCCTTGATATTTCACACATGGACACCTCCTACCAACACCGTTCACATTTGACCATGACCTTGGACCTTGACCTTTGAGTTTGACCTACTTGAAAAAAAGACTTTAACCTGGCCTCTTTCTAATGTCCTTTTACACATACAGCCTTGATATTTGTTACATGGACACCTCCTACCAACACTGTTCACATTTCACCATGACCTTGGACCTTGTCCTTGGAGTTTGACCTACTTTAAAAAACTTTAACCTGGCCTATATCTCATGTCCTGTTGCTCATACAGTCTTGATACTTCACACATGGACACCTCCTACCAAGACCTTTCACATTTGATCATGACCATGACCTTGAAGTTTGACCTACCTTTTAAAAAACTTTAAACTGGCCCATTTTTAGCTCCACTGGCCGAGGGCCAGCGAGCTATTGTCATGGCGTTGTGTCCGTCGTCCATGTGTGAGTCCGTGCGTGCATGCGTGCGTACATACACTTTTCTTTAAAAATCTTCTTCTCTCAAACCAGTGGGCCAATTTTTACCAAACTTGGTAGAAATGTTTCTTGGGTAGTGCTTTACCTAAATTGTGAAAAGAATTTTGATTGGTCCATAAATGTGGGCGTGACAGGGCGGGGCTTATCAGACTTGGAGAAATCACAAAATAATTCTTTAAAAATCTTCTTCTCTCAAACTGGAGGCCAATTTTAAACAAACTTGGCAGAAATGTTCCTTGGGTGGTGCTTTACCTAAATTGCGAAAAGAATTTTAATTGGTCCATAAATGTGGGCTTGGCAGGGCGGGGCTTATCAGACTTAGAGAAATCACAAAATAATTCTTTAAAAATCAACCATTGGGTCAATTTTGACCAAACTTGGCAGAAATGTACCTTTGATGACTCTTAACTCAAATTGTTTGTGAAATTTTGATTGGTTCATAAATGTGGGCATGGCAGGGCGGGGCTTATTTGGAGAAATCACAAAATAATTCTTTAGAAATTTTCTGCTCTCAAACCAGAGGGCCAATGTTGACCACACTTGGGCAGGAATAATCCTTGGGTGATCCTTTACTTAAATTGTTAAAAAAAATTGATTGGTTCATAAATGTGGGCGTGGAAGGTGGGGCTTATCAGACCTAGAGAAATCACAAAATAATTCCTTAAAAATCAACCATCTGGCCAATTTGACCAAACTTGGCAGGAATGTACCTTGGGAGACTCTTTACTTAAAATGTCTGTGGAATTTTGATTGGTTCATAAATGTGGGCATGGCAGGGCGGGGCTTATCAGACTTAGAATAATCCCAAAATAATTCTTTAAAAATCTTTTCTATCAAACCGCTGGGCCAATTTGGAATGTAGCTTGGGTGACTCTTTACGTAAATTGTTTGTGAAATTTTGATTGGTCCATAAATGTGGGCGTGGTAGGGCTGGGCTTATCAGAATTTGACAAACCTTGAAATAATTATTTAGAAATAAACCAATGGGCCAATTGAGACCAAACTTGGCAGAAATGTTCCTTAGGTGACCCTTTTCAAGATTTGGCAGTGCGAGGCTTACAAGAAATAATGAGATATTTCCTTTACTTTAGCCAGTGGAGCGATTCAGGCCCATTCAGGCCCTCTTGGGCCTCTTGTTCATTTAATTACACAATTATCCTTGATATTTCACACATGGACACCTCCTACTAAGACATTTCACATTTGACCATGACCTTGGACCTAGCAACATTGACCCTGAAGTTTGACCTACCTTGAAATTTCGCACAGGGGCACCTCCTACTAACACCGTTCACATTTGACCATGACCTTGTGACTTTGACCTTGGAATTTGACCTACTTTAAAATAACTTAAATCGGGCCTATATCTCGTGTCCTATTACACATACAGTCTTGATATTTCACACATGACATCTCCTACCAAGACCTTTCACATTTGACCATGACCTTGGACCTTGACCTTGAAGTTTGACCTACTTTTAAACAACTGTAACCTGGCCTATATCCTATTGACTTTTACACATACAGCCTCCATATTTCACACATGGACACCTCGTACCAACACATTTGACCATGACCTTGGACCATTTGACCTTTGAGTTTGACCTACTTTTAAACAACTGTAACCTGGCCTATATCTCATGGACACATACAGCCTCCATACTTCACACATAGACACCTCGTATCAAGACCTTTCACATTTGGTCATGACCTTGGACCATTTGACCTTTGAATTTGACTTACTTTTAAAAAACTTTAACCGGACCTAAATCTCATGTTCTATACCTACAGCCTTGATATTTCACACATGGACACCTCCTACCAAAACCTTTGACATTTGACCATGACCTTGGACCTTGTGGTGTTGACCTTGTAGTTTGACCTACATCAAAGGCAGACCCTCGAGGGGACATACATGTTTTACAAACATCTCTTGTTCTGGTTCAATCCAAATTCTTTGAAGGAATCTGAGAGAGGGTCACCAAAGGACCATTCCTGTGAAATTTGGTTGAAATCCATCCTGTAGTTTTTGAGAAGAAGATTTTTAAAGAAAAAGTTTACGGACGAACACACGCGCGACGGACACACCGCCATGACAATAGCCTGCTGGCCTGAAAGGTCAGGGGAGCTAAAATCATTCATCTGAAATTATCGTCTGCAACATCTTTGACTTTGGACAAGTCTAAGATTTTGCTGTCTGGTGATGTGAGTTAAATACCCGTTTTCTTTCTCCCAAACATTTCCATTCCTGCGTAAATTGTTATCCTACAGGTCCACGGTGGTTAATCACATGACTCAGAATATCTGAAATTCGTTGATATTTTTTATAAGATTTGACCAATTTGAATTTGGTTTGAAGCAAAGAAAGTGGAAAAATACCAGAAATAAGCTGATTGTGGTGGATTTTTGAAATATCAATGAATAAAAAAGTTATTGAAGATCAACCAAAATTTTGTTTGATAAAACTAACAACTCTTATTACTGTTCTGACCACAATTGGATTCAGAGTATGATATCGGATATGAAATCAGCTACAGTGGCTAGAATTGTGGTAGACATTAACTAACAACTCTTATTACTGTTTTGACCAAAATCTGGATTCAGAGTATGATATCTGATATGAAATCAGCTACAGTGGTTAGAATTATGGTAGACATTAACTAACAATTCTAATTACTGTTTTGACCAAAATCTGGATTCAGAGTATGATATCTGATAGGAAATCAGCTACAGTGGCTAGAATTATCTACAATAACTAACAACTCTTATTACTGTTTTGACCAAAATCTTGATTCAGAATATGAAATCTAATATGAAATCAGCTACAGTGGCTAAAATCTATGGTAGAAAAGAACTAACAATTCTAATTACTGTTTTGACCAAAATCTGGATTCAGAGTATGATATCTGATATGGAATCAGCTACAATGGCTAGAATTATGGTAGAAAGTCACTAACAACTCTTATTACTGTTTTGACCAAATCTGGATTCAGAGCATGATATCTGATATGAAATCTGTGAGCTACAGTGGCTAGAATTATGGTAGACAATAACTAACAACTCTTATTACTGTTAAGACCAAAATCTGGATTCAGAGTATGATATTGAATAGGAAATCAGCTACAGTGGCTAGAATTATGGTAGACAATAACTAACAACTCTTTTCACTGTTAAGACCAAAATCTGGATTCAGAGTAGGAAATCAGCTACAGTGGCTAGAATTATGGTAGACAATAACTAACAACTCTTTTCACTGTTAAGACCAAAATATGGATTCAGAGTATGATATTGAATAGAATATCAGCTACAGTGGCTAGAATAATGGTAGACAATAACTAACAACTCCAATTACTGCTTTGACCAAAATCTGGTTTCAGAGTATGATATTGAAAATGAAATCAGCTACAGTCACTAGAATTATGGTAGACAATAACTAACAACTCTTATTACTGTTTTACCACAATCTGGATTCAGAGTATGATATCGAATAGGAAATCAGCTACAGTAGCTAGAATCATGATATACAATAATTAACAACTCGTGTTACTGTTAAGACCAAAATCTGGATTCAGAGTATATCTGATATAAGATCAGCTACAGTTGCTAGAATTATGGTAGACAATAACTTACAACGTATATTACTGTTTTGACCAAAGTATGGATTCAGAGTATGATATTGAATAGGATATCGGCTACAGTGGCTAGAATTATTGTAGACAATAACTAACAACTCTTATTACTGTTTTGACCAAAATATGGATTCAGAGTATGATATCTGATATGAAATCAGCTACAGTGGCTAGAATTGTGGTAGACAATAACTAACAACTTTTATTACTGTTTTGATCAAAATCTGGATTCAGAGTATTAAATCAGCTACAATGGCTAGAATTGTGGTAGACAATAAGTAACAACTCGAATTATTGTTTTCACCAAAATCTCCATTCAGATTATGATATCTGATAGGAAATCAGCTACAGTGGCTGTATAAATACGTCGCTTTTCTACGAAAACCTAGTATCTGCAGCTTAAAACAAGATGCAGATACGAGGTTCTCGTTGAAAAGCATCGATTTTGTTATCCTGCAGGTCTATCATTCAACTTCATCTGCAACATCCTATAAATGTATATAAATAAATCTTGTTGAATTGGGATTTGGAAATAAGATCATCGAGGCAAAAGAAGACTATCGACGCTTTTCAACAAATATCTCGTAATTGCAGGTTGTTTTAAGCTGCAGTTACGAGATTTTTTGATGAAAATCGACTCAATACTCATTACTGACCAATTATACCAAGGAGTTTTTATAGATCTCTTCAACCTCCTTGATTATACACACCCTGCGCGAATCCAGAGGGTTCAGGGATGGGTCTACCTAGGGTCAGATCCCCTCTCAAATTTGGTCAGAAATGTTATTATTGGTTATCGAAATGGTCGTTTGGTAGAGTTTTTTATGTGCCAATTTAGGGATGGGGTCTGTAGCACCTCTCGTGAAAATCCAAAAACATGCATGGATCCACTCTTTTATTGTCCACCCAAATTAACCCTTTCCCAAACAAGACCTGGTTTTGACGTCCCTAATAGAAAAGGCTTGGGAAAACATTGAAACAAAAGAAGAAACTGCTGATAACCAGCAGTTTCTCCTTTTGTCTCAACATTTTCTGTGCCATATTTTACACAAATCCCATCTTTGATAACTTCCATTTTGTCATTTGTGGCAGTTTTTGAAGTCGATCACCCTAAAACTTTGTCGTTTGGGAGAGGGTTAAACAGGGACAACTTAATTTTGTGTGCAAAGTCCGTTAGTTGAGCTGGACTACATACTTACATATCGTCGCTTTTCTCAATAAAATCTCGTAACTGCATCTTGTATTAAAACAAGCTGCAATTACGAGGTTCTTGTTGAAAAGCGACAATGTATTGGGGGAGGAGGGGGGGGGGGCATGAATCCAATTGTTTAACCCATTCCGAGATGGCAAAATTTTAGATTTGTCCAAACTCAAACATGTTGCTGTCGAAAATTACATGTTAGGCCTAATGAAATTTTACACGTTTTGACTTCAAATGTGGGAAAAAATTGTGGTAGATTTAGATCTAAATGAAGAAATTGTTTGTAACAAGCAATTTCTTAATTTCCCACAATATTTTCCTAAGCCCTTATCTTTTGGGGCGTCAAAAACGTGCCATTATGAGGGAATGAGTTAACCCATCACCTAACGGCAAAATTGTAGACTGTTCCAAATTCAAAGATGTTGCAGACGACAATCTAAACTGAATGCAATTTTACATTTTTTGGTCTCTTTGCATACAAAATATTGTGGGAAATGAAGAAATTGCTTGTGACAAGCAATTTCTTCATTTTCCACAATATTTTCCTAAGCCTTTATCTTGTGGGCGTCAAAAACGTGCCATTATGAGGGAATGGGTTAAAAAGGGATGAGAAACAGACATGCCTGGCGGGTGGGCGGGTCCAGACATCTCCCCTAATTTTACGCAAATTCTTAGATAACAAAAACAATTTCGTTAATCTGCAACGCGCAAACAATTCCTACTGATATTAAAGACGTATACGGAAAATGTTGGAGTTTATAAGGTACCAGTCTATTTAAAAAATCCAGTCTAAATGATCACGTGCATTTTTGGGTCCCGGCGATTGTTAGTAAATTCAACTAGATCTAATAAAAAGTTTGAGAACCAAACTCTGCACATTTTCGTTGTAATGGCGGCCAAAACAAAAGAAGGGTGACTGAAACAAAAGTTTGAATTAAATACATGTAAGAACATCTTGTCTAGGCCTAAAGGTAACATTGACTACCTACGTGAAATATAGTCAGGACAAAATTCTGAAAAAGTCGCTTAGTTTTTAAGGTATAGGCATTTTGCGAAGAAAGGGATTTGTTATCAGTTCTAGGGGTATTTGAGTATGCTGAGTCCGAAAAACAATGTTGCCAAGCTGAAAAATGGCTCCTTCATAATCTAATTTGCATATTTTCAAAATGGCCGCCAAAATCTTAAATATGCAATAATAATGTTGTTATTTATCATTTTTCGACATCTTTTGTTCTAAATATCACACATTTTATGTAAACAGACTAGAACTAAACGATTTAACAGGTACATGAGAAAAAAAATGATATTCATTTTTTGACAATTGCCGTATAAATGGTAATAAAACGCAATTAAACAATAACATTAATCTACATTTTTTCCCATGTGAAATGCAGTGAAATTATTCAAAGTACACATGTACTTAATCCGAATCATATCTGATCAAAAATCGCTTTTTGACATTCGGATAACGCTCATTTTGATCAGAACTAGGTCCTATTTGAAAAGGCAAGAAAACAGCGCCTAAAGTTAGGCGGCATTTCATCGTCTGTTTATGTGTATTATATCCAACACTCGGTAAAATTCTATAGGGTATAGATCAATCAATCATTTTTTGTCATACTTGACCAAAAATTTCATTTCAAATCGGCCTGCTGGAAGAGTATAACCTTTCGAAACTCAACAACCCCCTATTTCCACTCCATTTCGTCGCCATTGTTATTGCAGATCACGTGACCAGGTCTCGTTCAAAAATAGAGCGGAATTTACCGCCACGTGACTATCACGTGATCGCCTTTGATTACGAATTTTTCTCAAGTCACGTGACAGCCTTTGTTCAGAAATTATGGAGTGTTCTTGTTGTGGAAATCAATTTATGTCGATCTGTTCAGCTTGCAACTTGAATGGTATTGCTTTTCCTGAGAAATTCCGTTTATTTCGTTCTCCATGCTCATAAGTTATGGAATTGACCCAACATAGTAGCAAACATTATTGGTGCGAATACTAGCTTTAAAACGTTTGCCGGACGTTTCTGATATATTTCATTTATTTATTTATTCATGTTATCAGTTTTTTTTAAACTCGTTATTGTTATATTATTTCAGAAGGGCCGTCAATTTGAAAAATAAAATAATCTTATTTCTTTTTTCTTTCAAATTCTACCGTTACGTCATAATCTGGGAAAACCCGCATTCCATGTGCGAGATTTCGCGTTGATCACGTGGTTTTAAATGGAAGGTCATGGTAAACAAAGGCTGCTCAGGTGAGGGTTGTTGCAAAACATTGCCTATAAACCTTTTTGAAATACTTTTTGGTCTTGAATTTTTTATCATACACGCCAATAAATAGTACATTGATCGGTATCATAAGGCTTTTTGGGGATAGCGTTTAAGATAATTAAACAATCGGACGATGAAATGCTGACATAACTTTTCTCCGGTTTTTGAATAGGACTCGGCTCTGATGTAAATGAGTGTCAACAGAATATCAAAAAGCGAATTTTCATCAGAGAAGACTCGGATTAACATGTACTATTATGATAATGTTTTGCATTAAAGGTAAAGTTTCAAAGGCAAATATGATACAGAACACTTATTTGGGCGCAGGTCTTTCACCATATATCTAAGCTTTCAGTAAACACGCCAATTTTAAAAACCATGTACATAATTTTTCACATTTTTTGCAAAAATAATGATAAACCTCATCCATTTTATTGAAATCAAGCATTGGTTAAAATTGTTGCCAAGATATCTACAATAAATTCTTGAAAATATGAATCAATGTCCAAAATATTTTGAAAACGGTTTACCGTATTCATTCTAGTAAAAGTGTGGAAAAATCCATTTTGTGAGAAATTCCATTTTTTTGCACTTTCATTATACACTCATGATTCAAAACTGCTTAAAAGATAGTTACTCAAATTGTTTTATATTATATTTTTGATATCCTTAGAAATTAAATCGTGTATATTTGAAATGGAACACATGTTAAACAGGTATTCTACTTAGGCATGGGACAATATAAAAAAGGTACAAATATCCTAGATTTTCAAATTTTGTTAGAATAAAAAAAATATTGAGTGTGGAAACCTAATTCACTTTGGCATGTTGAGCTTCATTTTGTTTCAGAGGAAAAACTAGTTATTTACATTTACAATCTTTCCAAGAGGCAACTTATTGATCTACCTACGATAAAGAAAATACTAGAAATTGGATATAGTGACTAGTATATTATATACTCAGCAAAAGAGCTAACGCATCACTTTTTAAAATTGCATAACTTATTTATTGTTTAAGATTTAGATTTGTAATTTGGCATATGTTTATCCTACAAGATTCTGCAATCATCCATAAAACTATTTTCAATTTTTCTCTGTTATGTGACCGCGTCCTACAAAAAGGGGACTAAAACGGTTTTTCGGCTCGTGTAACTTGTGATATTTTTCAATAATTTTTGTTTGAATCGATTTTGAAAGCTGGTTTATTGTGGGATTGAAGTCTGAAAAAATCAATTCCTTATCTAACGTAACAAGGGCTGTTCTCGGACAACTTAGCTCGCATAGACGCACCTTTTTAAAAGAAAAGGTCAATTTTCAAGGTCAAGGTCACAAGGTCAAATTCTATGGTCTCACGTGAAAGGTCTTGGTGGGACCTGTCTATGTGTGAAATAGCAAGACTACATCTTCAACAGTTCATAAGATATAGACTGATACGTTTTTGTCTACGTAACCGACGTCGGTTCGACGCCAACAATGACACCAACGGCACCAATGATGTAACATTACCTCTGTGGGTATAAATCACGCGCCCTATAAAGTGTAAAAGCCGTCGGTTTGTTTTAGGAGTGGTAACTTTTCTACAAAGGGACTCTTTCAGCTGATACAAAAGGTTTGAATGTTATGGTGAATTTCCCATTTTAATCAAATTTCAGACTTTATGAATTTTAGAATTAAGGGTGTCCTTATTAAAAGTTCAATATTTCAAAACAGGATGTAACATTTACTATAAAATTTCATAGGCTTCTCATCAAATGATGGTAATCGTTATGTGCAAATTTTGAACATATTCTGTAGATTCGTTAGAAAAATATTAACAAAGATCTGAGTGATGCGTTAGCAGTTTTGCCGAGTATATAAAACAGATTTTCCAGTCAACAACTGCACAACACATTAACTTTAATGATTGAATGGGGTTAAATTTTCAGTAACATTACAGTGACTGATGCACATCTCCATTATGTTTCTGACATTTTTCTCAACAGTAAAGTACAACATCCCATCAAAGTCAATAGCTGCTTATCACACTTACATGTAGATAATATGTAAGAGATTCACCCTTTTGTTACAGACTACTTACATGTAGATAATATGTAAGAGATTCACCCTTTTGTTACAGACTATTTGTAATACATCAAAAATCGTCCCTTGACAGCCAGAAGTGGCTATCAGCAGTTAAAATTTAACTGCTGATAGCCACTTATGGCGGTCGGAGGACGAAATGATTTTGACACCCATGGGTTCGAACCCACAGGCCCTGGAGAAATAGTCTCTGTTGTTATTTATTGAACTATCGCAGCTTTATCCGAAACTATTAGAACTAGAACATCTATTTAATAATAATTTGTAAAGTATTGGCAGTTTAATCAAGTTGGTTGTGCACTGTCAAAGGAAAGATATTTAGCATGTTTAATTGTTTATATTAAAAATAGTCCGTTTTTAAGCTGTGCTCATGATAAGGGCTCTATCATTTGCAATGGATTGTCATAAATATAAGATATGGATTTCTTTGTGTATATCCCATGCTTTCAAAGTTTATACAAGTTTAAAATGATGGTTCAAATATTAATGTCACACCAGAGATATCAATAAGAATGGCTTAGACAGAGGCATTGGCGTCTTCAAGGCTTAACATTTCTTCACACAACCTTAACTGAAGGGCAAGTAAGAAGGAAATGAGCCAGGATCTGAAAAAATGTCCTTTAAGGCTTCTGATCCCAACATGGTTTCAGATCAGCCTGCGTATACACACAGTCTGATCAGGAGCCATGTTGTTCTCTAATGGCTTAACCATGTTCTGTAGCAACCACATGAGAGTAATATGGATCCAGGTCAGACTGCACCTAGACACAGGCTGATTGTGAAAAATGGTTAACTCAAATGCTAAAAGGGACAATTTTCCAGATCCTAACTCAAATGATCATGAATAGAGACGTGGTTTTCTGCTTGATGCTGCGCAGAGACATTAATAGCTTCATCATTTTAGCCATGAAGGAATCAAATGCTGACATCTCAAGATGGTTTGTCATATATTCTGTTTGAGGAATATAGTCTGAAGCTTAATATGTTAAAGTATTAGCACATGCTCTTCAGATTTTACGTCAATTCTATTGTTTCTCACGTTTGAATATTCTCAAATTTTATTGGTACACTAAGTTTCAATATCCAGCTCCATCTGTTAAGAACGTTTAATGGCCTTGTATGTACACCTATTAGAAACCGAATAACGGGAAAATAAGATATAAATTACATGGAAAGTAATATTATAATGGCCTTTTTGGAAACGTTTCCTATGATAAAAACAGGTGATGTTATTGTGCTGAATACAAAATGTTCTGTTTGATGTCTTTGAAATTGCTGCACTTCGTTGCTGTCCAAAGATTTGCAAAATGTCATTTAAATGTGGTCAGTTTTAAGATGTGCTTTGACTGTAGTATTCTAAAAATACAATAACCGACTTATCCGCATGTATTGTCCAGCAAGATTAACCCGGGACATCTGCATATGTAATGACCCCACTTCGGCAATGTTTTGTTAAGACGCTCAACTAACGGACTTAGCGCACGAAAATTAAGTTGTCCCGGGTTAATCTTGTTGTACAATATCAAAAACGTTTTGTTTGTTGACACCGCCTACGTTATTTCTGATGAAGACAGCTGACTTACATCTCACATTCAAATGTTTAATTTCAATACTTCTTGGTATAAGTGTATTTGTCATTATTTCACGTATGTTTCTAGAGGGGCCCATGCTAGTATGTCAAACATAAAAACAAGCAAAATATATTTTCAAAAAACATCCTCTAGATTGGTCAAGCTGTATGGGTAGATACTTACTGTATGACGAAAATTCGCATCAAATTCATTTAGTCATTCTAAAAAATGTTTATATCTAACCTTAACTACAAGATTGTTGGTTTCTAATAACGTTTATAGGAAACTGAGCCTCGATGAAAACCTTGGTACCAACGACATAATCCATTTTGGCCCATAAAAACGATATGTACCGGTATACCTCTCAGCAAACTCTAATTGTCCCCATGTTCTGATGCCTGAAATATCTAGCATGGTCCCTTTAAGTAGAAAGGGGAATGCCTAATCACCAGCAACAACATTAATTTTGTACAGGATCGTTAAACGCTAGCTCTTACAGCTAGATTATACGCAGGCAACAATTTCATAATTGAAAGTTGGACACATTCACTTTCTATAACATGCAATTCAAAAACAGTATATAGGGTTTGTTATTGGCTTTATTGGAATAAGTACGGCATTCAGATCTTATTACATCTTATGTTATAAAGTCAACTCTGGTATAAATGAATTCAGATGATATTTATCCTTAATGTTAGTAGGATTACAGAGCTCTTTCCGATCGAGCCATAAGTACTCAAGATGTGTTTTAAATATTTTAGCTGAGCATTGTTTTGAAAATACCGCAAAATATCTTACGTAAGCTAAAATTGAATTGTCAAAGTTTTTTTGTAAATCAAAATGTAAATGTAAACATCTAAGATGGTACTGTTGATAAAATGTATGTGTTTTAATAGCGCACTTTTATTTTCTAAAGAAAATGCATTTTGAAAGTGATATTCTGTATGCTTAAAAGGGTTTTATTGTCAGTGATACGGTAAAAGATTATCAAAAATAGTGTCAAAGTTTTTTTTTTTTACTTTTAAAACTATTTACTCATTAGATTTAAACAACTTATAGCATTATATCTGAACAATTTGGTTAAGATTATGCCAAAAACTTTGTTACTATGTAGCAGATTTGATATTTTGGCGGCCATTTTGAAAATATGCAAATTAGATGGTGAAAGAGCCATTTCTGTTCCTCATTTACCTAGTAGACCATTTAGTTTTAGTATGTTGACACAAACTATGCGACATTTACAACATAAGATGTCAAAAAAATGATGAATAACAACATTATTATTGCATATTTGAGGTTTTGGCGGCCATTTTGAAAAAAATGCAAATTAGATGATGAAGGAGCCATATTTCAGCTTGGCAACATTGTTTTTCGGATTCAGCATATCTAAATACCCCTAGAACTGATCTCAAACCCTTTTCTTCACAAAATGCCTTTATGTGAAAACTTTTCTGATTTCGTGCCCTGACTAATAGAAGCACATTGATACCACGTGAAGTTTAGAGCAAATATCTCTTTTTTGACCCAGACCCCCCACCCCCACCCCCAAAAAAATACATGGAGACACTGATCCAATTTGTTTCTAAAAATAGTAACAAATCGACGTTATCAAAACGAGGCTCCCAAAAAATTTGAAGTAAACAATGACGGCGCGCGTGCATTCAATATACAGCGATATAGCGAAGTTTTAAAATGGAACAAATACTGTAAAATTGAATGAAAATCTATGAAAAACACACGCCATCGGACAGAATAATGACCAAATTACACGATTGTTATGATAATCGACGTATTTCGATGGCTAGAAGGGATATATTCGTCCAGAAAAATCTCTGCCAAACCCGTTACACAAAGAGGGAAATGATCACGTGACCGGTTTGTTTACTCCAATTCTCCGCGCGGTTTGTGGTATAAGATGGCGGATTGAACCTTGTCCTCAAACCGTGTCTCCGTGTATTAAATGAGTTTGAGTTTATTGGGGTTTCACGCCGTTTTCAACTACCAGGGTCATATCGCGGCGGCTGGAGCACCTAACCGTGGGTTCCTGGTATTTCTCGCACCAGTACAACCACAATATCCAAACCGAGCCTCCAGCTGCTCTCTCACATAGATGATTCACACCCATTGGTGAGAGACAAATGACTTTTGTCAAATGTCAGAATGGATACTGGCCGAGCCGGGGTTCGAACTCGAGACCCCTGGATTGACAGACTCCGACGTAACCGACTGAGCTATCCGGGCTCGGCCCAAAAATATATGAGAGAATAGACCTTGATCTTGTGAAAAAGTGTTCGTCATTTTGAACGAAAGGATTCATATCACCCTAATCCGAGTCTTCTCTGATGTAAATACGCTCTTTGATATTTTGATTTTTCGCTATTTACATCAGAGAGCGTTGCTCTTTGAAAAAATCAAGAAGTTCGCAACAAATTGTTGTGCATCGTTCACCGTCCGATCTTAAACGCTATCGTTAAAACCCCTGATGATATCGATAAATGAACCATTTATTGTTATGGCTGCTGAAAAAATTACGACCAAAAAGTATTTCTAAAAGGTTAATAGGCAATGTTTTGCAACAACCCTCACCTGAGCAGCCTTTGTTTACCTTGACCTTCCATTCAAAACCAAAGGTTATACTCATCCAGCAGGCCGATTTGAAATGAAATTTTTGGTCAGGTATGACAAAAAATGATTTATTGATCTATACCCTACAGTGTTTTACCGAGTGATTCGATATGATACACAAAAACAAAGCTTCAAGTTACTTGTAACGTTACCGAACTTTCCGCTGTTTTCAAAGAGCAACGCTCTCTGATGTAAATAGCGAAAAATCAAAATATCAACGAGCGTATTTACATCAGAGAAGACTCGGATTAATATCACCCTTGATAGATTTTTGTCTTTGTACACCCCCCCCCCCCCCCCACACACACACACACGCTAGATAATGATCCAATAGAAAATGTTTCCGAAAACACACTGGCACAGGAAGAAAGGGGGGGGGGGGGCTCCCAATAGTTTAGAAGGGGTGGGGCCATCATATCCTATGCCCCCTCCAATAATACACCCATATTTTCCTTCAAGAAAGGTCCAGGTATAAAATGCTGTCTGAAAGTGCCCAGATCTCAGGAATTGGCTTCTTAGAATTCACAGACCCCCCTAGCAAGGCTTACGCTCGGTCGGGTTCCATACACTTAAACATTTGCCCCCCCCCCCCCCCCCCATATTATAAACCTTTCTACATTCCTGAAACATTGAGACAAAAAGGAGGAAATGCTGAAAGCCAGCATTTTCTCCTTTTGCCATGACAATTTCTGTGCTAATTGATGCTCATTTTCTTCCTTTATCAACACCCATTTTATTGTCTTGAGCAGCTTTCAAATTGACATGGTTTTGTTGTCCCAAGCTCTGGAAACATTGAGGAAAAGGAATATGCAGATGTAAACTAAGGGAATTGAATAGTTTTTGGTAGTAGACTTGTTCAACCCCTTTCCCAAATGACAAATTATTGGACCTGTCCAATTTGAAAGCAGCTGCATACAACAAAATTGCCAATGTTTAATCAATGTGAAATTTGTGTATAAAAGCAGAGCAAATACGTATTGAGGCAAAAGGAGAAAATTTTGGTTATCAGCATTTTCTTCTTTTGTCACAATATTTTCCCACACCCTTTCTAGTACTTAAAAACATCAAAACCAGGCCCTGGTTTTTCTAAAAAAAATTATGTTCTCAGACTCGGATCTGAGCACCGTACTCAAATCACACGAAATCCATGTGAACTTCAATCGAATACCCTTCAACGTTAGAGAGTATTCCATTGAAGTTGAGCATGTACTCTGAGTATGTACTTAAAAGGTATTTGACCCATCATTAGCACTAAAGAGCCAGAGGCGAAGTTTGAAAAGTGCCAGTAATTCTAAAACTGTATTACATTTCCATTCCAAATATAAGCATTTTGAATGGTTTAGAATTTTGCATTAATGCATACTTCTTGAAATATTTGACAAAAATGTTCAAAATTATCTCCCTTGCATATGAATATAGAGTAAAATAATATTTGTAGATTATTTTCTTCTTGAAGCATAATCTTGAAATCTGGCTCGGTGAATCAACTAATGTGAAGTGTATTTACAAGTGTGTGTAATTTGATGCATTTCATATGGCTAGAAAGTGGTGTTTTTAATGATGGGTCATATACCTTAAGTTTTTTGAGAAACCAGGGCCTAGTCTTTTGTGTGTTTGGGAAAGGACTATTAATCAAATACTGTATATGGTTATTTTCAGAAGATTATAATGTGACACATAGTGTGACATGAGAAACGGCCAAGTTATTGCAGAGATTGCCTCACATAAATACTAAAGGCCACAGAAAGTCCAATCAGTGGGAGAATGGGAAACAGCTCTCTGGTTAGTAAAAGTATAGTTGATTCCTGTCAACCATTTTCTGAACTCAGATTGCAAAATTATAGACTTGTCCAATTTCAAAGATTTTGATGATGATAATTCTAAACCCAGATTGCAAAATTTTAGACTTGCGTTCATAAACTCAAAGATGACAATGACTTTTTTTAGTGTTCCTGTAAAGAAAACATTGTATGAAATGAAGAAATTGCTTGTCACAAGCAATTTCTTCATATTCGACAAAGTTTTGAGGTGTCAAGAAGCGTCAATGTGTGGGAATGAGTAAATCATAATCAAATAAATTGTTTTTCTCAAAAATAATAGTACAACTAAGATAGCACATCGTCGCTTTTCAACTTTTCAACTTGTTTTAAGCTGCAGTTCCGAGGTTTTTGTTGAAAATCAATGGCATGGTGTTGACTTGAGAAACTGGCCGAGTTGTTACATTGATTGCTCCACTTACTACAGAACGTCCAGTTAGTAGGAGAATGGGAAACAGCCCTCTGGTTAGTAAAAGTATAGTTTATTCCTGTAAACCATTTTCTGAACTCAGATTGCAAAATTTTAGACTTGTTCAATTTCAAAGATTTTGATGACGATAATTCTGAACCCAGATGGCAAAATTTTAGACTTGCCTAAACTCAAAGATGACAATAACTTTAATTTAAGTGAATGAAATTTTATCATTTTTTGGGTGTTCCCGTAAAGAAAACATTGTGGGAAATGAAGAAATTGCTTGTCACAAGCAATTTCTTCATTTTCCACAATGTTTTCCACAGCCTTTATTTTATAGGGCGTCACAAAGCGCCAGTGTGTGGTAATGGCGTCCCCTGAATGCAGAAAATTGCTTTAAAGTGCACTTTTTGGTGAAAATCAATTTTTTGTCAAATTTTGATTGCTTTTATCATTCCGCACCATATATCAAAAACTCGGTTCTGTGTCATTTATAGTTGCTGAGATATTTTATAAAAAACAAAAGGTGCTAAGTGCATTATGACATAACAAGGAATGCAAGAAGGTGCTATATGCGGTTTCATCACTTAGTACCTTCTTGCATGATATTGTTTATGAATGATTATTTACCAAACATTGTTTCGTGTTCCTGCAAAAAGATGATAAGTGTACTTAGCACTTTCTTGCAGGAATTCTTCTGTGTAAAATGGATTTAATTAGGGGGTGCTAACTACTATTCCTTGAATATCTAATGTACTGTTGCACCAATTAAAACAAGTCAACATCATATGGGTGTCTCATACATGTATATAAAATTGAAGCAAAACTTGTAGATAATACACTATTCTTTGAAGAAAAAAAATAGATAAAATTGATTTTCTCAAAACTTTGAAAAATGTACTTAGCACCTTCTTGCACTCATGGGACGATGGGTTAATAATCAAATAAATGATTATTTTCAGAAAATAGTGGTACATGTACCACTAAGACATCGTGTTTAAGTGAGAAACTGGTGGAGTTGGTACAGAAAGTCCAGTTATTGGCAGAATTGGAAACAGCCCTCTGGTAAGGATAAGATTTTAGACTTGTTCAATAGGCAACGATTTTATCAAGTAAATATTGACATAATTTCGGACAAACAAACAGTATTTCGTTGGTGTTGTTATAAAATCCTGTAACTATGGCTTGATTCAAAAGTAGTTACGAGATTTTGTAACAACACCAACGGTTTGTCAAAACATAATGGTAAACCAAGTCTATTTTTAGCACAAAATTCATTGCCATTTCAAAGATGGCGATGACTACAATTTCAAGTGAATGAATTTCTACAATTTTGAGTCTTTCTGGGTAGATGTAGAAAACATTATGAGATGTAGAAATTGCTTGTCACCAACAATTTCTTCATTTTCCAGAATGTTTTCCATAGCCTTTATCTTTTTGGGAGGCAAAGAGATTCATTGTCTGGAAATGGGTGAAAGGCTACAAAAAGTCTAGTTTATAGTGGAAGAATGGGAAATAGCTCAGCTCTCTCACGGTGGATAATCACATTATTCAACATTATTCAACAATTTCAGAAAATCTTCAATAATTTTGTTAATACTGGACCGATTTGAATTTGGTTTGAAGCAGAGAAGGTGAATAGATGTCAAGCATTAGATGGGCATGGTGAATTTTTGAAAAATCACCTGATAAAAAGTTATTGAAGATAAACCAAAATTTTGGTTGATCTTCAATAACTTTTTTATCAGGTAATTTTTTAAAAATCCACCACGGCCAGCTCATTTCTGGCATTTTCCCACCTTCTCTGCTTCAAACTGAATTCAAATTGGTCAAGTGTTAACAAAATATTGACAATTTTCTGAAATTCTGAGTCATGTGATTAAGCATTGTGTCTCTGGTCAGTATGAATGCAGATCAACAAAATTAATAAAAGGGGTTATGCCAGTGGAGGATCTAGGGGATCAGGGTTCAAACGAACCCCTTATTTTGTTTTCATGCAGAGACGAGCCTGGATAGCTCAGTCGGTAACGTCTAAGTCTGTCAGTCCAGGGGTCGTGAGTTTGAACCCTGGCTCTGCCAGTGTCCATTCTGACATTTGACAAAAGTCATTTGTCTCACACCAAATGGTGTGAATTATCTGGGTGTCTTATCACATAAGAGTGGGTTAAGCCTAAAGGCATTCTTTTTATACGCCACCAGAGCAGTTGAAGGCGTGGTTTGAATATTGTGGTAGTATTACGGATTTCATTTGACATGACACTGACCCCTATGCAAAATGTGTTCATATTTTGCATATAGGGTAACATTCTTCAAAAAGATGTGTATCATATTACACATATATAACGGGCATACATGAAAACATTACTGATATTTAAAAAAGCCCAGGCATGTAATTTATGATAATAAAAGCTAAAGCTGTGCCATGTGAAATGAAATCTGTAATACTAGTGAGAGAAATACAGGGAATCCACAGTTAGGACTGTGCTCCTGTGCTGTGATATGATCATAGCAGTTGAAAACGGTGTTAAAGCCTTTAAAAATCAAGTCAAATTTTTATGTAGAAAATCAGTCAAAATCAACACTTGGACAACAAAACCCCTTTTTAGCGAGCCTGGACAGCCCTAGTGTTGGCATCCCATCGCGTCCAGACTTCACTTGAAAAAAAAAACTTTACCCTGGTCTTTATCTCTGACACTATTGGAGACACAGCCTTAATATTTCACACATGGATACCTCCTGCCAAGACCTTTCATTTGGGAACATGACATTTATCCTTGTGACCTTGACTTTGCACTTTTAAAAAACTTTAACCTGGCCTATATTTCATGCAGTATTATAGATAGAGCCTTGATATTTCATATATGGATGCCTCATGCCTTGACCTTGAGGCCATGACCCTAGTGACCTAGACCTTTGAGATTGGACTCCTTTTTTTGCGACAAGCTTTCATGATATAGGCGAGCTACCTTGTCCATGGACAACTCTTGTTCTATGTTGGAACCCCTAGATTTCCTGAAGGTAGATCAACACATAAGAGTGGGTAAAGCCTAAAGGCATTCTTTTTTTTATTACAATACCAAACCCTATGTTGTGGGTACTCATTTAGATATTCAGGGTTTGGTTAGATAATTCCAATGAGTACCAACAGTGTATGTTTTGATGAACAATAAGAAAAATAATGCATTTTGAAATGTCATCACTCTCTCTTATCTGTAGCTGTAAATTTTATATTTTCAGTAAGAGTAAGAGATGGTTGGAATAAGAAGGTTGTTGAAAAACGTTTTTTCCTGACGAGAGAAGGATACGAAGAAATTCTAAAAGCTACCTAGACAACTGGACATGTTACGAAGGAATAGTCTCCTAAGGTTTGTATCATATAAACTATTACCAGATAGCCATATTTTTTACCGTTCCAATTCAAAAGATTTTGCAGATGACAATTTTAAGTTGGTGAAGTTATAAAAGTATTTGTATTTTGGGTTAGAAAACATTTTTCCTGGCATTTTTCTTGAGAGGGGCATCAAAGAGTCATTGTGTGGGAATGGGATAAGGTTTGGGAATTTGGAAAGATGAACAAAAATATTGTTCTATCTAATTGACCAAACGCCGACTGTCAATCAAAAACATTGATTAGCCAATGGACGATTAGAAAAATGTCATGCCCCATTTGTTCTTCATTGCACGTGTTATTGTATCGATTTATCGACTGATGATTAAAACAATCGGCATGCCAATCGCAAAGAATTTTGGGTTAACAATAGACTAGGTTTACCGTTATGTTTTGATAAAACGTTGGTGTTGTTATTAAATCTCGTAACTACGGCTTAAATCAAGCCGTATTTACGAGATTTTATAACAACACCTACGAAATAATATTTTGTTTGTCTGAATTTGTGTCACGATTAACTGGAAAAAAAACATTCCCTATTACCGATCACATCCCCATTGTTTGTCTTAAATTCTAGGTTAGGCGGAGCGATCTGTCGATTGGCGTTTGGTCAATTATCAGTAAAGTGCATTTACCATGTCCCAAAAGGTAAAATTTTAGGGTGGCCAAGCTTGAAAGCTGCTGCAGACACGGTGTATAATCATGTGACTTAGAATTTCGGATAATCTTCAATAACTTTGTCAATACTTGACCAATTTGAATTCAGTTTGAAGCAGAGAATGTTGAAAAATGTCAGGAATAACATGGTTGTGGTTGATTTTTCAAAAATCAACCACATCCATGTAATGCATGACGTCTGTCCACATTCTCTGCTTCAAACTGAATTCAAATTGGTCTCGTATAAACAAAGTTAATGAAGATGTTCAGTATTTATTGCATCACGTGATTATCCACCGTGGCAGACTTCAAGGCGGATATAGACTTTTTATACTCCGCAGGAGGCAGTCGTATATTGGTGTCATCATCTCCGTCCGTCCGTCCATGCGTCTGTATGTACGCCCACTTCTCTTGTCAACGCAACTCCTCCTAAGTTTCTGGCTGGATCTTTTTGAAACTTGGTCAATGTTATTACCTTAATTGATAGATGGGGCAGCGTATAATTGTGACTATGGCACTCTTGTTGCATGAATTTAGAGCAAAAAATACTGAGGCAAAAGGCATCACTGCATGTGTGGTATTGGGTAAGGGGTCATGCATGTTTCACAAACTTCTCTTGATTATTTGAGCCACAGTCTGGAAAAAACGCCCTTATAGCGTTTTGGAAAATTGAGTTTCCAGATCATCCTGTACCCAGATGCTGTATGAGTGGGATTCATGTTACTCTCTTACGGATGCTATAGGTCATGAAGACACTATTAGAGAACAACATGGTTCCTGATCAGACTGCTTTTATACGCAGGCTGATCTGGAACCATGTTTGGCTCAAAACCCTTAGAGGACCTTTTTCCAGATCCCGACTCATTTATTTTTATGCCCCTGTATGGAGAGATCAGGGGCATATTGTTTTACTTGTGTCTGTCCGTCTGTCCGAAAACTTAACATTTTGCCTTTTCTCCAAATGTATTCAACATACAAAGCTCAAATTTGTTATGCAACTTCCTTTCAATGATATGTATCTGTTCCACGCATTATGACCTTCCTCAAGGTCATTTGATAACCCTTTACACAAAAACTTACCATTTTAGAAAAATGGCCATTTCGGGGGCATTGGTGTTTCACAATCACAATCTTGTTCTCTTTAACCCTTTCCCAAACAACAATATTTAAAGGTGGTCCAATTTGAAAGTTACTGCAGATGACAAAATGGAAATTGAAAAAGAAAGGATTTGTGTACAATATATCCAAGAAAATATTAAAGCAAAAGGAGAAACTGCTGGTCATCAGCAGTTTCTTCTTTTGCCTCAATGTTTTCCGAAGCCTTTTCTACTAGGAACATCAAAACCAGGTTTTGTTTGGGGAAGGGTTTAATTGAACTTATTGTCACATGATTACTTTCAGGTTTAAAAGAAAGGACAGATGAAGAATGACGAGTTGGAGAGACGGACGCAATGACAACATAAACTTACATGCTTCTCGGGGCCATGTCCATACATGGTGGATAATCAGGTGATACAACAATTTCAGAAAATCTTCAATAACTTTGTTAATATGGGACTGATTTGAATTTGCTTTGGAGCAGAGAAAGTGGACAGACGTCATACTTTAGATGGGTATGGTGGATTTTTGAAAAATCAACTGATAAACAAGTTATTGAAGATCAACCAAAATTTTGGTTGATCTTCAGTAACTTTTTTATTAGTTGATATCTCAAAAATCAACTGCGTCGAGCTTATTCCTGGCATTTTTCTACATTCTCTGCTTCAAACCAAATTCAAATTTGTCAAGTACTAATAAAAATATCGATGATTTTCTGAAATTCTTAGACATGTGATTAACCACCGTGTCATAGTGGAGTTGGCAGCGCATCAGACTCTCTCGTGACATTCCCGGTTTTGATCTCTGATGATTCCCAGGTGAAATAAGTTCCGACATCATCAGTGTGCTTGTTTATGCCTTTACCAACAAAATTTTAGACTTCTAATTTGAAAATTACTGCATGAGACAAAATATGTGTTGATAAAGAAAGGAATTTGTAAAAACACAGATAAGAAAATATTGTGGCAAAAGGAGATACTGCTGGTTATCAGCAGTTTCTTCTTTTGTCTCAATGTTTTCTCAAGCCATTTTTCCTAGGGACGTCAAAACCAGGTCTTGTTTGGGAAAGGGTTATTCCATTCCCATATGATGATGCTTTTAAACACACAATATAAACACTTTGGAAAACATTTTTGAAAATGAAAAAATTGCTGTTTGAAAGCAATTCATTCATTTTCCGTAATGTTTTCCAAAGCCCCTTTTCCTTAGGAGAGTCAATAGGTGTCATTGTGTGAAAATGGGTTAATCTATTACCAACAGTGACTGTTTTTGACTCCCCACAAGAAACTTGCTATGGAAAACATTGTGGAAAATGATGAAATTGCTTATGACAAGCAATTTCTTCATTTACCACAATATTTTCCATCAAAAATGATTGAAAAATGTACTTTTTCATTTATTTTCAGTTGTTGTCTGCAACATCTTTGAATTTGGAATAGTCCAAACTTTTATCATCTGGTAATGGGTTAAAAGGAATATTGTGTTTGTGATGGTATATGCCAGGAAAACATGGTTACTTGCACCAGCTTCTGAAATATGACTGAAAGATTGTTGAAAGTGCTTCATTTAAATGGTGTAAGGTAAAACTATTTAACCCATTTCCACACAATGACTCTTTTTGACTCCCTACAAGATTACTGCTTTGGAAAGCAATTTCTTCATTTCCCACTATGTTTTCTACACCAAAAGATCAACAATATTTAAATTTCATTCATTTGAAATTGTCGTCTGCAACATCTTTGAATTTGGACCAACAAAAAATTTTTTATGCTCCCCGAAAAAATTTCGGGGGAGCATATAGTCGCCATGCTGTCCTTCCGTCCGTCCGTCCTTCCGTCCGTCCGTCCACAGCCAGATCTCAGCAACCCTTGGGCCAAATTCAATGAAACTTCACATGTGAACTCCCTGGGACAATACCTAGAGACCTTTTTCTCCGTTTCTTAATTTGAGGCTGTGTCACGGAAAAAGGGGCCTTAACGTAAAAATTAGTTTTTCTCTAATTTCTCTTCATCTAATGGGCAGAATTTAATGAAATTTTATACTTGTGTGATAAATAAGCTGTTCTAAACCATATTCTACAAATAATGTGTGTACAAAAAATCTGTCATGGGAAAAGGGGCCTTAATGTATGATAGTTTTTTTTTGTGTGACAAGCACTTATTCGGGGAGCATAATCTGTCTATGACGGCTCTTGTTTTGTTTGGTAATGTGTTAAAACAATCATCCTTTCCCAAATGGAAGAATTTGAGGGAGTTTTAATTTGAAAGCTACTATAGATCATGAGAAATGACCTGGCAGAGCATCTCTAGCTATTAGCCAGAGATGTTCAACCAGGTCATTTAACATGACCTATACACTTAATACAGTTGACAACAGCAATGATAATGAATTTAAAAATATTTTTGTACATTATAGGGCAGAAAATATTGAGACAAAAGGAGAAAATGCTGATAACCTCTGTTTTCCCAAGCCTTTTGTAAGGGATGTCAAAACCAAGTCTTGTTTGGGAAAGGGTTATGTCAAATTATCGCTTATGTGAATGTGAAAATCTAGACTAGTTGAAATATTCTTTTTACTTCGATAATAACATTGATCAGAAAATGAATTTCATTACAGCAATATAGTAGACAAAGGAAAGAAATCGCTCCAAATGAGTAATTTTGTTCCTTTGTTTACTATATTTTGTTGCACTATAATATCGCTGCTTTTCAATGAAAACCCTGTAACTGCAGCTTAAAACAAGCTGCAGTTATGAGGTTTTCGTAGAGAAGCAACAATATTTAGGTATCTTGGTAGTAAATTGATGTCTATGAGAAGTGTTGACTGTAGATTTTTATATACAGTCGACACTCGTTATCTCGACATCGGATAAGTCGAAATTCCGCTTAAGTCGAAGTTAAAATCATGTCCCGTCCTCAACATATGGCTATCAAAATGTTTAATCAAAATAATTCTGAAACAAATACAGCAATTGAAATTTAGTAGGAAAAGGATAGAAATTGCTCGTTTCGAGCAATTTCTTTCCTTTTCCTACTATATTTCAATCATGGACACATACGATGCCCATCAAAAATGGTTAAATAAAGTTTTCATCGAAAAATAAATAAATTTGGATGAGTCGGACTCCGGATATGTCGAGGTATTTTGACGGCCCCTCTGACTTCGACACAACGAGTGTCGACTGTACATGTTCATGCCTACAAAGACCTGGCCCCAGTTTCTCGAAAAAAAAAAACTTAAGTATGTCCCCAAACTCAAATCTGAGCACTGTGCTCAAATCGCACGAAATCCACATGAACTTCAATCGAATACCCTTAAAAATTGGAGAGTATTCCATTGAAGTTGAGCATGTTCTCATGAGTATGTACTTAAGTTTTTTCGAGAAACTAGGGCCTGGTTTCGACATCTCTAATAGAAAAGACTTAGGAAAACATTAAGGCAAAGAAATAAAAAACTGAAAACCAGCATTTTCTCCTTTGCCTTAATGTTTTCTGTGCTAAGCATAACAAGAATAAAGGTAGTCCATCCCTAATGATATTCATGCCACATTTAAATCTTTTATGCCATTAGTTAACCCTTTCCCAAACAGCAAAATTTTAGGGTGAATCACTTCAAAAACTGCTTCAAATGACAAGATGGACTAAAGATATGATTTGTGTAAAATATGGCATGGAAAATATTGAAATAAAAGGAGAAACTGCTGGTTATCAGCAGTTTCTTCTTTTGTTTCAATGTTTTCCCAAATCTTTTTCTATTAGGGATGTCAAAACCAGGTCTTGTTTGGGAAAGGGTTAAGTTTCTAAACCTATTTGGGCGACACCGTAAACATTTGACGGTGGAATGTTCCACTGTAAATATTTGACGGTGGAATGTTCCAGCACTGAATGTTTACGTTGCCAGAATTACCTGATTTCAACTCTTTCCCAAACAAGACCTGATTTTGAAGTCCTGTGTAGAAGTGTCTTTGGAAAACATTGAGGCAAAAGAAGAAAGTGCTGATAATCAGCACTTTCTCCTTTTACCTCAATATTTTCTTAGTTATTTGTACACAAATTCTAGCTTGATTTACATCCATTTTGTCGTCTGCAGCAGCTCTCTAACTGGACCAACCTAAAATTTTGTCGTTTGGGAAAGGGTTAATTACATTAGTGGTGGACAACCTTTATTCATGATTTGTATATATTCAGTTATTGTTGTTAAAAAATTATTGTTAATTTTGTAAAGTGTAAGCAGTCTCACACCAGCACAAAAAAGTGGACTCAAACGTGGTTCAAACCCTGGACTGTTGGGTTGTGTTTGCTCCAAAATATTGATAGCTTAGTGCAAAACTGTTGTAGGTACTTGCAATTTTGTATGTGGTTACAGTAATTTTGTGTCGAGTCTTTGAAATGTGGCAGTACTACTGTGTGAGATGTAGACTATTAACACAAGTCTGTTGTGAGAATGTGGAAATATTCCTGTACTTTTGGATGGAAAGTTTCTGTACTTGTCTGTGAACGGTAGTCCAAGCTTTGTGAGAGAAGGAGAAGTGGCGAGTTTTCATTTCGTTTAATTTTGTCCTGCAGTTTTGATTGCCATTCTAACTTCAATGTGGAACCAAAGATTGTATCAATTCTTTACAAAAATAATCAAATATTTTACTGAACTTAATTGGAATGCTCGATAGTTGGCATGACTTAACCCATTACCATACAATGACAGATTTTGGACTCCTCACAAGAAACTGACTATGTAAAACATTGTGGAAAATGAAGAAATTGCTTGTGACAAGCAATTTCTTCATTTCTCACAATATATTCCATACAACATGTTTAAAAAATGTTCTTTTTCATTCAATTTTAGTTGTCGTCTGTAACATCTTTGAATTTGGACAAGTTGAAATTTTGTCATTTGGTAATGGGTTAAATAAAGAAAAGATTTGGCTTGTGAAATAGACAACTCAGAAAGCTTTATTTTGGTCTTGAATATCTTGTATTTCTTATAAGTGCTCGTGAAATCCAAAAGTCAGTTCATATTCTTAGAATCAACAGTTTAGAATTCTTAAAATAAAACAAAAAAGTCACAGTTTTTAAAAACTCTTGAAATCTACCATTAAAGTAACAGTTTAAAATTCTTAAGTTCAACTGTTAAAGCCACAGTTTTAAAAATTCTTAAAATCAACCATTAAAGTCACAGTTTTAATTCTTAGAATTAACCATAAAAGTCAGTTCATATTCTTAAAATCAACAATTTAGAAGATTCAATTCTTAAAATTAACCATAAAGGTCAGTTCATATACATGTATTCTTAAAATCAACAATTTAGAATTCTTAAATTCAAACAAAAAAGTCTCAGTTTAAACTCTTGAAATCAACCATTAAAGTGAATCTTTAAAATTCTTAAAAGCAACCATTAAGGTATATGACCCATCATTACAAACACCACTTTCTAGCAATGGGACATGCATCAAATTACTCACACTGGTAAATACACTTCACATAAGGTGATTCACTGTGCCAGATTTCAAGATTATGCTTCAAGAAGAAAATAAGTTACAAATATCTTTTTAGTCTATATTCATATGCACAGGAGGTAATTTATAACATTTTTGTCAAATATTTCCATAATTATGCATTATGTCAAAATTCTAAATCGTTCAAAATGCTTATGATTGTATTTGGAATGGAAATGTAACACAGGTTAGGATTTACTGGCACTTTTCAATTTTCGCCTCTGGCTTTTTGGTGGTAAGGATAGGTTGTATATGTTAAAGTCACAGTTTAAATTCTTAAAATCAACCATTTAAGGACAGATCCTCCATTTATTTCCTACGGTAAGATTTTTTTTATTTTTTCTGTACTGATATTTAAATATATAAGAAGTAAAAAAATGACTTAAAAACTATAGGTCACCAAGCGAATTAAAAAGTTATTGTATTTCAAGGGAGGCTACTCTTGTCTAAAATTGCAAAAATGAGTTGTCACTTAAATACCCACAAAAAAGGTGTTCGAAATGACTAGGATTACATAAATAAGTCTTTATTGTGTTCAATATACTTTATTCTGTCTAAATGAGTATCAATTTGGGAAAATTTAGTGATGATTTTGAAATTTTTAGTAAAACAATCTTTCAAAAGTGGCTGAAATTGCTCTTTTTTCGCAACGTTTCTGATAATAAAAAATATTCCAGCGGTAAGAATTTTTTCTTTTTTGGTATAGACATAGTGCTTGGTCATACCTACAAAAACAAAAAAAGAAAAATATATCAAACCAAGCGTTTTCCTTAGTTATAAGTAAAATTTGGTTTACTTTTTGCAGCTCTGTCCGAATTTTTTTCACTATTTTTACCCATTTTCTTCCTTATTACCAGCTTTAGATAATAAAAAGTGTCATCTGTTGTGTCCATCTGAAGCGGACTAGCTCATAAAGACACCACTTTGCTTTTGTTGCTCCGTTTCCTATTGCTAACGCCACATGTTGAATGCGTAAAAGAAAGCGAAATGTACCATCCGAGTACTATTTCACTTTAATTGACAAAACAGAGAAAATTGAAATAACCGAAAAGGGTCGTGTCATTTATCAACCAAACATTAACTAAATGTAAAAAATACATTTGCTAAAAAGGCCAATTACTGAAACAGCTTTATTTCGTTATTTAGGATATGCGCAGTAAGTTGCGCAGTAACAACTGGAGGATCTGTCCTTAAGTGATAGATTAAATTCTTAAAACCAACCATTGAAGTCTCAGTATAATTTCTTAAAATCAACCATAAAAGTCACAGTTTTAATTCTAAAAATCAACCATTGAAGGCACGTCTAAAAATCTTAAAATCAACCATAAAAGTTAGTTCACATTCTTAAGATCAACAGTTTAGAATTCTTAAAATTAAACAAAAAAGTCAGTTTAAATTCTTAAAATCAACCATTAAAGTTACAGTTTAAAATTCTTTTTATGCCCCCCCCGGAGAGATTGGGGGCATATTGTTTTACTCGTGTCCGTCTGTCTGTCCGTCCGTCGGAAAACTTAACATTTTGCCTTTTCTCCAAAAGTGTTTGAATTACAAAGCCCAAATTTGGTATGTAACTTTCTTTCAATGATATCTATCTGTTTTATGCAATATGACCTTCCTCATGGTCATTTCTTATCAACCCTTTACACGAAAACTTAACATTTAAAAAAAATGGCTATTTTGGGGGCATTAATTTTGTGTTTCACAAACACATGTTGTTAAAATTAAAATTTTGAGCAGCTGTAGGCATGAGTAGCTGTAGGCTCATATAGGATATTATTTCATACCCGAAAGTAGTAAACCAATCAAATCACCCCATTCGTACCACTTGAGTATACAATACCTAGAGGCGTATTGCACGCACGAGATAATTGCGTGGACGCACGGGATTCTCGATATTCCAAAGTGGCTAGATCGATATTGTACGATGCACCGTTTGAACCGTCCAAATATGCATTGCACTCATTTGAACCCTACTAATATCGATTGAACCTTACAAATATGGATTTTTTCCCAAATCGAGGCTGCGATACAAAATATCCATATTCGCATCGAAGAGTAATCTCCCGTAGTAGAGTTCTCGTCTGCAAAAGCAATATTGTGCATTAGAGTTGAATGTTTGTTTCAACATGATATTTTGAATTCACTGTCCTAAACAAGACATAGCTTTGATTCTGTGATTGAAAAAACACATTGGGAATACATTAAGGCAAAAGGAGAAAATGATTTCAAACATGACGAAAGAGATTATTTTCATTTCAAAACATTTCTGAATTGTAGCGCATTTAATTTGCAGCAATGATAAAAAATCACACTTAACCCTTTCCCAAACAAGACATGGATTTGATATCCATTAAAAGGCTTGACAAAAAAGTTCTAAGAGAAAAGGAGATTTGCCGTTTATCAGCAATTTCTCCTTTTCTGTCAATGTTTTCATTGTTGATTTACGCATGACATAATAGATAGTTTATATATATGACAAATTTCATGTACATTTCACTCTTTCATTTGATGGTCTATTCAATCTTTTGAGACAAACATAAATCGATAAATATAGATTTAAGGGGGAATGCTCCTGTTTTTCGGAACACTCGGTCATTACTGTAGTAAATTAAATGTTTCGTACCAATATGTTTCGCTACCATATTTTCAATAATATAACACGTCATTACAATTTACCTTTTTCGACGGTAAAAGTGTATTTATTAGGCCAGACTGATTTCCTCAAGATGGAAATCGATTATTTAGAGCAAGACAGTCGTAAGTGTGTATGCAGTTACCACTGTTTTGCGTCATTTTATTCATGTGTAGCTGTTAAAAATTGCTGTAATTCACTAATAAGTGCGCTGACCTATACATTTTCTTTTTGAATTATTACCAGCACATATTGCTTAATGCAATGAGGGAGTTTTATCAAATTCTATTATGTAGAACTTGAATTATTTCCAAAAATATGCAAATTTTGACATAAAATAATCCAGCTTCGTTGATCTAACCGAACACGTGAGCATGCTGTTTTCATACATTTACGCGTTTGTAATGGCACATATTTTGGGTTTTCTGTACTTATTAAATGTAAGACGTTACTTTAAATCCGTTTTCGGGACTAAACGATGAATATACAGCATTTTATTAGCATTTTAGTGACCTTGGACAGGTGCAAGAAATTGTGCATTTTTTCGGTGTTGGGGTATGTTATACGAATGCCTATAAAATTGAAACAAGATCGCTGACCATCTATTTTTATTTTATTTTTCAATTGGTAATAATAATAATAACACGTAATTTCAACATACAAAATATAAATAAATTCTATTATTGGGTAAAAATTTAGGAAACTGGAGCATTCCCCCTTAATGTCAGATGCCATGTACATTTCACAGTGTTAGAAATGTACATGTAGCCTACATTTTTTCATGACATAGGCCTATGTTGTTTTTCTTCCTTTTTTATTTCACGTTGGAATTCTATTTAAAAGTAATTAGATCTAGATCTTCATTTTTATACAAAATTAATCTTTGTCATGTTTTGTGTGAAAAAAAATGATGTGAAATAAAGAGGTCATTTAACATGTCTTTGTACAATACCGAATTCTATTAGATTCATACTTTGCAGAACAAGTCTATATTTAGACTCGCCTATCGGCTCGTCCAAATATAGCCTCGTTCTGCAAAGTATTCATCCAATAGAATTCAGTATTGTACAAAGACATGTTAAATAACCTCATAATATGATGGCATTTTTCAGAGAAATACCAGGAATCCATAGCTAAGCGTTCCAGCCATCTCAATAGGATCAAAATACAATGTAATGTTTAAAGAGGCATTTAACATCAAATCATAAAAAAAATACTTCAATCCTTTTGGTTCATACACCATGAAATTCTATACCCCTTGCTTTGAAAAGAATTACAAACATTAAAATATGTGTTATTTGAAGTATGGAATGTGTATACTGTAGCATGGAAAGCTTTGACAGAAAAGGAGAAAATGCTGGTAGTCTGCATGTTCCTTTCTCGAGTTCTTCCAAATAGGTAACAATTTTATCCAATTAACTGTTACGTAATTTCGAATAGACAATAGTATTTTGTAGGTGTTGTTATAAACTCGCATTAACTATGGCTTGAATATATCAATATATAACAATTAAACCGATTCTATTTTTAGCACAAAATTCTTTGCTATTGATTTTGATTAGGGGGGGGGAATGCTCCAGTTTTTCGGAACACTCGGTCATTACTGTAGTAAATTAAATGTTTCGTACCAATATGTTTCGCTACCATATTTTCAACAATATAACACATCATTACAATTTACCATTTTCGACTGTAAAATTGTATTTATTATGCGAAACTGATTTCCTCAAGATGAAAATCGATTATTTAGAGCAAGACTGTCGTAACTGTGTATGCAGTTACCACTGTTTTGCGTCATTTTATTCATTTGCAGATGATAAAAATTGCTGTAATTCACTAATTAGTGCGCTGACCTATACATTTTCTTTTTGAATTATTACCAGGACATGTTGCTCAATACAATGAGGGAGTTTTATCAAATTCTATTATGTAGAACTTGAAATATTTCCAAAAATATGCAAATTTTGACATAAAACACTCCAGCTTCGTTGATCTAACCGAACACTTGAGCATGCTGTTTTATTCATTTACGCGTTTATAATAGCACATATTTTGGGTTTTCTGTTCTTATTAAATGTAAGCCGTTACTTTAAATCCGTTTTCGGGACTAAGCGATGATTATACAGTATTTTATTAGCATTTTTAGTGACCTTGGACAGGTGCATGAAATTGTGCATTTTTTCGATGTAGGGGTATGTGATACGAATGCCTATAAAGTTCGAACAAGTTCGCTGACCATCCATTTTTACTTTATTTTTCAATTGGTAATAACATGTAATTTCAACATACAAAATATAAATAAATTCTATTTTGGGGAAAAAAAATTAGGAAACTGGAGCATTCCCCCTTAAAGGGTTAGGCAGACCTTGTTTGGGAAAGGGTTAATCAAGCAAACTGTCTACTCGCCATCGTCGGCTATGTTCGAAAATGTGGTAACTGCAGCTTGAATACAGCTTGAATAAGCTGCAGTTACAACGTTTTTGATCGCAGCCAACGAAAAACACTTCGTAGCTCGGATCTAGTCTTCTCATCTCCAAGGAATGGTAATGCAAATAATAAAAGTATAAAATATAGTGAAATTTAAATCTCAAAACCTTATAATTTAAAATTCAGAGAATGTGAAAGAGTAATAGACCATTCGTGCAAAATTTCTAAAACTAGGATCTTATCAGTGTTTCTCTGTGAGTGTAATTTGGAGGAACATCCATGGATTAATGTCCGCCACAAGAGCCAAACACAACGTTTCCAATGCCTGAAAATATCGGGAGATCCAAGATTATCTAAAAGTATGTCAGCTAACGTATGCTGAATGTTTTCCGAGTTGTTCTTTTTCTCAAGCCACGTTTTTTGTCTTTTTGGATGATGACAAACGACAAAATTTTAGACTAACGGCAAAATTTAAGACTGCTGCAAGTTGAAAGCTGTCATTAGACTAAAAAAAAATCAAAATCCATCAAAATATCGTCGATGCTATTTCAAGACCTTGTAACTCCAGCTTGAGTAAAGCTGTAGTTACATGATTTTGCAAATTAGCACAGACGATATGGGCCGCGTTTTACTAACATATATTTTTGCAAAAACTTGTAACAACACATCTGATTTAACGAGAAATAATAACAGTAATTATACAGCCAATCAGATTTGTTGTTGTTTTAAAAATGTTCGTAAGTTTGTTAGTAAAACGGCCCCCAAGTCTTTGGTTCCACAACTCTTTACTAGGCAGCATCTTCCGAAGGATTTTAGTGCTGAAAAGTTCTAACTGCATATTAACCCATCACCACACAATGACTCTTTTTGACTCCCTACAAGATAATGGCTTTGAAAAACATTGTGGAAAATGAAGAAATTGCTTGTAACAAGCAATTTCTTCATTTCCCACAATTTTTTCTACACAGAAAGATCAAAGAATGCGAAATTTCATTAAATTCATATAGTCGTCTGCAGCAATTTTTGAATTTTAAAAAGTCCAAAATTTTTTGTTTGGTAATGGGTTAATGTATTGACAGAACTATTTAACACTAAGCCTTTCAATTGTCAACATGTCCTCTGAAATTGCGGAGGTTGGCACAGCTCAACAATAAATGACCTGGCAGAGCATTTCTAGCTATAAGTTAGAGATGCTCTGCCAGGTCATTTATCATGAGCTGTTAAGTGGGAAATAGTTAGAATGGCAATCAAATAGATGTCTTAAAAAGAATAAAGATTGCATCTGTTATCATATTGTTGCTTTTCTTCAAAAATCTTGTAACTTCTGCTTAAAACAAGCTGCTTTACAAGGTTTTTGGAAGAAAAACAATGAGAAGCTAAATCTTTATTCTTCTAAAGCATTGAAATATGCTGGCAAAATTGACGAAATGAAAACTCATCACTTCTCCATTTCTCGCAAAGCATGGTAGACTTCCTTTCACAGGCCAGTACATAATCTTTCCATCCACAAGTGCAGGGATATTCCCACATTCTCACAACAGACCTGTGTTAACAGTCTGCATCTCACACAGTAGTAGTACTGCCGTATTTCAAGGACTCGACACAAAATTACTGTAACTGCATACAAAATTACAAGGACCTACAACAGTTTTGCACTAAGCTCTCAATATTTCGGAGCAAAGACAACCCAGCAGTCCAGGGTTTGAGCCAGGGAGAGTCCACTTTGTGCTGGTGTGAGGCTGCTTACTCTTTTGTATGTAAAAAATGAAAAATAAAGCCTGTTGAATTTTGAATAACCTTTTATTATATTTTCATTTTCCCATACCTTCTCCCCTCATACCCTCTCCCCTCATACCCTCTCCCCCCCCCCTTTTGACCCTTTACCTTTTCTATACAAGTCACAACATTGAAGAAAACACAATGTTGGAAAAGGAGTCAAGGTTTTCAATCCATCATTACATACCCAACGCTTTAGCCGCGTGCGATGTAGGCCAGTAGAGCTCTTCTAGAAGTGGTAGCGCTAGTCTGGTTCCCGTCTCTGATACACTATGTTGTATTTTTTTATTTTACAACGTAGTGTATCAGAGGCAGGAACCAGACTAGCGCTTCCACTTCTAGAAGAGCTCTACTGGCCTAAATCGCATGCGGCTTATGTGCAACTTTGGGTGTCGTCTGTGGCAAAGGAAATTGATGAGGGTACAGCTCATGATAATTGACCTGGCAGAGCAGATTTAGCCAATAGGCTGGGATACTCTGCCAGGTCAATTATTGTGAGGTATATAGCTCACGATAAATGACCTGCCAGTGTATCTAGTTAATCTCTGCCAGGTTGTTTATTACAAGCTATATCCCTGGTATATAGCTCACAAGAAATGACCTGCCAGTGTATCTCTAGCTAATCTCTGCCAGGTCGTTTATCATGAGCTATATCCCTCGTCAATTTCTGTTGCCACAGATGACACACAAAGTTGCATGAAGTGTTGGGTATCTAGTAATGGATGGAATACCTTAATTAAACCTTTCCCAAACAACGAAATTTTAGGGTGATCCACTTCAAAAACTGCCACAAATGACAAAATGGAAGTTGTAAAAGGCACAGAAAATATTTAGGCAAAAGAAGAAATTGCTGGTATATTAAGGCAAAATGAGAAACTGCTGATAACCAGCAGTTTCTCCTTTTGTCTCAATATTTTCTATGCCATATTTTACACAAATTCTATCTTTAATACCTTCTATTTTGTCATTTTTACAGTTTTTGAAGTGGCTCACCCTAAAATTTTGTCGTTTGGGAAAGGGTTAAACCTATTACCACGTGAGTAGAACGATAATATTCTTGATACAAACATTGTAGAAAGAGAAGATCATGTTTATCCTTTCCCGAAGAAGACCAGGCCCCGGTTTCTCGAAAAAACTTAAGTATATACTCATGAGTACATGCTCAACTTCAATGGAATACTCTCCAACCTTGAAGAGTATTCGATTGAAGTTCACATGGATTTTGTGGGATTTGAGTACGGTGCTCGGATTTGAGTCTGTGAATGTACTTAGTCCGGTTTTGATGTCTTTAAGAAAAGGCAATGGGAAAGGTTTAAACATATATCTTCTATTTCCACAATGTTACCAAATACATATTTTCTTTTACCACAATAAGTTCCTAGTTGTACTGCTTAGTTAGTTGAAAACACTGGAAAAGATTGCTGGTTTTGATGTCCTTAACCAATTAGTGAAAAGAAAAATACCATGCTTAACAAGCAAAACTTTGAGAGAAAAGAAGTAGTTGCTGGGCATCAAATCCGGGTTCTCCAGTGAGAGGCAGATGCGCTACCAACTTCCAAATATTGACAGCTACAAATATGAACAGTAGAACTCAGAAATATTGCTGTAAAAGGAGATATATCGTTCTCCTCAAGTAGTAATGGTTTACAGTTTTTACCCTTGTCATGATTTAGCACATTTCGCAGGGGCACTTTTAAAAATAAAGTTTTAGATGCCAAAGATAATCTGAATTTTCTTTTAAATTTTGCATCTGAATTTTCTTTTAAATTTTGCAATTGATACTATGGATGGAAAAGTTGAGAGGAGAACATGCTGGTTTCTCTCAATTTATATGTGACCCGTCTCACTAAAAGGGACCTTAATGGAAGTGTGAAAAATATCGACCCTAGTCAGGCTGCGCAGTCCGCGCAGCCTGACTAGGATCGAAACTTTTCACTCTATTTTATTTTTTTTGAGTGTTTCTCGTGTCTTGCTTTATGTTCATTTTCCAAATACGACATCAGGTTGACTTCTACCAAGCCTGATCCATTTCTCCAAATTTGGTTTCATGGGTTTCCAATGAGGTCCCTTTTAGCAGGTCACATATTTAAAATGTCTGTTAGGCATGTCAGAACTAAGGATAATTCAGTCTAAAACATGTGCAAGTACTTCAGAGCTAGTTTTTGCTAACAATTTTCAGGCCTCCTAGCAGACCGAGAAAAAGGTTTTCATCAAGGCTTCAATGTGGGAAAATAAAGGCCTTTTAGTGTAAAATATGACAAAGAGTAAATAAAGACAATTTTTGTCTGAAAATACATGGTCATTTTAACCATTCTTCTAATAAGGGGGGGGGGTATGGTAGTCTCCCCCAAGAAAATTTTGAAAATTAAGGTAAGATTTGGTGGCATCTGATGATATCTGCATCGTACGACAATACATAAAAGAAGGCAAAATGCAGAACAAAATCCATTACTGGTTTAAGCTTGGATGGCCACCAGTCAGAGCAAATATAAAGGTTTTGACAGAGAATTACAGGCTATTTTGGCTTTTAAAAGGTTTTCTGGAAAAAAGTAAAAAATTTAAAGGTTTGCTCTAAAATTAAAGGTTTTTAAAGGTTTCACTAGGAGGCCTGAATTTTATGTCAATACTGACCATGACAAGGGTAAATCATAAAGTATTCTGGTACATGATAGTGATCTGAAAATATTCAAAATAGATGGCTCAGCGCGAAACAGTTGTAACTGCCTATAAACATATAGGCAGTTACAACTGTTTCGCGCTGAGCCATCATAATATATTTAATGTTGATGTACTCATTCATGACCAGAATATTACATATCCTTTTCCAACATTGTGTTTCCTCCATTGCTGTGAAATTGTATCAAAAAGGTAAATGGCCAAACATACAACCATTTAATTTTAACCCTTTCCCAAACAAGACCTGGTTTGGACGTCCGTAAGAGAAAATGGTTTGGAAAACATTGAGACATAGGAAGAAACTGCTGATTACCAGCAGTTTCTTCCTTTGTCTCAATAGTTTCTGTGCTATATTGTACACAAACCCCTTTCTTTTTAACATCAATTTTGTTGTCTGCAGGAGCTTTTGATTTGGACTACCATTAGATTTTGCTGTTTGGGAAAGGGTTAAATTCCCTGACCTTGCAACAATTTAAATTTCTCTGAGGTGTGGCAACCTTGGAACATACAGGGCTGTATTATCCCCTTACTAAACAAGGCCTGCTTCTGTTTTTGACATATGTAATTGAAAAACATTGAGAAAACATTAAGACAAAAGAAGAAAATGCTAGTAACAAACATTTTTCTCCTTTTGCCTAAAATGTTTCTAGACGCTTTATTGTACACATCAATTTTGTCGTCTGCAGCAGTTTTCAAATTGAGCCACCCTAAAATTTTGTCATTTAGGAAAGGGTTAAATCATTTAGTTCAACAAGTAAATGATCAACAAGAGTGCCATGGTCACAATATACACCGCCCCAGAGACTAAGTTTTAAGGGGGCATAACTCAATGAACCATAAAACCCTTCCTTCATGCACATCTACCAATAGTAATTCATTTTGTGCTAAAATAGACCAGGTTTACTGTTATGCATTGATAAATCATTGATGTTGTTATAAAATCTCATAACTACGGCTTGAGCCAAGCCTTAGTTACGAGATTTCATAACAACATCAAAGAAATACTGCTTGTCTGTCCAAAATTACGTCACGGCTTGCAGGATAAAATTGTTCCCTATTGAGGTGATAGCATTGACCAAGTTTCAAAAAGATTCAGTCACAAACTTAGGAGGAGTTGCGCTCACAAGAAAAGTGGATGTACGTACGTACGTACGGATGAATGGATGGACAGACAGAGAAGATGACGCCAATATACGACCGCCTCCGGCGGCGTAATAAAAATCAATTTCTGTACATACACAGACAGAGCATCAGATATGAGACAACACATTGTAATAATTTGGTTATTTTAACTCTTTCCCAAACGACAAAATCTTATGGTTGTCCAATTTGAAATCTGCTGCAGAAGACAAAATGGAAGCTACAAACAGTAAAATTTGTGCATGATATAGCACAGAAAAAACATTGAAGCAAAAGGAGCATTTTCTTCTTTTGCTTCAATGTTTTGCCAAGCCCTTTCTACTAAGGGCGTAAAAACCAGGTCTTGTTTGGGAAAGGGTTTGATCCAAACGCTATGTTGTGGGTACTTATTTGAATCGTCTTGAAGAGATTATTAAAATGAGTACCCACAACATAGGGTTTGATTAACTATGAGTGAAATATCACATTATGAAAGGAATTCGCCCCCTCTTATCTGGAGCTCTGCACAGAGAAAATCAACATTTTCTCAAACAATTAATTCCTAGGCTTGTCCAAAACCAAAGCAGTTGCAGAAGATAAAACCAAAGTTTGAAAGATCAGTCATTTTCGACAAAGCTCCAAAAATATTGAGAGAGAAGGGGAAAATGCTGATTATCAGCATTTTCTTCTTTTCTCTCAAATGTTTTCAGACACTACATGTAATATGAATGTCAAAGCCAAGGGCCAAAGTCATCAAAGCATTAAACCCATTACCATATGGCAAAAGTTTCGACTTGTCTGATGTCAAAGATGTTGCAGACAAAAATTTTCCGTTCAAGATTTTCATCACATCCCATGTGTCCGATTTAACCCCGATACAACAAGTGTATATCATCTTTCTACGTCATCAATCCTGCGTGTTCCGTTTTTTCATCACATCCCATGTGTCCGATTTAACCCCGATACAACAAGTGTATATCATCTTTCTACGTCATCAATCCTGCGTGTTCCGTTTTTTTCATCACATCCCATGTGTCCGATTTAACTGCGATACAACAAGTGAATGATATCATCTTTCTTCGTCATAAATCCTGCGTTTCCCGTTTTTCATCACATCCCATGTGTTCGATTTAACTCCGATACAAAACGTGTATGATATCATCTTTCTTCATCATCAATCCTGTGTTTCCCGTTTTTCATCACATCCCATGTGTCCGATTTAACTCAGATACAACAAAGTAATGATATCATCTTTCTTCGTCATCAATCCTGCGTTTCCCATTTTTTCATCACATCACATGTGTCCGATTTAACTCAGATACAACAAGTGTATGATATCATCTTTCTTCGTCATCAATCCTGCTTTCCTGTTTTTCATCACATCCTCTATGTGTATACTGGAATTATACGGTAAAAGATGTTCTGCATTTGTTTGAAACCTTTCCCAAACAAAACCGGGTTTTGACGTCCCTAATAGAAAAGGCTTGGGAAAACATTGAGACAAAAGAAGAAAATGCTGATAATCAGCATTTTCTCAAAAGAAGAAAATGCTGATAATCAGTGGTTTCTTCTTTTGTCTCAATATTTTCTATACCATAGTTTACACAAATTCTTTCTTAACCCATTACCACACAGTGACTCCTTTTGACTCCCCACTAGTTTATGCCATAATGGCTGTAGAAAACACCATGGAAAATGAAGAAATTTTTTGGATGTTTTCTATGTAAAAAGATCAAATAATGCAACATTTCATTCACTCGAAATTGTCGTCTGCATCATCTTTGAATTTGGACTAGTCTAAAATTTTGTCGTTTGGTAATGGGTTAAATACAGGGTGTCCCAAAAGTAAGGTAACACTTATAAATAGTTCTAGCTTTGCTATTTCTTAGCCGATTTCTTTCGGAAAACTATCCATATCTGCAGAATTCATTGGAATTTTGTTTACCATACACTTCAACTTTATGCACATATCAAAATGGCATCGTTTTTGACGTCATCTGTACCACTATCAAAATGACGTCACAACCTACCTTCTCAAAACGTATGTATGCGGCAAAGCATATCATTTATCTAAATGTCTAATATGTGTGCAAAGAAATTTTAAATTTTAATTACAAGAGGGCCAAGATGGCCCTGCATCGCTCACCTGAGAGGACTTTGAGACAAACATCTTGAAATCTTCAAACTCCCATGACCCACTTTTTACATGACCTACATATCATTGAGATAAACATTCTGAACAATTTTCACTATGAGTAAATATTTAGGTTCTTAGAGCAAAAACAAGATTTGACCCTTTGACCTAGTTTTAAACCTAACATTAGCCACTTTCTACATGAACCATTTATCATCAAGATAAGCAATTTTCACAATGATGAATAAATATTTTGATATTTTAGAGCAAAAACCAAAATTTGACCTATATTTTGACCTCCCATGGCCCACTTTATACATGCCCCAGATATTGTCAAAATAAACATTCTGAATTTTTACAATGATTGAGTAAATATTTTGGTTCGTAGAGGAAAAACAAGATTTGACCTAGTGACCTAGTTTCTGACCTCACATGGCCCCCTTTTTACATTGACCAGATATCATCAAGATAAATATTCTGTACAATTTTCACCACGATAAAGTAAATATTTTGGTTCCTAGAGCAAAAACAAGATTTGACCTAGTGACCCAGTTTCAGACCTCACATGACCCACTTTTCACATCACCATGATATCATCGAGATAAACATTCTGAACAATTTTCACAATGATAAAGTAAATATTTTGGTTCTTAGAGCAAAAACAAAATTTGACCTAGTGACCTAGTTTTTAACCTCAAATGACCTGTTATTCATATCACCAAGATATCGCCAAGATAAACATTCTGAATTTTCAGAATGATTGAGTAAATATTTTGGTTCTAAGAGGAAAACAAGAATTGACCTAGTGACCTAGTTTCTGACCTCACATGACCCACTTTTAAAATGACCCAAATTTCGTCAAGATAAACATTCTGAACAATTTTCACAATGTTTGAGTATATGTTTCCGTTCTTAAAGAAAAAACAAGATTTGACCCAATGACCTAGTTTTTGACCTTACATGACCCACACTTTCAACATTACCTAGATATCAAGATAAGTATTTAGGATAGTTTTGACAAAGTTTTAGGGCAATATTGGCATCTCTAGAGCAGAAGGAAGGATTCTGTAATATTTGACCTTGAGACCTAGTTTTTGACCTTGCATGCCCCATCTTTGACCATGACCAAGATATCATCAAGATAAACATTTAGGACAATTTTGACAAAGTTAAGACAACAATTGGCACTTCCAGAGGAGAAGGGAGGATTTTACAAGATTTGGCCTCGTGACCTAGTTTACGACCTGGCATGAACTACCTCTTGACATTACCTAGATATCATCAAGATAAATATTCAGGACAATTTTGAGAAAGTTTGGGCCCAAACTGGCATGTCCGGGCCAAAATGAAGGATTTTAAAAGATTTGACCTTGTGACCTCGACTTTGACCTTGTATGACCCACTTTTCATCATTTGATAGATATAATCGAGATAAACATTGAGGACAATTTCGACAAAGTTTGGACAAGAATTGGCACTTCCAGAGCAAAATAAAGGATTTTGTAAGATTTGACCTCTTGACCTACTTAATGACCTAGCATGACCCACTTCTTGACTTAACCTTGATATCATCAAAATAAACATTCATGACAAAGTCTACAAAGTTTGGACCAAAATTGGCACTTCCAGTGTAAAAAGATGGATTTTACAATATTTGACCTAGTGACCTAGTTATTGACCTGGCTTGACCTATATTTTATCATGACCTAAATATCATCAAGACGAATATTCTGATCAATTTTCACAACGATTGAGCATTAAATGTGGCCCCTAGAGCAGAAAGAAGATTTGACCTAGTGACCTACTTTTTGACCCCATTATGGCCCCGATTCAAATTCTTTGAAGTATTTTGAAAAAGCATGACCCATAGATCATATGTGTGAAATATGATTGAATTCTACCAAGTACTTTAGGAGGAGAAGATTTTTTTGTGAAAAGTTGACGGATGGACAGATGGACAGATGGACAGATAGACAGTTAGACAGACAGACGCCGGACAACAGACCGATCACAATACCTCACCTCAAGTACTTTGTGCTCAGGTGAGCTAAAAAACATAAGATCCACCAAGAAGAATACCCATCTACTCAATAATAGATAAATTTGAACGATCTCGGTCAGTTTGTGATGGACATGGAAGCAAAGGACGGAAAACATCCCTTAGCGCATAAAGCATCTAATCTTTGAATAAGACTGCATATTGAAGTCCAGAAAAGTCATTGAGAAGATTTTCGTCCAATTAAGATTCTTTGAAATCATTAGTACATTGCATTTTGCCCTTAGCGCATAAAGCATCTAATCTTTGAATAAGACTGCATATTGAAGTCCAGAAAAGTCATTGAGAAGATTTTCGTCCAATTAAGATTCTTTGAAATCATTAGTACATTGCATTTTGAATTTTTATTTGAAACTATCCCATACCATATTATATTATGAAATCACAGTCTTTGGGAAATCAAGTTGAACGCTTAGACTGTTGTTGGTGGACACATGGCAGATTTGAATTCACTAGTCTATTTTTTGTGGAGACACGTGTTGTCTAAAGTGTAATTCCCACAGCAAGAACACATTAAACTGAACTTGTACAATGTTGCTATAAAACATTCAAGGAGAATGTAGGAACCTTTTTATGGACACACATGGCAGACGTTAGCCTTAAACTTTAAGCACAAGAATAAACAAAGGAAAGTGACAGATGGGACTAAATCTAGAGAACGTCATTTACTATCACAATGACGTCATTGATAAAATAGGGTGTGGTTGGTTTATCATAGATAAAATACACAAAAAGTATGATATTTTGATGACATTTCTTTTATTTATTTTTACACATAACCTTCTGTACATTCAGCGGTATTAGAAATATTTAGGTGATATATTGGCCGAGATATATTAGATTTTAAGTGTTACCTTACTTTTGGGACACCCTGTACCTTCCATTTTGTCATTTGTGGCAATTTTTTAATTTGACCACCCTCAAAGTTTGCCGTTTTGGAAAGGGTTACCCTATTCCCACACAATGACGCTTATTGACGCACATCAAGAAAACATTGTGACAAGCAATTTCTTCATTTCGCAAATGTTTTCTACCAAAAACTACAAAAAAAATTAAAATCTTAAACTCGAGAGTGTCGTCTGCAACATCTTTGAGTTTGGACCAGTCCAAAATTTGTCTTTTGGTAATGGGTTAACCTGTTCCCAAGTTACAAATTTCTCAGCTGGTGTAATTTGAAAGAACTATTGAAGCAATTGACTACTCGTCAGTCCAGTCTATTGTTATGGTATCCAGTAAAAACTCAAAAAAATTTGTAGAGACAATCTTAAGTGTACAAAACAAAAAGAAATGTTTTTTGGGACAGAAAACATCGTGGAAAATGACGAATGAATCCGTCGTTGATAATTACTTCATTTTCCTTGATTTTTCCACGATGTTTGCTCAAGCCATCTTTCAAACGAAAGTATGTGAGGTAATAGGTAAGATAGACCAGAACAATTACCATTTTGATATTCGATTTCAAAAGTGCAGCTTTTATTTCTGATTGACACAGTTTGGCAAATTAGAATGTTCCGGACAAAAATCAAATTTAAAAACCAACAAAGGGCAATAACTCCAAAAATATGATCGGAAGAGTTACTGTTCTTGTGCACTGCACCTCTCCATAATGAGATATATCCACCTGTAAAGTTTCATGATTCTACCTAACATACTTTTTGAGTTATGCTCCGGACAAGAATCAAGTTTGAAAATCAACAAAGGGCAATAACTCCAAAAATTTGATTGGCAGAGTTACGGTTCTTGAGCACTGCACCTCTCCATAATGAGATCTATCTAACTATGAAGTTTCATGATTCTACCTTTAATACTTTTCGAGTTATGCTCCAGACAAGGTTTGGTCTACGGACAGACCGAATGACCGACGACACTTGCAATACAATATACCCCCATTTTCTTCGAAAGGGGGCATAATAAAGAAGAGACACCATCAAACTCGCTAAAATTCCCTGTGTTATTAATTAGGACTAACACCCCCCCCCCCCCCCAAAGTTGGCCAAAAAACCTAATTTTCCTTATTTGTAAACTGAACGCTTGGGGAAAATTCAATTTTGCTCCTCCATTGCAACCCCCCCCCCCCCCCTCACATTCACGACGAAGAAAAAATGATTTGTCATGCTCATTAATAGGACTTTCTCATTCCTACCCCCCCCCCCCCACACACACACACACACCTGGGCTTGGGCCCTCTCGATATAGAAATGCTCCCTACGCCTACTACGGGCCTGATTAGCTTCATTTTGTATCAAAGTCAAGAATATGCTTCTTACCTCATTCTCTAGGACTTTGTATTCATCATAAGAGAACGATTTTGTTTAAATTTTCATGTTTATTTCGTCGGCCATTTTTCATTCTGTCTTTGTGCGTGCGCATAAATTTGGTTCTCATTTTTGCGCTAAGACTACGACGATGTATGTAGCCGGGTTCAAGTTGCACGGGACAAGCACGTGGTCTCTTACTGAAATTTAGACTGGATTTAAGCCTTTCGGGATTAAGATAGCAACGAAACCTTTATCAAAGAATCTATGATTTTTAACCAATTTCTAAAAAAATTTAGATCTATAACAATATTGCAGAAAATATTTGTAAATAGATCTAGATGTGGTTGCAGATCTAACAAAAATAGACAATATATCTGAACGCCTCAGGCACGTAGGAACTGGTGTGTGTGTGTGTGGGGGGGGGGCGGGGGGGGGGGGGGGGAGGGGCTTAGCCCCTAAAGTTGGTCAGTGAAGATCCAATTTAGCCCCCCCCCCATATTCAGACACTTAGACTTGAGCCCCCCCCCCCCATAATATCAAATTGCTTCCTACGGGCCTGCGCATTACAAGTATTTCGGGAGAAGATGGTGGATTTTGAAAACAAGCTAAATAATCTCTTCAGTTCTATATTTACTTCAAAGTCAAGTCTCTTCAGTTCTATATTTACTTCAAAGTCAAGTCGTTTTCATGAAGGGATGTCTAATAGCTGCGATTTTGTATCCACAAACTTCATAATGGGTATTAGTTTGTGGCTACGAGTCCGCCCTCTTCCTTCTTATAAAAAGCAAATCCCATAAAAACATGTTCCATATCACAAATTTGGTAAAAACAAAAAAAGTATCAACAATAATTTATTCCCATTTTTTCTTCCAAGTCCCGGTGAAAAAACAATGGGTGGGTAGTCCGCTTCAAAATTAAATTGAACCTTTTTCTAAAGAAATGATTCCAGCACCTGCTCCATTGTAACAAATAGGAATGAATTGTAACCGAAATCCAGATCAAAATTCAAAAAGGAGACCGTCATTGTGTTGGAGAATGAAGTAACTGCACGGTACGGAAACAGTTTACTACAGATACCGAGCTAATGGCTATATAGATGCACGGACACTAGCGTAGCTAGCCGAAAATAAAGTGTACGCAAACCGAATGCCTAATGTATCAGGGGAGTTTGATGGTGGGCTCCATATTGCTGGCATCAACCAGATCTTTTTTTTTAATTCGATGAAGATGCTTTTGAAATACATAGGCCCCTACCAAATGCCCACCTGGCTCCTACTGGGTATTGATAGGTATCTTTTGAATGGCGATTCGGGTGTTTATATGGAAACAAAAAGAAAATCCACATTCTTTTAAATTACGTACGGGTTGCCACGCCAATGACAGATAATTCCTTGTACATCGGACCTTTCGTCATGTCTCTGTAGGCACGATTTTTATTGCATTTTCAAATTTATCGTTCAATTATTTTCTTTTTGTGCTTAAAAGCACAATGTCGACTTTCTGGTCTGATCTTATGGTCTCCAACATTATGTCTTGATGATCAATAATTGTAGATGCTAGAGTGTAAACAAAGTTAAAAACAGCATTTTTGGACATTCAAGAGCAGATAACTCTGCACTTTCTGGTCTGATCAGGTCCATAATCCAACTTGTCCGAGAACTTATGACCCTAATTGTTCTGGCCTAGTTCGGCTTTTGTGGAACTCTGCACTTTCTGGTCTGATCAGGCCCATAATAGAACTTGTCCGAGAACTTATGACCCTACTTGTTCTGGCCTAGTTTGAACAAGATTGGCTAACTTTTGTGGATGCTAGAGTGTAAACACCAAATTGTGGACGGACAGATGGACGGCGGGCGACGGACAACAAGAGTTTTCCGCGGACAACGTAGCTCGCCTATATGAGAGCTTGTCACAAAAACAGCTAATTTTTCAAAAGTAGGTCAAACTCCAAGGTTAAGGTCACAAATGAAAGGTCTTGGCAGGAGGTATCCATGTGTGAAATATCAAGGCTCTATCTATAATAGTGCATGAGATATAGGCCATGTTAAAGTTTTTTAAAAGTAGGTCGAACTCCAAGGTCAAGGTCACTAGGTCAAAGGTCATGGTCCCAAATGAAAGGCCTTGTCGAGAAGTATCTATGCAGTGGCGGATCCAGGATTTCTGAAAGGGGGGGGGGGGGGTTCGAATTTACAATAAGGGGGTTCGTTTTCCTATTTATATACAATTTTGACTGAATTTCTGCATGAAAATGAAAGAATTAGGGTTCAGAGGGGGGTTCGTTTGAACATCCCCCCGAACCCCCTCTGGATCCGCCACTGCTATGTGTGAAATATCAAAGCTGTATCTCTAATAGTGCCTGAGATATAGACCAGGCCCCGGTTTCTCGAAAAAACTTAAGTATCTTCTCATGCTCAAATCGCACGAAATCCACGTGAACTTCAATTGAATACCAATCAACGTTGATTGGTATTGAGAATATACTTAAGTTTTTTCGAGAAACCGAGGCCAGGTTAAAGTTTATCAAGTGAAGACGCGACGGGACGGGACAGTACGCGACGCCGACACTAGGGCTGTGACATTAGCTCCCCGGACATAAAGTCCCGGCTCGCTAAAAAGTGACCACAATAACTCACCTCGAGCACTTCGTGCGGGTTAAAAAACACCTATGAAATAATATTGTTTGTCCGTGACATCGTGTTCCCTATCCACTTTTGAGAAAGGGTTAAAATTATAAGGGTTGTACTGACTATTTTATGCTTGGTTACCTCGTGCGTGAGTTTATCACGTTACTATAAATAGCCCACACCTGCTTTAAATTGAATTAATTTACGACGTTCAATGTAATACCGCCCCTTGGCCTAGTGTATAGAGCGTCCGCCTCGGGAGCGGGAGGTTCGGTGTTCAAGCACCGGCCGCGTCACACCCGAGACTTTAAAACGGGCAGAATTGACTTCCATCCCCAGGCGCCGGGGTTTTTATGGACAGCTTTTCGGAATCGGCCAATGAGCCGGTTTTGCACCTCGGAAAAATGAGTTTAAAGGCAAAAATGCACATTCGTAAAACGTTGCTAGAAACATTACACATTCATTAATTCAAACGACAAAACATATTATAGTATCAATGCTTGAAGGGTTAATCCTTTCCAAAACAAGACCTTTTTTGACGTCCAAAATAAAAAGGGCTTGGGAAAACATTGAGGCAAAAGAAGAAGTTAAAGGCAAAAAATACACATTCGTAAAACGTTGCTACATTACATTACACGTCCCAAATAAAAAAGGATTGGGAAAACATTGAGGAAAAAGAAGAAAGCGCGAGTTTAAGAAAACGTTGCTACATTGCATTACACGTCCCAAATAAAAAGGGCTTGGGAAAACATTGAGGTAAAAGAAGAAAACGCGGGTTTAAGAAAATGCTGATATAAACCCGCATTTTCTCTTTTTGACTCAATATTTTTTTTGCTAAATTTTATCCAACATTATGACGATAAACAGATCAGAAACTAGAAACAAGAGTGACACCTAGGCTACTCACGCTGAATTTTATCAGCGTCCACTTGTCGTCTACAGCAGCTTCCAAAATAGTGGTTCATCTGTACCCAGGGTCAAAAGTTGATAAAGATTCAGAAAATGCGAAAAAGTGAATTTCTGAAAAATATGTAGTTACAATAGTTTTTCACCGAGCCCTCGATATTATACCCAAACTTACTAACCCTTTCCCAAACATTAACATTTTAGTATGATTCATTTCAAAATGTCAACGAATAAAGATATGATTTGTGTAGAATGTATCACATAAAATATCAAGACAAAAGAAAATCAAAGCCCTGAAGGGCCTGAAAGTCACCACAACAGAGGTATTTGTACAACAAGACTTGCTTTTTATGATCCTATCAGAGAACGCTTTAAATAGTATTGAATGAAATGAAGTTAATGTTGAATTGTTGACAAGAGATGTTTGTAAAACATATGGGTGGTATTATTGCATCAAAAATGAAAATACCCAAATGGCAAATTGGCAATAACTCTACAAATATTATCAGCAGTTATATTTCTTGTGCACTGCATTCTACATATTGACATCTATCTGTCACCCCAAAGAAAATCATCTTTTTTATTTGCTTTAACATGTTAATTTTGCATTGATTTAGGTTGAAACTGGCAGCTAATATTTGTTCCATTTGATTCCGCTTCCCAGAACGTACATCAGAACTCTTGCCAAATTAAAATGCAAATGAAAAGTCTAAGATTAACCTCCAGTTGATAGTAAAATCTAACCCCCTTTAACCTTTAACCCTTTCTAAACAAAATAAATTATTCCTCTTTCAATTGTAATGTATGAACCTATGGTAGCTTTTAAAAAGGAGGTCGATGATTTGTGTCTACCTTTTACACGCTGGAACACCAAAGACAAAAATCTGTGGGACAAGGATATGATGATTTTTATACCATTTACATAATATCATTTGGGTAACTGGTATATCTAAAGTGTAATTTTACATATTGTCATGCAAACTAACCCAAAAAAGTTTTTCAATTACGGTTAAAAGTAGTTATCTTTGCTGGTCAAAACCAATAAGGGTAGCAGTGGGACAAAACAAATTTACACATTTCAGGCCATATAACATGTAAAATATCTCACTAAAGCATGTAACAGGCTAAATTTTTATGCTTAATCAACACAATTGCATTGGTATCGACTCATTTTTAGCATTAACGTTTATTTGATTACTTAAATGTACAATTTATCACACGTGGACAAGAAAACTTGCGAATTTTGAAAACGACTCATATACGTCAAAAGCAGGCCCTGTTTGGGAAAGGGGTAAAAGAGTTTTAAAATTGTAAAAAAGTATCAACAATTCCAGCTGCAAACAACCCGTGGTCTCTTCTTTGTTGTGAATAAATCATCATAATGGCTTTAAATTTTGTGCTAAAAATAGACTAGGTTTACCATTATGTTTTGATAAACCGCCGGTGTTGTTATAAAATCTCGCAACTACGAATTTTTATAAAACAAGAGGGCCAAGATGGCCCTGCATCGCTCACCTGAGAGGACTTTGAAACAAACAGCTTGCAAACTTCAAACACGCATGACCCACTTTTTACATGACCTAGACATCATCAAGATAAACATTCAGAACAATTTTCACAATGATGAGTAAATATTTTGGTTCTTAGGGCAAAAAAACAAGATTTGACCTTTTGACCTAGTTTTTGACCTAACATTAGCCACTTTCTACATGACCCATTTATCATCAAGATAAGCAATTCTGAACTATTTTCACAATGATGAATAAATATTTTGATTTTTTGGGGCAAAAACAAAATTTGACCTAGGTTTTGACCGCCCATGACCCACTTTACACATGCCCCAGATATTGTGAAAATAAACATTCTTAAGAATTTTCACAATGATAAAGTAAATATTTTGGTTCTTAGAGCAAAAACAACATTTGACCTAGTGACCTAGTTTTAGACCTCCCATGACCCACTTTTCACATCACCAAGATATCATCAGGATAAACATTCTGGAAATTTTCACAATGATAAATATTTTGGTTCTTAGAGCAAAATCAAAATTTGACCTAGTGACCTAGTTTTTGACTTCACATGGCCCCCTTTTAACATTGACCAGATATCATCAAGATAAATATTCTGAACAATTTTCACAACGATAAAGTAAATATTTTGGTTCCTAGAGAAAAAACAAGATTTGACCTAGTGACCTACTTTTAGACCTCGCATGACCCACTTTTCACATCACCAAGATATCATCAGGATAAACATTCTAAACAATTTTCACAATTATAAAGTAAATATTTTGGTTCTTAGAGCAAAATCAAAATTTGACCTGGTGACCTAGTTTTTAACCTAGAATGACCTGCTATTCATATCACCATGATGAACATTCTGAATTTTCACAATGATTGGGTAAATATTTTGGTTCTAAGAGGAAAAACTAGAAGACCAGAAGGTCTTGAATCGCTCCACATGCCTGACATTCTTTTAATATTTAATCCAAGTGTTGATTAGATAGTGAAAACAAAGTCACAATTAGCATTTTTTTTCAAATTTAAAGGCATGATAACTAAGGATTTATCTTCCTATCCAGCTAAGAATCACACTAATGCAAGATTTTAACTTCGTCTACATCATGTTTAAGTTTTGAAATGCTTGTTCAATATTTGTAGATATACAGAGAGTAAAAACAAAGTCGAAAATAGCAATTTTGTCAAATTCTAGGGCACATCAAACAGGATTTAAGATTTAGATGATGCTGAAAATTATATCAATTGAAGATCTTTTGGCCGGTAAGATTATGTGAAAGTTTCATATTGATTGGGAGATATTTATGGCTGTTTGAGTAAAAATAAGGCCAAAAATGGTAATTTTGTCAATTTCAAGAGGACATAACTCATGATGTAAAATTCAGATTAAGCTGAAAATTACACTCTGGCAAGAACTTATGTTCACAAATATTGTGTCAATGTCTTGATAGGTCAATATTTGTAGTTGCTAGAGTGAAAACAAAGTCAAAATAAAGCCGAAAATGACCTGCTAGAATGACCTGCTATTCATATCACCAAGATATCATCAAGATAAACGATCTGAATTTTCACAATGATTGAGTAAATATTTTGGTTCTTAGAGGAAGAACAAAATTTGACCTAGTTTCTGACCTCACATGACCCACTTTTAAAATGACTCAGAATTCGTCAAGATAAACATTCTGAACAATTTCACAATGATTGAGTAAATATTTTGGTTCCTAGAGGAAGAACAAAATTTGACCTAGTGACCTAGTTTCTGACCTCACATGACCAACTTTTAAAATGACCCAGATTTCGTCAAGATAAACATTCTGAACAATTTTCACAATGTTTAAGTATATATTTCTGTTCTTAAAGCAAAACCAAGATTTGACCCAATGACCTAGTTTTTGACCTTACATGACCCACACTTTTTACATAACCTAGATATCAAGATAAGTATTTAGGATAGTTTTGACAAAGTTTTGGGGGAAAATTGGCATCTCTAGAGCAAAAGGAAGGATCTGTAATATTTGACCTTGTGACATAGTTTTTGACCTTGCATGACCCTCCTTTGATCATGACACAGATATCATAACGATAAACATTTAGAACATTTTTGACAAAGTTTGGACCAAAATTGCCACTTCCAGAGCAAAAGGAAGGATTTCACAAGATTTGACCTCATGACCTACTTAATGACCTGGAATGACCCACTTCTTGACATAGCCTAAATATCATCAAGATAAACATTCAGGACAATTTTGACAAAGTGTGTGCCAAAATTGGCACTTATAGAGTAAAAAGATGGATTTTACAATATTTGACCTAGTAACCTAGTTTTTGACCTGGCTTGACCTATTTGTTATCATGACCTAGATATTATCAAGACAAATATTCTGAATAATTTTCACAACGATTGAGCAACAAATGTGGCCCCTAGAGCAAAAAGAAGATTTGACCTAGTGACCTACTTTTTGACCCCATTATGGCCCCGATTCAAATTCTTTGAACGATTTTGAAAAAGCATGACCTATAGATCATATGTGTGAAATATGAATGAATTCTGCCAAGTACTTTAGGAGGAGAAGATTTTTTTGTGAAAAGTTGACGTACAGACAGATAGACAGATGGACAGATAGACAGACGCCGGACAACAGACCGATCACAATACCTCACCTCGAGCACTTCGTGCTCAGGTGAGCTAAAAACCTACGAAATAATGTTGTTTGTCTGAAATCGTTCCCTATTATACAGCAGCAACTTTGCCACGGTGTTTAATGTTGTTCATGGTGTACCAGTTGACTTGAAGCTTTGCCAGACGTGAAAATTTTAGATTGGTCTAATTCAAAGGCGTTGCAGACTACAATTTCAAGTTACTCAAATTTCATGATATCTTTTGGTCTTTTTTTGTAGAGATCACAGTAGGAAATGAAGAAATTGCTCGTCACAAGGAATTTCTTCATTCAAACTAGATATTTTCGTGCTAGTAACGAAAATTGACATAGTGGTTAAGGAGAAGAGGATTTTTAAAGAATTATTTATCAATTTCTCTAAGTCTAATGAAGCCCATAGTTTTTGACAAATCAAAAATTTATTTACAGGCATTGAAAACAGTCACTAAAGGTACATTCCTGCCAAATTTGGTACAGATTGGACCAATAGTTGATTTTTAAAGAATTTTCTCATGATTTCTCTTAAGTCTGATAAGCCAAGCCATGCCCACATTTTTTGACGAATCAAAAATTTGGAAACAAGTTTTTAAAAGGGTCCCCCAAGGAACATTTCTGCCAAGTTTGGTAGAAATAGACTTAATGGTTAAGGAGAAGAAAATTTTTGAAGAATTATATAACAATTTCTCTAAGTTTGATAAGCCCCGCCCATATTTTTGACAAATCAAAATTTTATTAACTGGCATTGAAAACAGTCACTCAAGGATCATCCCTGCCAAGTTTGGTACAGATTGGACCAATAGTTGATTTTTAAAGAATGTTCTCATGGTTTCTCTTAAGTCTGATAAGCCCCGCTCTGCCACGCCCACATTTTTTGACGAATTACGAATTAAAAATTTGAAAACAATTTTGAAAAGAGTCAACCAAGGAACATTTCTGCCAAGTTTGGTAAAAATTGATACAATGGTTAGAGAGAAGAAGATTTTTAAAGAATTATTTAACAATTTTACTAAGTCTGATAAGCCCCGCCCTGCCATGACCACATTTTTTGACAATTTTGACTACTCCCCCCCCATTACAAAGCTCAAAGTGGCATAACTCTGAAACTAATGACTGGATCAAGATGAAAATTGCAGGTGCCCAACTTCATATGATGGGAAACAACGGGAGAAAATTTCAGCAAAATTGGTCAAAAACTGTGAGGAGAAGAGGACACAAAATTATTTCCACGGACGGATGGACAGACAGACAACCTGATTCCAGTATACCCCCCCATAACTTTGTTGTGGGGGTTATAACAAGAGTTGTCCGCGGACAACATAGCTAGCCTATAAGAGAGCTTGTCACAATTATAACAGCTACTTTTTAGCTCCACTGGCCGAAGGCCAGCGGGCTATTGTCATGGCGTTGTGTCCGTCGTGCGTCCATCCGTCCGTCTGTTAACTTTTTCTTTAAACATCTTCCTCTTATACCAGTGGGCCAATTTTGACCAAACTTGGCAGGAATGTTCCTTGGGTGACCCTTTTCAAAACTTGTTCGCGAATTTTTGATTTGTCAAACAAGAGGGCCAAGATGGCCCTGCATCGTTCACCTGAGAGGATTTTGAGACAAACATCTTGCAAACCTCAAACTCACACTTTTTACATGACCTAGATATCATCAAGATAAACATTCTGAACAATTTTCACAATGATGAGTAAATATTTAGGTTCTTATAGCAAAAACAAGATATGACCTTTTGACCTAGGTTTTGACCTAACATTAGCCACTTTCTACATGACCCATTTATAATCAAGATAAGCAATTCTGATCTATTTTCACAATGATGAATAAATATTTTGATTTTTTAGAGCAAAAACAAAATTTGACCTAGGTTTTGACCTCCCATGACCTACTTTATACATGCCCCAGATATTGTCAAAATAAATATTCTGAACAATTTTCACAATCATTCAGATATCAGTATGGTTCTAAATGCAGAAACAAGATTTTACCCCGTGACCTAGTTTCTGATCTCACATTGACCCACTTTTAAAATGACCAAGATATCATCAAGATAAATATTCTGAACAATTTTCACAACGATAAAGTAAATATTTTGGTTCCTAGAGCAAAAACAAGATTTGACCTAGTGACCTAGTTTTAGACCTCGCATGACCCACTTTTCTCATCACCAAGATATCATCAAGATAAACATTCTGAACAATTTTCGCAATGATAAAGTAAATATTTTGGTTCTCAGGGCAAAAACAAAATTTGACCTAGTGACCTAGTTTTGAACCTCGAATGACCTGCTATTCATATCACCAAGATATCATCAAGATAAACATTCTGAACAATTTTCACAATGATTGAGTAAATATTTTGGTTCTTAGAGGAAAAACAAGATTTGACCTATTGACCTAGTTTCTGACCTCACATGACCCACTTTTAAAATGACCCAGATATCAATATACATATTCTGAACAATTTTCACAAAGATACAGTAAACATTTTGGTTCCTAAAACAAACAAGAGGCCCAGGAGGGCCTGAATCGCTCCACTGGTTAAAGTGGAAGAATTATCCCATGATTTCTTGTAAGCCTTACACAGCGGCAGCCAAATCTTGATATTTGTGAATAAATTTTGAAGAGAGACTCAAAGAACATTCTTGCAAAGTCTGGTTCAAATTGGCCTTATGGTTGATTTTTAAAGAATTTTCATATGATTTCACTAAGTCTGATAAGCCCCTTTCTCCCTGCCACAGCCACATTTTTTGACAAATGTAAAAATTTGTGAACAAATTTTGAAAAGAATGACTCAAGGCACATTCCTGCAAGGTTTGGCTCAAATTGGCCCAATGGTTGATTTTTAAAGAATTTTCTTAAGATTTCTTTAAGTCTGATAAGCCCCTTTCTCCCTGCCACGGCCACATTTTTTGACAAATGTCAAAAATTGTGAATAAATTTTGAAAAGAGAGACTCAAAGAATATTCCTGCCAGGTTTAGTTCAAATTGGCCCAATGGTTGATTTTTAAAGAATTTTCTTATGATTTCTTTAAGTCTGATAAGCCCCTTTCTCCCTGCCACGGCCAAATTTTTTGACAAATGTAAAAATTTGTGAACAAATTTTGAAAAGAATGACTCAAGGCACATTCCTGCAAGGTTTGGCTCAAATTGGCCCAGTGGTTGATTTTTAAAGAATTTTCTTATGATTTCTTTAAGTCTGATAAGCCCCTTTCTCCCTGCCACGGCCACATTTTTTGACAAATGTAAAAATTTGTGAACAAATTTTGAAAAGAATGACTCAAGGCACATTCCTGCCAGGTTTGGCTCAACATGGCCCAGTGGTTGATTTTTAAAGAATTTTCTTATGATTTCTCTAAGTCTGATAAGCCCCTTTCTCCCTGCCACGCCCACATTTTTTGACAAATCAAAAATTCGCGAACAAGTTTTGAAAAGGGTCACCCAAGGAACATTCCTGCCAAGTTTGGTCAAAATTGGCCCACTGGTATAAGAGGAGAAGATGTTTAAAGAAAAAGTTAACGGACGGACGCACGGACGCACGACGGACACAACGCCATGACAATAGCCCGCTGGCCTTCGGCCAGTGGAGCTAAAAACAAAAAAAGATTTGACCTAGTGACCTAGTTTTAGACCTCGCATGACCCATTTTTCTCATCACCAAGATATCATCAAGATAAACATTCTGAACAATTTTCGCAATGATAAAGTAAATATTTTGGTTCTCCGGGCAAAAACAAAATTTGACCTAGTGACCTAGTTTTTAACCTCGAATGACCTGCTATTCATATCACCAAGATATCATCAAGATAAACATTCTGAACAATTTTCACAATGATTGAGTAAATATTTTGGTTCTTAGAGGAGTTTGAGTTTATTGGGGTTTTACGCCGTTTTCAACTACCAGGGTCATATCGCGGCGGCTGGAGCACCTACCCATGGATTCCAGTTGTTTCTCAAACCAGTACTACCACAACACCCTTACCGAGCCTCCAGCTGCTCGCCCACTTAGGTTAACGATTTCAAACCCATTGGTGGGTGACAATTTTGTCAGAAAGGGTATTAGCCGCGGCCGGGTATCGAACCCGGGACCTCTCGAATGAGGGTCAGATGCGCTACCAACTGCGCTAAGGCCGCGGCGGTTCTTAGAGGAAAAATAAGATTTGACCTATTGACCTAGTTTTTGACCTCACATGACCCACTTTTAAAATGACCCAAATATCATCAAGATAAATATTCTGAACAATTTTCTCAAAGATAAAGTAAATACTTTGGTTCATAGAGCAAAAACAAGATTTGACCTAGTGACCTAATTTTAGACCTCACATGACCCACTTTTCACATCACCAAGATATCATCAAGATAAACATTTAGGACAAATTTGACAAAGTTTGAACCAAAATTGGCACTTCCAGAGCAAAAGTGAGGATTTAACAAGATTTGGCCTCCTGACCTAGTTTATGACCTGGCATGATCCACTTCTAGACATGACCTAGATATCTTTAAGATAAACATTCAGGACAATTTTGAGAAAGTTTGGGCCAAAACTGGCATGTTTAGAACAAAATGAAGGATTTTGAAAGATTTGACCCTGTGACCTAGTTTTTGACCTTGTATGACCCACTTTTGATTTTGCCACTTCTTGACTTGATCTTGTTATCATCAAAATAAACGTTCATGACAATTTCTACAAAGTTTGGACCAAAATTGGCACTTCCAGTGTAAAAAGATGGATTTTACAATATTTGACCTAGTGACCTAGTTTTTGACCTGGCTTGACCTATTTTTTATCATGGCCTAAATATCATCAAGACGAATATTCTGATCAATTTTCACAACGATTGAGCAACAAATATGGCCCCTAGAGCAGAAAGAAGATTTGACCTAGTGACCTACTTTTTGACCCCAATATGGCCCCGATTCAAATTCTTTGAACGATTTTGAAAAAGCATGACCCATAGATCATATGTGTGAAATATGATTGAATTCTGCCCAGTACTTTTGGAGGAGAAGATTTTTTTGTGAAAAGTTGACGGATGGACAGATGGACAGATGGACAGATGAACAGACGCCGGACAACAGACCGATCACAATACCTCACCTTGAGCACTATGTGCTCAGGTGAGCTAAAAATGTGGGCGTGGCAGGGAGAAAGGGGCTTATCAGACTTAGAGAAATCATAAGAAAATTCTTTAAAAATCAACCATTGGGCCATGTTGAACCAAACCTGGCAGGAATGTGCCTTGAGTCATTCCTTTCAAAATTTGTTCACAAATTTTTACATTTGTCAAAGAATGTGGCCGTGGCAGGGAGAAAGGGGCTTATCAGACTTAAAGAAATCATAAGAAAATTCTATTAAAATCAACCACTGGGCCAATTTGAACCAAACCTGGCAGGAATGTGCCTTGAGTCATTCCTTTCAAAATTTGTTCACAAATTTTAACATTTGTCAAAAAATGTGGCCGTGGCGGGGAGAAAGGGGCTTATCAGACTAAAGAAATCATAAGAAAATTCTTTAAAAATCAACCATTGGGCCAATTTGAGCCAAACCTTGCAGGAATGTGCCTTTAGGCGTTCTTTTTAAAATTTGTTCACAAATTTTTATATTTGTCAAAAAAATGTGGCCGTGGCAGGGAGAAAGGGGCTTATCAGACTTAGTGAAATCATAAGAAAATTCTTTAAAAATCAACCATAAGGCCAATTTGAACCAGACTTTGCAAGAATGTTCTTTGAGTCTCTCTTCAAAATTTACTCACAAATATCAAGATTTGGCTGCCGCTGTGTAAGGCTTACAAGAAATCATGGGATAATTCTTCCACTTTAACCAGTGGAGCGATTCAGGCCCTCCTGGGCCTCTTGTTTAAAAGTAGGTCGAACTCCAAGGTCACAAGGTCAAAGGTCATGGTCACAAATGAAAGGTCTTGGCAGGAGGTATCCATGTGTGAAATATCAAGGCTCTATCTATAATAGTGCATGAGATATAGGCCAGGTTGAAGTTTTTTAAAAGTAGGTCGAACTCCAAGGTCAAGGTCACAAGGTCAAAGTCACAAATGAAAGGTCTTGGCAGGAGGTATCCATGTGTGAAATATCAAGGCTCTATCTATAATAGTGCATGAGATGTAGGCCAGGTTAAAGTTTTTTAAAAGTAGGTCAAACTCCAAGGTCAAAGGTCATGGTCTCAAATGAAAGGTATTGTTGAGAACTATCTATGTGTGAAATATCAAGGCTGTACATCTAAAAGTGCCTGAGATATAGATCAAGTTAAAGTTTTTCAAGTGAAGACGCGACGCGACGGGACGCGACGCCGACACTAGGGCTGTGACATTAGCTCCCCGGACATAAAGTCCCGGCTCGCTAAAAAGGAGAAACAGTATGTTTCTTCTTTTGTTTCAATGTTTCCCCAAGCCTTTTCTATTAGGGACGTCAAAACCAGGTCTTGTTTGGGAAAAAGGTTAATGATTTTCCAAACAACAAAATTATAGGGTAATCGAACTTGTCCAAGAACTAATGAGCCTACTTGTTTTGGCCAAGTTTGAACAAGATTGGCTAACTTTTGTGGATGCTAGAGTGTAAACACCAAATTGTGGAGGGAGGGACGGACGGACAGACGCCGACAAAAAGTGACCACAATAACTCACCTCGAGTACTTCGTGCTCAGGTGAGCTAATAATGCAGACATTATGTAAATGGCACTTCTCACTGGAGGTGAACTCGGCCAAAGTGAGGGACGTTTTTTGCTACAACAAGGTACAGATATTTTGCGTTTAAATGCGAAGTTTAAAGATCTGATTGGATAGTTTTTCTAATAACAATGAATTTGTTCTAAAAATATACCGGGTTTACCGATATGTATTGACAAACAGTCTGTGTTGTTATAAAATCTCGTAACTACGGCTTTATCGAAGCCGTAGTTACGACATTTTATAACAACACCGCCGGAATACTATGATCGCGAAAAAACATCCCACGCTTTGGCCGAGTTCACCATCAGTGCTTCAGATTCGTCCTAGTGTAGTACTTTCCAGATGGGTAGTGTATTTGCTTGATAATCATCTTCATCCAATCAAAAGTAGCAAAACAACCACATGAAGATTGAAAATTTAATTGCATACAACCACATTTTCTTGATTTAGGCCCCATAAAAAGAGGTCTACAAACAAACAATACCAGAGTAACCGACATCTTCGCAAGCCAAGGGTTCTACCTTCACTTTGTTCCTTACGAACCCTTGGCCGCTCGCCTCTATGGAAATCGAAAGTACCGCCGTGCAATTTCATTGGACGCGATAACTTTCCCATTATCCAATGAAAACACACTTTACAAGCCCTCTTTGTCAAAGCGAAAACAACGCGGCCGACGTGAAAATCGATAGCCGTATTTGATGCATCGCCTAACACGTTTTAGTATGAGGCGTTTAATTGGCCAGAAATAGCAACTGCAAAAGGCCGCGACTCTTTATCACCGAAAGGTGGCACGGCGGTACTTTCGATTTCTATAGAAGCGAGCGGCCAAGGGTTCATAAGGAACAAAGTGGAAGTAGAATCCTTGGCTTGCGAAGATGAGTAACCGATAACAGAGGGTAAAAAACATTCTAAAATTGCCATTTTAAATCCAAACCCTTATGAGATTCACTTAATGTCAGAATTTTTCTTACAACGTTGTAAACATTTGTTACATATCTGAACCTATACAGGCAGTCATAAACATTCGGCGGTGGAATATTCCACCGCCGAATGTTTACAACCTTGCTGAATAATTACAACACAATGAGAATCTCATCAGGGGTGGACTACCCTAAGGGTACTCCTCTAACCCTTTCCAAAACAAGACCTGGTTGGGAAAACATTGAAACAAAAGAAGAAACTGCTGATAACCAGCAGTTTCTTATTTTATCTCAATATTTTCTATGTCATATTTTACGCAAATCCTATCTTAACTAACTTCCACTTTGTCGTCTGCAGCAGCTTTCAAATTGGATCACCTTAAATTTTTGTCGTTTGGGAAAGGGTTAAATTGTCTCAACATGACAATTCCAAAGAAAACCACTATATAGGTCTTTACATACAAATCGTCAGTGGGGGGTCAAAACCTTGTAACTCCAGCTTTTTCAAGCTGTAGTTACGAGGTTTTGACATCCCATCGACGAATTATATTGCTTTTTGAAAAACCTTTACCCCCTTTTAACTGTAGCTTTTGACATTGCAGAACAAAAACATGTTAAATTTCAAACATCTGAAGTCAATCCCAAACAACAGAATGATAGTAGATTCGTCTAAATTCAAAGCAGCACCAAATGGCAAAATTAATACTGCTAAAAAGCGTGTTCAAGTTTAGAAAAGATTAACCCTTTCCTGAAAAACAAAGTTTGATGCTGAAAATTCTTTCCATCTCACTTGTGTATGTTATCTCCATTATAAGTGCGAAAAAAATGCCTCCATAATTTCATGCTTTGAAGGAAAGCCAAGTTCGTATGGAATACATAAACAGCTCGTTTTGATGAGCACACCAAATATGCAGGAAACGAAAAAATGTTGACAATATGCATTTTTTCCTTTTTTCCTTCGATGCCATTTTTGACTTAGACAACTGCTTTCAATTTTGACAAATCCAATATTTCATAATCTGGGTATGAAACAATTATTTTGATGTGTTGGTGCAAAACTATATACAGTTGACACTTGTGTCAAAGTCCCATCATTTTACCTCAAGACATCCAGAGTTCCAGTCATCCAATTTTTGTTAAGTTTTGATTAAAATGATACCAATCCATTTTAATTACCCACCAAGTGCATAACGTCGGTGCTATGACAAAATGGCGTAATAAAAATTTTGCTCGAAAACCATTTTTTTCAGGAGAGCCAAAAACGTTTTTGCCGTTTTAAAAAATGTTAAAAAATATGCCGGCAAAATGGCGTAACTCACTATTACTCTCATGTAAATTTGTGTACGTATAACGCATTTTTGTCAGCTAAATCGAGTTACGCCATTTTGTCACATGATAATTGAAAGGGTTCTAATAGGTGTAGAAAAACGCCGTTTTGACAGGATATGCGCTCCTACATACTTAGTAGAAAGCATTTATAAAAAAAATTGACAAAATGGCGTAACTAATTTGTTACGCCATTTTGTCATAGCACCGACGATAAATAAATGAAATATAGAAGGAAAAGGAGAGAAATTGCTCAAAACTAGCAAGAAATTGCTTAAAATGAGCAATTTCTTTTCTTTCCTTTTCCTACTATCTTTCAATGGCCATATTTATTTCAGAATTATGTTTCACATTTTTAGATATCCATTGATGATGACACAACCAGATTTTCACTTCGACTTCAGCAGAAATTCGATTTATCCAATGTCGACTTTACAAGTTGCAACTGTATCTCATTAACCCATTCCCACATAATGACACCAAATTAGATTAGGGTGTGGAAAACATCGTGGAAAATGAAGAAATTGCTTGTGACAAGCAATTTCTTCATTTCCCACAATGTTTTCAATCCAGAAAGACCAAAAACATGTAAAATTGCATGCACAACACATTGTCGTCTGTAACACCTTTCAAATTTAAACAGTCCAAAATTATGTCATCTGGTAATGGGTTAAAGAAGTTTTGCACCAACCGCTCTATTTGATATGGGATTACACACAAAAGATCACAAAATAAGGGTAATAGATCTTGGTCATAAAAGTTCAAATGTCATTTATACAAAATAAAACAGTTATTGCCATGTTTCAAGTTAAAATAACAAAATTGACTAAAAAATGTTTTTTCCAATACAAAATCGCTCATAAAATCTCATTGTATAATAAACATGTTTGAACACAATAAGATTTCTTATTAAATTGCTCTCAATTCAATTTATACCCAGGCATATAAAAATTCTGAAGTGTATAAATGATAAATTCATTATGTTATATGAAATGGTTCATTTGTGCAAACACATATTTTTTTTTATCAAATTTAATATTTTTGTTAATAAGATAAAGGCAGAAGAAATCTTAGGCCAATGCAGACCTGTCCTCATTGTACATATTTCACTGCTTTTCATCAAAAACCTTGTATCTACAGCTTGTTTAAAGCTGAAGATACAACAATTTTATTGAAAACCGACAATTTATATATGTACTAAGATCAAATAAGTAAAATAGTATAAGAATATATTTAGGTAATTTTTTCAAATTAATATTTTCACATAAAATCTCTGCCTTAAAATGCAACATTTCTTCACAAAAACAAAAACAATCCCATATTTTCAAAATGCATTCATTCACCCTAAAATTTTGGAATTTCTCTGGAAGAACAGGCTACCTAGCAATATGTATGTGCGTCATATTGCACAAATATAATATTGCTAAAATGTCCTGTTCAGATAATGCCTTCATAATCAATTTTAACCATGGCTAGTCAGTTGCAGAATTTGACACATGAAAATTATGTTTGGCCTTATCTAAATCAATTTCTAGTTCAAACCTCTCTAACAGACAAAGATTTTGGAGATTGCGAGAGAACAAAACTGCTGAATAATAGCACTTCCTCCTTGCAATCAAGGCTGTTTATGCAGTTATACAAATTTTCTATTTCAACTGACATATTTTCCTCTCCATGGGCCTATTGTATGGGAAAGGGTAGAAGAATATCTGATCAACCATGGTATAAAATTCATTAAAGAAGCATCATCAAGTATAACACTCTAAGATTGGTTTACCAGACTTAATATAAAATATAGAATATGATAATATCATAAAGGAGGGCAAAACCAATGTATAATTTTCGATAAGTGACCTGCCGAACATCTCTAGCAATAAGCTTGAGATGTTCTGCCAGGTCATTTATCTCGATAAATGACCCAGCAGGGCATCTCTAGCAATTAGCTAGAGATGCTCTGCCAGGTCATCTATCATGACCTAAAATTGCATATAAAGATACTCACATACACTATTCTTTGCCCCCATAATTTCCCAAAAACCACTCACATTTGCGCATGAATCTCATTGCATGAAAGACTTCGTGTATTCTATATGCATATAAAAACAATACATATAAAATCAATGATGAACACATTTTGGTACATGACATGGAATTGTTGTATAAATAACAGCATTTACCAACCATTTTGCCATTCTAATATCACAGCTTATGAAAATAGTATTTCTGAAAAAAATAAAATTTGATTGGAAAGTTTCTTTAAACGACCAACCTTTGAATGGTCAATCATTTACACTTGATTTGCTAACAATTTGCAAACTAATTATACAAATCAGCATTAAACTATAGCAATAGTTCTTACAATAGTGCAATGCTTATCTTTTAAAACTATATGCAATCAACCTTACCAATCCATTACATTAATTCAATGTACTAGCTACCGTAATACTGTTTATGTATTAATTGACTAGTATTTCGCTGCTTTTCGACAAAAACCTCATAACTGCAGCTTAAAACAAGCTGCAGTTATGTGGTATTTTTTTGAAAAGCGAAGATTTCTAACCCACCAACTCCAAACCGATTTCATGCCTATGAAATTTATTACAACAGCATGAAACAACACAGACATAATATTGCCATTTTGAAAAATAAATCTGGAAGTAATCACATTCCTCATTCAAATCGAGAATGAACATAGAACAGAACAAGTTGGTAAATGCTTAACTTACAAGAAATGCTGCAATGACATTTTCACCAATTTTCCACAAAAACCTCGTAACTGCAGCTTGTTTTAAGCTGCAGTTACAAGTTTTTTTGTTGAAAAGTGACAATTTATTATTTTGCAAAAAAAAGTGTCATCACTATGACAATGACTTTGTACGAAAATGTCTGGTATTTTGATATCTTATTATTAATCTGCTGCCTTTGAAAAGAATGAAGAAGCTAATTAGCTTCAAAAAAGTTTGATTAGCTTCAATAAAGTTTTGATATGAAAGCACAATGCCTAAAGTCAATGCAGAACCGTAATATTTAAATGAGGGACAAACTCGGTTTATAGTTAACACAGTTTTGCATCGACTTTAGCTGATGAACCATTTTTAATGTAAAATTAGTCACCTGAGATCAAAACATTGTCAAAAATAAAAGTAGACTTGACTGAAATGATATTTTATACTTGAAGCTTTAACCCATAACCATAGGGTGATGACGCTTTTTGACGCCAACCAAAATAAAGGCTTTGGAAAATATTGTGAATATTGGATAAATTGCTTGTAATAAGCACTTTCTTTTTATCCCGAAATATTTTCTATACAAAATATCTAAAATTCCATGCACTTTATATTGTCGTCTGCAACACCTTAGAATTCAGACCAGTCTAAAATTTTGCCTTACGGTAATGGGTTAATTGTATCAAGTCCACCATTATAACTGACGAAACATACCATCATTCAGACCTGGATATATGTTTATATAATTTATCACCGGAAATTCTGGAAAATATGAGCTGGATACATCTAATTGTTGCTTTTCAACAAAAACCTAGTAACTGCAGCTTCTTTTAAGCTGCAGTTACAAGGTTTTTGTTGAAAAGAAGCATTTTATCCCTTATAGATAAGGTATTCAAACGGCAGCAAATTCAGGGCTATACTGAATGTTACATTGAATTTAATGTTTCAAATGATGGTGGGCAATCAAAACTTCACAACTGAAGTTAAAATTTGTTTTACAAGGCTTTGATTGCTCAATTTCATTATGCTTTAAAATAATGTTTATTTTTACAATCAAATTATCAACAAACTTGTAAATTACTTATATATTTGCTTTACATACTTTCTCTTTATTATTTAGATATTTTTTTAAATTTGAACTGTTCAAAATTGGTAAATTTATTCAATTTACTATTAATTTCATACACTAAATATTTATGACTTATCTGGTTGATTGAAGAGTGCTCCAACAGTCTTTGATCAATTTTAAAATCTTGAAACCAACTTCAATATGATTTACATTAAATTGCATTTGAGTTTCAGTCTTCTTCACAAATGCAAACATTTTTTACAGCCTCGAGACAAACATAATTATTCTTTCCTCGAAACTGTTTCATGTTTAATTCAAACTCTTGCAAAAATTTTAGCACTTCAGATTAAAAAAAAAGTTACAATTGACATATGCAATGTAAGGCAGACAAATGGTCCCATGATATAAAATATTGTGTAAAAAAATGCATGTAAAGTCTGTTTTTAAAATAAAGACATGATAACAAATATTCAATGCTTTGAGCATTTTCTTTTACAAGAAAAATAAAATGTCTATGACCTGAACATATGTGATAAAATATTATGTAAAAAGGCAAGTAGCACTTCAATATTTGTCTATATAAACATGTTCAAAACAAAGTGCATGTATCTTTTATAATAATAAAGTACATGCACTACATATACACAGGGGTAAAAGTTGAAAATTTTGAAAAACCTGAAAACCTGGAAAAGTCTGTATTTATATAGTAAAAATCGAGAAAATGGGGCATTTTGGAATACTCAAAAACCTGAACTTCAGGCATATGCCTGAAAACTTTAACCCCTGTATACATGAAAAATCATATAAAATTTGTGCACAATATTGACTGCATTCATATTATGCTACTTGCAAACACCGAAGTTATCTACTACGGTTTGTCGAACAATAATCTCTTTAATATCACATTAAGCTTGTTCAGATCACAGATATGAAATCGTCAGTGTTATCGTAAAACCTCGTAACTCCAGCTTGATTATAGCTGGAGTTACGAGGTTTTTCAATAACACCGACGAAATGTATTGAATGTATTAATTCGTAAGTGCTCATTACATTACAGAAATACTAATTATTTCCCTACATGTTCAATTTGATTGTCATGGATTATATGTGATTATAAAATAATGTGTTTTGGCAAAGACCCTTCTTTAAGTTAAGGCCTCTTAACTAACGAACCAAGAATAAAACTCCCCAATTAGTATTGCCTAACTTTTTCAAAATATTTGTCCCTAAATTTGGAAATCCAATGTCTGATCAGTTGATAATCACAAAATTACATTTCACTTCCCTGAATGTAGTACTAAGAATAGAATTTATAACATTTTAACCCATCAATTAAGGACCATTTCCTTACTACCACTACACATGTCTTATTCAGAAAATTTTACTACTGTTATTTTATTTACAACTTGAAAAATATTGCTGGATCAATTTTTTAAACAAATCAAGTCAAAAATGATATGTTATAACATTTGTTTCGCAGTATCCAGCTCTTACTAAAACTATACCCACTTCACTCCAGATTATTACACCAAAATTTCATATTTGAGAGCAATTTGTGTATGAGCTTTTCTGTAATAAACAATACATATATGAAAATTTACTCAACAAAAATATCAGTTGAGCATAAAGCCACGTTCCCATTGCCGACCAAATCAAACTTGATCGCCTAAATTCCCAAATCAAACGTGATTAAACTCGATCAAATGTTTTTATACTTCTTTATTTCTTGTCGATTAATTCCGGATCATTTTTGCCAACCAAGCTCGATCAGTACTCGATCACTTGATAGAGTTGATTTGGTCGGCAATGGGAATGCGCCTTAAAATTTTATCATGGGACTTCGTAATGTAAATCACATTGCCTGATTGAAACTGATCCATCCAAGATCAGTTTTTTGATTGGATATGACAAATATAAATATTGGATTTAATACAAGGCAATTTTATGTCACTTTTCAACGAAAACCTGGTAACTGCAACTTAAAACAAGATGCAGTTACAAGGTTTTTGTTGAAAAGCGATGTGTAAAAGGGGACAATTAGATTTTGATATTTGTGACAATCATAGAACCTGACCGCACTACATTTACCTATTCCCAAATGCCTAAATGTTTGACTGATAAAAAGTGAGGGAAGTTGCAGACAACATTTTCAAGTGAATAAAATTTTGAAAAAATATAATTCTGTGATAAGAAAACATTGTGGGAAATGAAGAAATTGCTTGTCACAAGCAATTTCTTCATTTTCCACAAAGTTTTCAAAAGCCATTATCTTGTGGGGAGTGAAAAAGGCATTGCGATGAAATGGTTTAAGAAGCTCTATAAGCCACACTGAAGATCGTGATCAGATTAGTCTATATGCAGACCATTGACTAAGCAGCCAGTCTACAATATTTCCAGTCTATTTTTTTTATTTTTGGACTGACTCATTTGACGCATCACTTTATCCATTTTTGGATAAAAATCACTACGCGGTGCGCATAACTCCAAAATCCTGTCACCAAAAAGTAGCAAGCAGAAAATTGCAACTACAAATACATTTGCAACAAAATAAAGTTTGATTTTCGTCTCAATTTCATCTAATAAAATAATTAATTCAAATTAGATTATTCATTTTACTCTATGCAAGCATATGAAGCAAATATGCCGCTTGACAGGAAGTCATGAGGAAGTACCACGTGTATGCATTTTATGGGCGCTGACATCTTGAAAGTAGTTAACCCAGAATGCCCACCAGAGATAGATGGTAATCGACAGGTGGCGACATCTATTGGTAGATATTGATATGCAGACCGACCTGGATCCATATTTGTCTCAAATGTCATAAATTCCCCTTTCTAAGTATCCAAATCTCAATTGAATACACTTTTAAGTATTTTCATATATATACAAATACTTATAATTGCCTGAAACCTTGTCCCATCAGAAAAGATGGTTTCATTTCAATTTACTTACAGTAGTCCATCCCTAATAAGATACATAAATATCCACATTTTTGTGTGAAGTTAACATTCATTACATATTCAAATATGTTTGGGCGACATTGTGAACATTCATCTTTAGAATGTTTCATTCCAAGTGTTAACAAAGTTGCTTGAATAATTCCGACGTCGCATAAATCTCATTAGGGGTGCACTACCTTAAGTTTAAATTGCAAAAAATTTCTTAATTTGTGGAATAGGGCAAAATTATTATAATGGACTACTAAAATTTTACTTTACAATTTACAATAATTTTGCTCAACTACAATCCACAAATTTCATCAACAGCTCAACCCTGTCCCAAACGACACAATTTCTAACATTTAAGGCATTTTCTTCATTTGTCTCCATGTTTTCCAAACCATTTCTATTGCAGATGTCAAAACCATGTTTTGCTTGAGAAAGGGTTAAGGCTGCTACAAAAAATTGACTAAAATTTGATTTCATCTTGATTTCTGTGCTTTTAACAATCAATCAAATAAACATAATTACTCCATACTTGAAACATGACTTACATAACTTTTATCAAAAGACAAAATTGTAAAGTTTTGATTGAAACAAAGAATGCAATATAATTCTTCCAGAAAATTTGCACTCAAAGAAGCCTTAGTTTACTGTAATCTGCATTCAAATAACCTTTGAATTTCAAAGGTATCTCAAATCAAAGTTTACAATACACACTTTACAACTATCTCCAATTTTCTTTGTTAATAAAGTCCAACCAATTCAAATAGTGTATTATGATAGGACTGTGTCAAAAAATTTTGATATAGACCAAGGCACAGTCTAAATTGATGGCTCACAGTGAAAAGGTTGTAACTGCCTATATGTTTATAGGCAGTTACAACCGTTTCACCCCGAGTCATCAAAATGCAATTTTCAATTCAAACTTTTGTACCATCAATGTCATATTTTGAAGCAATCAAATCTGCCATTCCAAATCACTGTTAGTGTGATAAAAACAACTCACATTTCTGACCCCTATTCCCCGATTAATTCTACAAGCAAATTCGTTGAATTGATATCCCCCGCCGAATATATTTTCATTGTCAATAAAGTAGCGCGGAAACGAATATAACTCTGTATGTATATGGCTTCAACAGAACGAATATCACTCTGTATGTATATGGCTTCAACAGAACGAATATCACTCTGTATGTATATGGCTAAAACAGTCAGGGGCAGTAACTCTAAATTCGACGGTCGAACCGGGTAACCCCGACGATATGCGCATGTCTTCATTGTAGTAAAGCTGTGTGCAAAGTTTCATTGAAATCCGGTGTATAATTTTCAAGAAATAGCGCGGAATCGAATATCACTGTATGTATATGGCTTAAACAGTCAGGGGCAGTTACTCTAAATTCGGCGGTCAAACCGGGTAACCCCGACGATATGCGCATGCCCTCATTGTAGTAAAGCTGTGTGCCAAGTTTCATTGAAATCCGGTCTATACTTTTCAAGAAATAGCGCGGAAACGAATATATGGCTAAAACAGTCAGGGGCAGTAACTCGAAATTTGACGGTCGAACCGGGTAACCCCGACGATATGCGCATGTCCACTTTGTAGTGAAGCTGTGAGCCAAGTTTCATTGAAATCCGATCTATAGTTTTCAAGAAATAGCGCGGAAACGAATATCACTCTGTATGTATATGGCTTAAACAGTCAGGGGCAGTAACTCTAAATTTGACGGTCGAACCGGGTAACCCCGACGATATGCACATGTCCTCATTGTAGTAAAGCTGTGTGCCAAGTTTCATTGAAATCCGGTTTATAGTTTTCAAGAAATAGCGCGGAAACGAATATCACTCTGTATGTATATGGCTAAAACAGTCAGGGGCAGTAACTCTAAATTCGGCGGTCGAACCGAATAACCCCGACGATATGCGCATGTCCACTTTGTAGTGAAGCTGTGTGCCAAGTTTCATCGAAATCCGGTCTATAGTTTCCAAGAAATAGCGCGGAAACGAATATCACTGTATGTATATGGCTAAAACAGTCAGGGGCAGTAACTCTAAATTCGGCGGTCGAACCGGGTAACCCCGACGATATGCGCATGTCCACTTTGTAGTGAAGCTGTGTGCCAAGTTTCATCGAAATCCGGTCTACAGTTTTCAAGAAATAGCGCGGAAACGAATATCACTCTGTATGTATATGGCTTAAACAGTCAGGGGCAGTAACTCTGAATTCAATGGTTGAACCAGGTAACCCCGACGATATGCGCATGTCCTCTTTGTAGTGAAGCTGTGTGCCAAGTTTCATCGAAATCCGGTCTATAGTTTCCAAGAAATAGCGCGGAAACGAATGTCGGACGGACGGACGGACGGACGGACGGACGGACGGACATGGCAAAAACAATATCCCCCCCGAAAAATTTTTTCGGCGGGGGATAAAAAAAATATCTCCATGGCCCCCATAATTCACATTATTTTTGATTGAAGAATTCTTCATGACTTTCCAAGCCATGGAATTTTTGGAGTATTGAAAATGAAAAGTTTCAAAATTTCCCTTATTTTACTCCGCACCTACACCACAACATTGAGCTCCGACTTGGCCTGCAGCTAATTACTATGGCTCAGCGCGAAACGGTTGTAACTGCCTATATGTCTATAGGCAGTTACAACCGTTTCTCGCTGAGCCATCGATCAATACAACAGATGAAACATACATCTGATTGGCATTGCAGTAAAGTACTGTATTGCTCAACTATTGAAGTAGCATATCCATTCTTTTCAACGAAAAACCTTGTAACTACAGCTTGTTTTAAGCTGCAGTTACTAAATTTTTGTTGAAAAGCGACGATATTCTACATAAATGCATCTTCAATAGTTTGAACAAAGTCCTCAAAACTGTTATGGTACCTTGTCCGTGAGAAACAGTATCATCTTAGCAACAGTGGATCTTATTTAAAATGATTTGAACTGTGATTTGAAGAAGAAACCCTTATTGCATCAGACACCAACATTGATTATGATCAGATTGTGTATACATGTGTCTCATTGCCGGATAACAGAAAAGTTTTGTAATGGCTACAGAGAACATACCATTTCTGATTTATATATAAATACTAATAGTAACCATAAGAACAGTATGGGTCCTTATAACACTGCAATAGGAAACGATTTTATCTTGCTAACCGTGACGCAAGTTTGGACAAACAAATAGTATTTCATCAGTATTGTTATAAAATCTCGTGACTACGGCTTGATTCAAGCCGTAGTTACGAGATTTTTTGACAACACTGACGGTTTATCAAAACATAACGATAAACCCAGTCTATTTTTAACACAAAATTCATTGCTATTGATTTCGCGCGATGGTCTCAAATGCTACAAGGGTCCCTTTCTTGGATCTCCGCTCGATATATAAACATTGTGTAGAATGTGGCTGTATGCTAGAGTGACATTTCCGCGATGTATAAGTGACTTAAAATTCCCGATAATCTTCAATAATTTTGTCAATACTTGACCAATATGAATTCAGTTTGAAGCAGAGAAGGTGGGAAAATGCCAGGAATGTTGGATTCTTGATAAATCAAATGATAAAAAAGTTATTGAAGATTAACCAAAATTTCGGTTTATCTGTTTATCTTCAATAACTTTTTTATCACTTGATTTTTTAAAAATCCAACATATCCATCTAATGCATAACATATGTCCACATTCTCAGCTTCAAACCAAATTCAAATCGGTCCAGTATTTACAAAATCATTGAAGATTTTCTGAAAATGTGTCACATGATTATCCACCGTGATCTCCGCGATGTTTAGCTGCCCCACCAGTCATGAGCGTTGGAGCCACCAGAATTGTACGAGCCTCCGTAACTTCCGCCATAGTTGTTGTACTGTCCCATCGGGTTAAACTGTGGAGGTCCTCCGTAGTTCCCGTAACCTTGCTGTGGCTTAGGCTTGTTGTGTTGACGGTAATCCCGTCCTCCGAACTGAGAGTTAAATCTGAACGAGATAAAAGTAAATTGTTACTTTTAAATTTTGTCAATATTATTGCAACACCTGCAAACTACAGCTTTAATCCATACCCAGACGGCAAAATTTTGGACAATTTCAGACGACAATTTCAAGTTGATGAAATCTGAAAAATATTTGCATTTTGGGTTAGAAAACATAGTGCAAAAAACGTCCCTAGGGATTATCCCAGGGATTTCACATGTGAAGTTTCATTGAATTTGGTCCAAGGGTTGCTGAGATCTGGCTGTGGACGGATGGAAGGACACAGGGACTGAAGGAGAGAGTGGCGACTATATGCTCCACTGAATTTTTTTCTGGGAGCATAAAAATAAAGAGTAAATAAAGGCCATTTTTGTCCCAAAAACACACTCAAAACCAAAGTTATTTTTAAGCGTCCGTCTCATAAGGGTTGTATGGAGGTCTCCCTCGAGAAAATTTTTGAAAATTTAGTTGCATTTGGTGATATCTGAATTGTTGAACTACACATAAAAGGAGGGAGAATGCAGGACAAAATCCATTACTTGCTTTAAACTTGCACGGAAATCAGTCTGAGCAAATATAAAGGTTTTGAATTAGAATTACAGGCTATTTTGGCTTTTTGAAGGTTTTCTAGGAAAATGTAAAGGTTTTGAAGGTTTGCTCTGAAATTATATTTAAAGGTTTCACTTGGAGCAGGGTTCATACAGACAGCCAATGCCCAAATTCAAGCACTTTTCAAGCACATAATTCCATTTTTCAAGCACGTTTCTTCATACACCAGTCACCAATGGTCTTCAACAAAGAGTGCTGCAGTCCCAATATCCACTGCCCTGCCAAATTTCTTACTTTTAAGGGTCATAATTCTCTCAAAGTAGGTGGAGAGGGAGGAGGAATTGCAAATGTGTAAGTCTCTGGCGAAGGCTTGTTCAAGATCGTACCTCTATCAACCTTTTTCACCAAAGTAATTCTCAAGTGAAGATGTTTAAACCATCTACTTTTTGGTACAATGAATTTAGTCATTCAATCATTTTTAAGCATGTTTTTGGCAAATTCAAGCACTTTTAAAGGACTTTTCAAGAGAGGGATCAAAATCAAGCACTTTTAAGCACTATTTTTCATTTTAAGCACTTTTCAAGAAACAGGCTCAAATTTAAGCACTTTTCAAGACTGTGCGAACCCTGTAGGAGGCCTGTACCCACCTTCTCTGTCCCCCTCGTCTCATGGCAGACGACGACGGCCTGGACTCGTAGGCCGCAGATTCGATCCAAGATGGCACCTCTTGTTTGGCCTCTACTAATAGATCCATCAGATCTCGTGTAATGTTCTTGTTCTTCTCGTTGAAGAAAGATGTGGCCAAACCTGTCAAGTAGAAAATAATTGATTCAATGGGATTTTAATACATAAATAGTTCTTGTTCTTCTCGTTGAAGAAAGATGTAGCCAAACCTGTCAAGTAGAAAATAATTGATTCAATGGGATTTTAATACATAAATAGTTCTTGTTCTTCTCGTTGAAGAAAGATGTAGCCAAACCTGTCAAGTAGAAAATAATTGATTCAATGGGATTTTAATACATAAATAGTTCTTTTTCTTCTCGTTGAAGAAAGATGTAGCCAAACCTGTCAAGTAGAAAATAATTGATTCAATGGGATTTTAATACATAAATAGTTCTTGTTCTTCTCGTTGAAGAAAGATGTGGCCAAACCTGTCAAGTAGAAAATAATTGATTCAATGGGATTTTAATACATAAATAGTTCTTGTTCTTCTCGTTGAAGAAAGATGTGGCCAAACCTGTCAAGTAGAAAATAATTGATTCAATGGGATTTTAAGGGGGAATGCTCCAGTTTCCTAAATTTTTTCCCAAAAATAGAATTTATTTATTTTTTGTATGTTGAAATTACATGTTATTACCAATTGAAAAATAAAATAAAAATGGATGGTCAGCGATCTTGTTTGAATTTTATAGGCATTCGTATCACATACCCCTACAGCGAAAAAATGCACAATTTCTTGCACCAGTCCAAGGTCACTAAAATGATAATAAAATGCTGTACATTCATCGTTTAGCCCCGAAAACGGATTTAAAGTAACGTCTTACATTTAATAAGAACAGAAAACCCAAAATATGTGCTATTATAAACGCGTAAATGTATAAAATAGCATTCTCACGTGTTCGGTTAGATCAGCGAATTTGGAGTGTTTTATGCCAAAATTTGCATATTTTTGGAAATATTTCAAGTTCTACATAATAGAATTTTATAAAACTCCCTCATTGTATTAAGCAACATGTCCTGGTAATAATTAAACAAGAGTGCCTGAAAGGCACTGATATCGCTCACCTGAGTTCTTCCTGTATTTGATGGTGTACAATATAAATTTTGTTGTAAACAAATATGTATGTCGTATCAAACTATTGTAAATTAAGTTTCATAATTTCCAATGAAGACAATGAAGTCAAATTAGTATTCAATCATATTGCATGTAGTAGCATTTGCATACATCTTTAAAATTGAATATCATGTGCTGTTTCAGTTTGATTTTTATAATCAGGATTAAACTTTTACAATTAACAATTTACAATTTTGAAACATCAGAATGATACATTACAGGCATTAATACGCTTAATATGATAAGCCCCTCCTTGCCTCATCAACATTTATTAATTTATTATCCTATCAAAAATTTATAACCAAGTGTTTGAAAAGAGTAACTCAATAAGCATTTTGTTCTCTTGGTTTAAATTGGCCCCATGGTTGATTTTTGAAGAATTTCTTTATGATTTTTTGAAGTCTGATAAGCCCTACCCTGCCACACTCAAATTTTTTAACAAATCAAAAATTCACAAACAATATTATTGTAAAAAAAAGGTCACTCAAGCAACATCCCTGGTTCAAATTGGTTCAACAGTTGATTTTTAAAGAATTTTCTTGTCATTTCTCCTAGTCGTATAAACATCCTGCCATGCCCACATTTTCAACCAATCACAAATTTGTAAAAAACAATAATAAAAACGGGTACCCAAGGAACATTCCTGGATAATTTGATATAATTTGTCCAACAGTTAAGGAGAAGAAAATTTTCAAGGATTCGTTTAATAACTTCTCCAAGTCTGATAAGCCCCGCCCTGCCACGCCTACATTTTTTGACAAATCAAAAGATTCATAAACACACATTGAGAACAGTCATTCAAGAAACAGATCTGCCAGGTTTGGTTTAAATTTGACCAATGGTCGATTTTTAAAGTTTTTTTTTCATGATTTCTTTAAGTCTGATAAGCCCCGCCCTGCCACGCCCACATTTTTTGACGAATCAAAAATTTGAAAACAAATTTTGAAAAGGGTCATCCAAGTAACATTTCTGCCAAGTTTGGTAAAAATTGATCCATTGGTTAAGGAAGAGAAGATTTTTTAAGAATTACTTAATGATTTCTCTAAGTCTGATAAGCCTCACCCTGCCACGCCTTTTTTTTGACGAATCAAAAATTTGAAAACAGACAGTAAAGACAGTCACCCAAGGAACATTCCAGCCAAGATTGGTACAAATTGGATCAACATTTGATTTTTAAAGAATTATTTAACAATTTCTCTAAGTCTGTTAAGCCCCACCCTGCCACGCCCACATTTTTTGATGAATCAAAAATTTGAAAACAAATTTTGAAAAAGATCACCCAAGGAACATTTCTGCCTAGTTTGATAAAAATTGACTCAATGGTTAATGAGAAGAAGATTTTTGAAGAATTTTTTAACAATTTCTTTAAGTCTGATAAGCCCCGCCCTGCCACACCCCCATTTTTTGACAAATTAAAAATTCATCAACAGGCAGTAAAGACAGTCACTCAAGAAACATTCCAGCCAAGATTGGTACAAATTGGATCAACATTTGATTTTTAAAGAATTATTTAACAATTTATCTAAGTCTGATAAGCTCCGCCCTGCCACGCCCACATTTTTTGATGAATCACAAATTTGAAAACAAAGTTTGAAAAAGATCACCCAAGGAACATTTCTGCCTAGTTTGATAAAAATTGACTCAATGGTTAATGAGAAGAAGACTTTTGAAGAATTATTTAACAATTTCTCTAAGTCTGATAAGCCCCGCCCTGCCACGCCCACATTTTTTGACGAATTAAAAATTCATCAACAGGCAATAAAGACAGTCACTCAATAAACATTACAGCCAAGATTGGTACAAATTGGATCAACATTTGATTTTTAAAGAATTATTTAACAATTTCTCTAAGTCTGTTAAGCCCCGCCCTGCCACGCCCACATTTTTTGACGAATCAAAAATTTGAAAACAAGTTTTGAAAAGGGTCACCCAAGGATCATTTATGCCAACTTTGGTAAAAATTGACTCTATGGTTAGGGAGAAGAAGATTTTTGAAGAATTATTTATCAATTTCTCTAGGTCTGATAAGCCCCGTCCTGCCACGCCCACATTTTTTGACGAATCAAAAATTTGAAAACAAGTTTTGAAAAGGGTCACCCAAGGAACATTTCTGCCAACTTTGGTAAAAATTGACTCTATGGTTAGGGAGAAGAAGATTTTTGAAGATTTATAAATCAATTTCTCTAAGTCTGATAAGCCCCGCCCTGCCACGCCTACATTTTTTGACGAATCAAAAATTTGAAAACAAGTTTTGAAAAGGGTCACCCAAGGAACATTTCTGCCAACTTTGGTAAAAATTGACACAATGGTTAAGGAGAAGAAGATTTTTGAAGAATTATGTAACAATTTCTCTAAGTCTGATAAGCCCCGCCCTGCCACGCCCACATTTTTTGACGAATCAAAAATTTGAAAACAAGTTTTGAAAAGGGTCACCCAGGGAACATGCCTGCCAAGTTTGGTAAGAATTGGCCCAGTGGTTAAGGAGGAGAAGATGTTTAAAGAAATTGTTGACGCCTTCCGACGCACGACGCACAACGCACGACGCACGCCGGACACAGGGTGATCACAAAAGCTCACCTTGAGCATGTTGCTCAGGTGAGCTAAAAAGAAAATGTATAGGTCAGCGCGCTTATTAGTGAATTACAGCAATTTTTATCAGCTACACATGAATAAAATGACGCAAAACAGTGGTAACTGCATACACACTTACGACTGTCTTGCTCTAAATAATCGATTTCCATCTTGAGGAAATCAGTTTCGCATAATAAATACACTTTTAACGTCGAAAATGGTAAATTGTAATGATGTGTTATATTATTGAAAATATGGTAGCAAAACATATTGGTACGAAACATTTAATTTACTACAGTAATGACCGAGTATTCCGAAAAACTGGAGCATTCCCCCTTAATACATAAATAGTTCTTGTTCTTCTCATTGAAGAAAGATGTGGCCAAACCTGTCAAGTAGAAAATAATTGATTCAATGGGATTTTAATACATAAATAGTTCTTGTTCTTCTCGTTGAAGAAAGATGTAGCCAAACCTGTCAAGTAGAAAATAATTGATTCAATGGGATTTTAATACATAAATAGTTCTTGTTCTTCTCGTTGAAGAAAGATGTAGCCAAACCTGTCAAGTAGAAAATAATTGATTCAATGGGATTTTAATACATAAATAGTTCTTTTTCTTCTCGTTGAAGAAAGATGTAGCCAAACCTGTCAAGTAGAAAATAATTGATTCAATGGGATTTTAATACATAAATAGTTCTTGTTCTTCTCGTTGAAGAAAGATGTAGCCAAACCTGTCAAGTAGAAAATAATTGATTCAATGGGATTTTAACCCTTATCATGCTAAGCGCGACCACAGGTCGCGCTACCCTACCCCATTCGCCACCGCTAAGCGCGACCTAGGGTCGCGCTAAAGGGGTTCCCCCAATATGAGCCTCGTATTCACGAACTGATCACGTTTTATGCAAGTTTTGAGCTATATTTAGTAGGACACTCTCAGTGAAGGTCAATTCTGTAAAAATATCAGCCAACCAAAAGCCTTAGACGTCATAATGATGCACTGAATATTCAAGAGTGAAATTGGGAAAACCCTAATCCAAAATGGCGGCGCTCAGAAGGCAAGCATGTTGATGAAGTTGTGCGTGAATTTTTGATGATAGTGACTTTTAAACGGAAAGTGACTATAGTAGTGATGTTTAGAAATATATTTGGAACAAAATATCGTAGATTTGGACTTTGTGTGTTAAATACCGATGGAATAATCGCCCCGATAGCGGAACGAACCAACTGTCACTTTTAGTGGGTCGAGCTTGATTGACAACGGATTTGTTATGATGCAATTTAAGTGGGTCAAAGTGAATCAACAACACGAAATTCTTGATGATCCTACACGGTATGTAGTCTTCTTTCAAAAACATAGGGTTTATATTGCTAAAATGCCTCATATATTCAATTTATAGTGTCGGAATAGGTGCACCCCATTTATACGCTGTGCACAGTGAATTAATTCAGTGGTACGGAGGTGTACTAGTCAAAATTAATTCAGCATGATAAGGGTTAATACATAAATAGTTCTTGTTCTTCTTGTTGAAGAAAGATGTAGCCAAACCTGTCAAGTAGAAATGATTAATTACCCATTATCACAGAGTGAAAGTTTAGGCTGGCCCAAATACAAAGATGCTGCAGTAGACAAATTCACTTGTATGAAATTATATAATTTTTGGTCTTTTTTGTTGAAATGAGGAAATTATTTGTGGTTAACTATCATCAAACAATTAGCTGCAGAAAATTTTGTCTGAAAGCATATTTGCCGTGGCAGGGAATCCTACACGTGACCTCACAAGCGTTTGTCCAATCAAACTTGCAATATACAGCTAGTATTAGAACCACTACAGACAGATACGTGACCCGTCACGCTAAAAGGGACCTTATCATAAGTCAACAAATTCCCATTTTGTCAATCTTGTCAGACCCAGCACAGGTCAACCAGATCCTGTATGCGACAAATGAACATAGAGTAAGATAGGGAAAACTTTCCGGATTAAGAAAATTACATAAAAGTGAAAGTGTCAGCCCTAGTCTGGCTGCGCTGACTGACTAGGGTCGATATTTTTCACACATCAGATAAGGTCCTTTTTAGCGTGACGGGTCACATATGTGCCATGTCTTACCTACACGACCACATCAAACTTACAATGTGGTCGCTTTTCAACAAAAACCTTGTAACTGCAGCTTAAAATAAGCTGCAGTTCTGAGGTTTTTGTTGAAAAGCATCAAGATGATCAATATACAGCTATCATTATAAGCACAACATACAAGAATATGAGATGACTTTCCCAAATTTCCTACACGCCCAGATATAACTTACAAGATGGTCAAACCTCGTAACTGCAGCTTAAAACAAGTTTAGAGTTACAGTGTTTTTGTTGAAAAGCATCAATTAACAGCTAGCACTATAACTACTAAAGACAGATATGTGCAAATACTTACCCAGATTTCCTACACGACCGGTTCTACCAATTCTGTGTACATACTCCTCTATATCACTGGGAAGGTCAAAGTTCACCACATGACGAACATTAGGGATATCCAAACCTCGAGCGGCAACCTGCAGCGGATGACATTCAAACAAATGAACAATGTTGACATGATATATGTCCAACGAATGACCTCCACTATAACTATAGAGAAGAGATATCTTCAAGGAATATTTTTGTGAAACATTAAAGGCACATCACTTACAGCCTAATTCATTGTAAAAAATTCTTGTACAAGAGTAAAACCAAGTCAGGCACTGTCTCTTGAAAGCAGGGGTATTAACCCTTATTCCAAATTGTCCTTAGTTTTGAGAACTGAAATAGAGGAAGCTTGTAAAAAGAATAGAGAAAAGAAGAACCACTTTCTGGTTTTCACTCATTATTTCTGCACTACTGTACAATCAGATATTTTCGCTGGGCCAAAAGTTTACGAATTTTTAAATTTGAAGTGGTTCGCGAGGGTAAAAGTTTGCGAAAAACAAACCCTGTGAACCATGTGGTTTAATTTTCATGAAAATAAAATCATCAACTATCATCAACTATCGGTTTTGTGTTTTATTTTTACAGCTGGTCTTCATATTAATAACATGATACGTAAAAAATACCAGATGCCCCTACTTGTTTAAAAAGGTCTCGCGTAATCCGTAATCATTTAATCCTTTAATCATGTACGTGAATACATTTTCATACCAAACACTGTTCATCTTCTGTAGATTAATAAAATCATATCACGATAATTCAGATCGAATACATTCAGCAGTCCGTATTTGTTCAATAGATCTTGTTTAAAGTATGGAAAACTGCATAACATAACTGTTAATTGCTGACAAACAATGCCTCTCAAAATCCTATGTTGCTCTATTGACCACATTTCACACCTTTTGTTACAGGTGTAACCAAACAGCCCTGGTGATATTTGATGTATTCAAGGCCCATCGCAGCGAAGGTTTATTGGAAATTTTAAAGAATGCGAACATTAAAGTCGTTTGTCTAGTTTGATTGCATTATTTACTCGATTTACATTATACGATAAAACCAAAACAATTCCGAAAATCAAAGCAATGGCGGACGGACGGTGCGTTCTTGTAGGATCATTGCATTTGCTCACAGGCAATATGTTCATGTGGCTAAATGTTTACGAATTTATTGGATTCGCGAACATAGCGAAGATTAATCCCTAGCGAACATTTCTGATTTTACAGTATATTTTCTTATAAAACTTCAACAGTCATTAATTTTGTCACTTACAACTGCAATCCATTGGACCAGTCAAAAATTTTTGTTGCTATTATAGCCAATGGTAGATGACCAGGCAGAGGAACCCTAACTAATAGCTTAGGATGCTCTGCCAGGTCATTTATCATGAGCTTTTAGCTAGAGATGCTCTGCCAGGTCATTTATCTTGAGCCAATAGCTAGAGATGTTCTGCCAGATCATTTATCGTGAGCTATACAAATATCAATTCCAAGAAATTAAAATCTTACAGCAGTCGCCACCAGTATAGGCCGTTCTCCGTTCCTGAAGTACTTCAGAGCCTCTTCTCTCTCCCTCTGTGAACGGTCACCGTGGATACTGGTTGCCGGGTAACCCTCACGAATCAGGAAATCTTCCAGGGCATCAGCGCCTTTCTTTGTCTCGACAAACACCAGCGTCAGTGAATCAGGCCCTGGAAAATGGATTTGATTGAATCAAGTTGTAAGTCCCACTAAACAGTTAAGATCAATATTACGTAGACTGGACCTTGCTTTGAAGTCTCAAACGAAAGACTTGATTGGCAGAGGTTTGAACTTGTGATTCTTGTGTAACAAGTCCAATTTGTTACCACTGCACAATTTCGGTCCCAAACCATGGGATTTTGGTGAACATTGAAAGATATTTTTCAGTTTCGAAAGCCAAATGCCATTTCCACCTATTAACAGTTATCTCTAGCTCTGATCATTGGTATTATAATAGTATTATACATACCTAAAGTTTTGAGTAAATCGAACAGGAAATTGAAAATGATCTTTTTCTCCTTCTCCTTTATCCACACAACTTTCGTTGGTGTGATTGCGTCAACTCTAAAACCTTGATATAACTTTATAGAAAGACATAAGTTCAGACATACCTGCAGCATTGAGTAAATCTAGCAGGAATGATCTTTTCTCATTCTCCTCAACCCACACTACTTTCTGTGTAATATTCTCACTGGTACTTCCAACACGGCCAACAGCCAAAAATATATAGTTCTCCAGGAAATCACGAGCCAAAATCTGAAATTATCATATAAATGTAGATAGATATACAAATTGTTTTACATTACAAGTTTTCAAACAAATCAACATTTTTTTTCTTAACCAGTCTAGTTTCAAAAGCTTTTGTCGGTTAATTCAACAGTTTTCTTCATTCAACTCTTTCCCAAACAAGACCTGGTTTTCACATCCCTAATAGAATTGGCTTTGGAAAACATTAAGACAAAAGAAGAAACTGCTGATAACCAACAGTTTATCCTTTTGTCTTAATATTTTCTGCGCTATATTGTACACAAATTGTATGTTAAACAAGGTCCATTTGTCATCTGCAGCAGCTTTTGAAACGGAAATTTTGAAAATTTGCCGTTTGGGAAAGGGTTAATAGAGAAAAGATTAACACAGAGCTACAAATAAGTGGGGGTAATGACTTTCTAACTTGGTTGAATAAATTCCAAACCCGATGTTGTGAGTATTCAGTTGAATCGTCTCGACCAATGAGACAATTCAAATGGATACGCACAATACAGAGTTTGATAAACAATAAATGACATATAACATTTTGAAAAGTCTTTACCCCTTTTATCTTCAGCTGTGTTGACCCATTTCGAAACACCAAATTTTGGACTGTTCCTGAATCAAAGATGTTGCTGATGACAATATCAAGTGCATGAAATTATTGTCAAAAGCAATTTCTTCATTTTTCAGTGTTTTCTACAGCCCATTTCTTTGGAGGAGTCAAAAAGAGTTAATGTGTGGGAATGGGTTACATAATCATGAAGTTTAACCTGGATCTCTTTAGGGAAGGTAGCACTGAACATCATAGCTCTCCTTTTACCAGTCGGAGGCATGTTATCTTTTTCCACAATTCTTCTGATCTTAATCTCGCATCACGGCAGCTGGAGCACCTTACCATGAATTCTTGTTGTTTTCCATACCAGTACTACCACAACATTCATATGGAGCCTCCAGCTGCTCGCCCACATAAATTAACGATTATCAAACCATTGGGCAGAAGGGGTATTGACCGCAGCCTGAGATCAACCCTGGGACCTCAAGAGTGAGTCTGATTCGCCAAGAACTGTGCTATGGCCGCAACCTCAAATACCAAGGAAGTATTACCTGGATCTCTTTAGGGAAGGTTGCACTGAACATCATAGTTCTCCTTTTACCAGTCGGGGGCATGTTATCTTTCTCCACAATTCTTCTAATCTGGGGCTCAAAACCCATGTCTAACATTCTGTCAGCTTCATCTAATATCAGGTATCTGTAATAGATTATATCATTTATTTTATCATTATGAACTATCAAAATGTTTCCTTTTCCAAAAGCAATAGTTTGACTTGACTTGATTTTCAGTACTGAAAAATTAATAAGATGTTGACCTAGTAAATTTTAGCCTTTACTCAAACACCAAAAGAATAATACTAATCAAATTTGAAAGCTGTGGCAGATAACAATATGATGTTGATTAAGGTGGGATATATTTAAAATACACCAAACTAGATGCCGAAGGGCAACATGTCGAGCCCGCTCATTTTGAAGAAAGAAGACCATACCTATGTCTACAGCTGTCATTACAATGGCATTGTAAAAGTGGGGACAAAATAAGTTGGAATGATGGGGATCATGGTGAGACAGTTTATTGTTCACAAAATATTACATGTCTATGTATTTATAACGAGATACCAGAATGGATTAATTTGAGTATACATATGTGACCCGTCACGCTAAAAGGGACCTTATGTCTTTTAATTCCCTTTAATTAGAAACATAATAAAAAATAACACCTTATCAGGGTTTCCATTAGGACCAAAATCCCAAGAGTCATTGACCCTTGAGGCCAAATTCCCAAGAGTCAAAATGAAGCGCGAGAAAAATCAAACCTTGATTGATTGATAGAGGGGAAGTGGAATGCTGATTTATATGAAAATGTTCCAAAAAGACCAAAGTGCTTATTTTAAGAGTAAATGTAACACCTTTTAAACCTTTAGAGTGCTACAGATGAGAAGGGATATTGACTTTTCAAAAAGCATTGTTGTTATCAAACCCTATGTTGAAGGTACTCATTGGAATCGACTCATTGATGCTATTCAAATGAGTACCCACAAGATGGGGTTTGGATTTGAAATTAAAGGTTGGAATACATTTGCCCCCCCCCCCCCCCCCCTTATTAACAAATTTAGTAAAAGATTGAAATCTTATTTAAAATGGTAGAAATCAAATTCTTGATATTGAAAAGCTGATATTTTTCATTTATGCCAAGGAAATTTCAAAGAAAAAATATTAATCTTTGATAAAGTGCACCTTTAAATTTTCCTTTGATAATGCCGTGTCTAAACCACGAAAACCCATGACAATTAGGATATCTGATCATTTTACCTTTTTTTAAGAACTTAAGCCAGCTAGATCAATTACATTTCGAATAAGTAAGAAAACTGAGCATTAATTACTACAGATTCAATGGATTCTGTTTGTTATTCAATGATAATGTAATCAGAATTTCATGGCCGCCGGCGAGAGCTACCTGTTGAGTGATGATAAACTTCTTGGTATTTTTACAAGCAGATTGTGTATTTTATTGCCACACAGCTACTTCAAATCAAATCAAGGACTGTGACAAATTAATTAATGGATTTACGACTGATAATCCGCGTGCATCACTGAAGTCAAATTAACACCTTACACCTGACTTGCAAATCGGGGGAAAGATTGTGTAACACAGTCACAGATTATCGATTTTTTACTGCTCTGAACTAAAGGTGTGACCTGGATAATGGGTCAATTAGTAGATATCCCTTCATCTTGAATGATGGGTGACGCATGGGTCGTAAAAATCAAGAGTCAGAATGATGCATCAGTTGAAATTTCTGAGAGTCAAATTGGGGTCATTTTCATTTTTCATGCGTCAAAACCCGAGCTCCCGGGTCAAACGGAAACCCTGCTTATTCTATTTGGAAGTGTCCTTTTAGTGCCCATATAATCACACAACACAAGCAAAAGGTGAAAAATAAACTTACTTTACAGAATATGGTGCTTTCCAAAGCTCACTTCCATCTTCTTAAATGTGTCAAAATTTCCGCATTTGGCCTAAAAGTGGGACCCTGCCTTTTGACCTAACATGTTTCTAGCGCGCGACAGATTGTTTCATGATGGTGAAAATTTATGCTGTTTTGGGCAACCAATGTCAGAGTTATGATTCCAGCAAGCTGTTTCAGGACAAGCTGATTTATACCACTTTTTATCCACACGGTTCTTGCGCGCGACACTCCACCTCATGATGGTTAATATTCATGCCAAATTATTTTAATTCCCCCCAAGTAATGACCAAATTTTGGTCCAGACAAGCATAATCCGGACAGACGCACACACGCACATACACCAAACTGCCACTGTGACAACTTTGTCAAGCTCATCGCAAGCGGGCTCAACAAAAATCAACTCATTTTTGATATTTGACCTAAAATTCTGACCTTTACTTTTGAGCTAGCAATCTGGTTCTACAAAAATCAACTCATTTTTTACATTTGACCTCAAAGTTTGACCTTGACCTTTGAGCTTGGAATCTGGTTCTTGCACGCGACACTCCGCCTTACTGAGCTTGACATTTGTGCCAAGTTAAGGAATGGCCCGGACAAGCAAAAATCAACTCATTTTTTACATTTGACCTCAAAGTTTGACCTTGACCTTTCATCTTGGAATCTGGTTCTTGCACGCGACACTCCATCTTACTGAGCTTGACATTTGTGCCAAGTTATTTCTGAATCCCTCCATCCATGGTGAAGTTATGGCCCGGACAAGCAAAAATCATCTCATTTTTGACATTTGACCTCCAAGTTTGACCTTGACCTTTGAGCTTGGAATCTGGTTTTTGCACGCGACACTCCGCCTTACTGAGCTTGACATTTGTGCCAAGTTATTTCTGAATCCCTCCATCCATGGTGAAGTTATGGCCCGGACAAGCAAAAATCATCTCATTTTTGACATTTGACCTCCAAGTTTGACCTTGACCTTTGAGCTTGGAATCTGGTTCTTGCACGCGACACTCTGCCTTACTGAGCTTGACATTTGTGCCAAGTTATTTCTGAATCCCTCCATCCATGGTGAAGTTATGGCCCGGACAAGCAAAAATCATCTCATTTTTGACATTTGACCTCCAAGTTTGACCTTGACCTTTGAGCTTGGAATCTGGTTCTTGCACGCGACACTCTGACTTACTGAGCTTGACATTTGTGCCAAGTTATTTCTGAATCCCTCCATCCATGGTGAAGTTATGGCCCGGACAAGCAAAAATCATCTCATTTTTGACATTTGACCTCCAAGTTTGACCTTGACCTTTGAGCTTGGAATCTGGTTCTTGCACGCGACACTCCGCCTTACTGAGCTTGACATTTGTGCCAAGTTATTTCTGAATCCCTCCATCCATGGTGAAGTTATGGCCCGGACAAGCTCCATCCGGACGGACGCACGCACTAACGCACGCACGCACTAACGCACGCACGCACTAACGCACGCACGCACTAACGCACATACACCGAACCGCCATTGTGACAACTATGTCGAGCTCACCGCAAGCGGGCTCGACAAAAAGTATTGAGACTAAAGGACAATATGTCTGTCATCAATTGTTTTCTTAACCCTTTCCCAAATGGCAAAATTTTAGGATGATCCACTTCAAAAACGGCCATAAATGACAATAAAAGTTATTCAAGAAAGAATTTTGTGTAAAATATTGCTTAGAAAATATTGAGGCAAAAGGAGAAACTGCTGGTTATCAGCAGTTTCTTCTTTTGTATCAATGTTTTCCCAAGCCATTTCTATGAGGGACGTCAAAACCAGGTCTTGTTTGAGAAAGGTTTAATTGCTTCTATGCTTTCCATAGTCTTGTCACTTAGACATCAAAAGCAGGTCTTGTTTGGGAAAGATTTAAATCAAAACTTTCATCTGAGCGTTTTTATCATATACGGCAAAATTTTATACTGGTCCAAATTAAAAGAAGTTGCAGATGACCGTTTCAAGTGAAAGGAATTTTACAGTTTTTGGTCTTTTGGTAGAAAACATTGAGACAAGCAATTTCTTCATTTTCCACAATGTTTAAAGCCTTTATCATGTGGGGACGTCAAAAAGAGTCACAGTGTAGAAATGGTATAAGCTTACTTTATATGATCAAGACCGATTTTGCCACGTTCAATCATGTCGACTAGACGTCCGGGAGTGGCCACGAGTAGATGACATCCCCGGTCTAAATCCCTCATCTGAGATCCTATATCTGCTCCTCCGTACACCACACAGGGGCGTACTCGAGACCTGAAACAGTCAATATCACGGGAAAATGAGAAGACTTTCTGTCACGATTCAAACAAATGAGGAGTGAGTGGCAATTCTTCCTATGGGACAGGACAAGTAGATCTTGATTTTGATGATTGACATCGTCACGGTTCCCACTAGTCAGAGGATATGAAATTTCATGACAATTCCAGGACAAAATTGGAATATTCCCTGAAATGGGACTTTGCTGTAATTTCGCAGCAACTCACAATATTTTGAGAGGATTTTAAAAGGTTATGTTGAAATCATTAATCATATGGCACTTTTTGACAATTCCCTGCCATTTGTTTGTATTTTCAAATTTGCTTGACAGTTCCCAAACTTTCCTGTTAATTCCCTGACCTTGAAAAAAATTCAATTTCCTTGACTTTTCCCTGATATGTGGCAATCTTGATTGATTTAATATTTATCATATTTAGAAAATTTGTACTACAGATGTGTTAAGATATAGGGCTCCACCATTAGTGAATCAGAGCTCCATTTAAAATGTTACATAATATACCTTAAAATTGTACAAATTCTGATTTCACTTGCTTGTGATTTTTAACTTTTTTGACTACCAATTAACATCGCTTTTCAACGAAAATCTTGTAACTGCAGCTTGTTTCAAGCTGCAGTTACAAGATTTTCGTTGAAAAGCAGCAATAATTTATATCATACTGGCAGCTTGGGAAATCATGACAACAATTTTCTAACCTGTAAGCAAATTTCCTAGCTTCATCGTAGATCTGTGAAGCGAGTTCACGAGTTGGGGCCAGTACGAGGGCTAGAGGGAACTGCTTCCTGCGCCCAGATTTGCCGCCTTGTGGGATACCGTTAGATGGAGCGTCACCTGGGCCTTCATCATATAGGTTGTTTAATGTAGGCAACAAGAAAGCTGCCGTCTTTCCAGATCCTGGAATGTAAAATCTTATAATTGAAATTATCATAACTAATAACCAGACATCAAAATTTTAGACAGGTAGAAAAGTACCAGTCCACATCTTAAATTCTTCAAAACGGTCACTAAATAGAGGGAGTTTAATGCGGGTCTACATACCAAAAATCTGCTCAATAGCTGCAAGCATTAAGAAAAAAAGTCTGGAAAACTGTAATTTCTCAGAAATTTTCTAAGTCAAGCATCCGTTTTTTCCCCAAAAATCACTGTAACGGAACGAAACTAACACTCATTCTGTATCTCATCAATATGTGTTCATATACCGAAAAATCAGCTCAATACCTGCAAGCGTTTAGAAAAAAAAAATTCTGGAAAACTGTAATTTCCCAGTAATTTTCTAAGTCCAGCATCCATATCTTCCTAAAAAATCACTGGACCGGAACGAAACTATAACTTGTTCTGTAACTCATCAATGCGGGTCTACATACCAACAAGAGTTGTCCGCGGACAACGTAGCTCGCCTATACGAGAGCTTATCGCAAAAAAAAAATTCAAGGTCAAAGGTCAAGGTCACTGGGTCAAAGGTCATGGTCTCAAGGTCAAGGTCATTGCATGAGGTATCCATATGTCAAATATCAAGGCTCTATCTGTAATAATGCATGAGATATAGGCCAGGTTAAAGTTTTTTAAAAGTAGGTCAAACTTCAAGGTCAAGGTCACTAGGTCAAAGGTCATGGTCCCAAATGAAAGGTCTTGGCAAGAGGTATCCATGTGTGAAGTATCAAGGCTGTATCTCAAATAGTGCCCGAGATATGCCCCAGGTTAAAGTTTTTGAAGACGCCGACGCCGACACTAGGGCTTTGACATTAGTTCCCCGGACATAAAGTCTCAGCTCGCTAAAAATCAGCTCAATAGCTACCCCTGTTTAGAAAAAAAGTCTGGAAAACTAATTCACCGGACTGACGGACAGACGGACAGACTGACGAACAGAGTGCAAACCTAAAGTCCTCTTCGGCTTCGCCTTCGGCTTTGCATAAAGACTGTGTTTTACGGTTCACAAATGTCACTATAGCTTTAAGTTATTCTACCTTGTCATGTAAGACTAGTTCAATATTTTGCTCTAAGGGAAAATGGTCAAACTTACCAGTTTGTGCACAAGCCATAAGATCTCTACCACCCATCACTATAGGTATAGAGTATTTCTGTACTGGGGTAGGTTTAGCATATCGGGAGAGCTGTATATTGTTTCTGATAATCTCTCCAAACTCTACATCTTCAAACTGAAAAACACAAACACAATCAGCAATTTCTGTATAGTGGGTAAGGGCGGATCTAGCGGGGCGTCAGGAGGGAGGGGGCCCTGCTGGCATTAGCCTGAAATTAAATTTTGACTACATAACATTAGTATAACATTAGCTGTATAACACATTTGAAGTCATCATTTGAACTTGGTACCCCACCCCTTTGAAAAAAATCCTGGAAACGGCCTTGGAAGGTACGCGCTATCATGACAGATTCATGGAATGTACAATATCTACCTATAGGTAAATCAGGATAATGAGATAAACATTAACTCGATGCTATTTTTGTTACAGTATATTGCCTTCTATGCCAAAACCGCCATTTATTATAATCATTCTACTATGTTCAAAACAAGATGTTTTTGTGAAACACAAATGCCCCCAAAAGGCTATGTTAAGTTTTCAAATTAAGTTTCGGACTGACGGACAGACAGACAACCGTAAAACAATATGCCTCCAATCTTTCAATAGAGGAACATAATTCTTTTCAAAATATCGATTTTTAGTTACAACAATGATTTTGTTAAATTGACATGTTTCGTACTCAACGGCAAACCCAGTTTACTTTTAGCACGAAATTCTTTGCTATTGACATGTTTCGCACTCACCGTGTCTATATTTTTAGGACAATCCTCTCCTGAAGCGTCTACCGGAATATCTTCATACTTGTCAAAGTTGATGCCAGTGTTGCTGTTGCCAAACAACTCTCTACAAAGAATGAAATAAATGTGACCCGTCACGCTAAAAGGGACCTTACTCGAACTTCAAAAATCCAAATTTTGACAAACTGAACGTAAAGTAAGATAGGAAAAACATTCCAGTTATCAAAAATTGCATTCAAGTGAAAAGCGTCGGCCCTAGTCTGGCTGCGCGGACTGCGCAGACTGACTAGGGTCGATATTTTTCACACTTCCTATAAGGTCCCTTTTAGCGTGACGGGTCACAAATGTATGAATTGTAATATGTTCTACCAAAATAGTTCCAATTTAAAAACCCATGTTCTAAACTTTTTTTGGATCAAACAATTACAAGAGGACCATGATGGTCCTATATCGCTCACCTGAACCAAGATGATATGAGCCAGTTTTGTTCAGTTTTGTGACTTTAACACTGAAAACAAACTTATGGTCAACAACATTGTGTCCAAATTTTGTCTCGTTTTGTCGCTATTTGTCGTTGTTAGAGTAAAAACAGTCGAAAACAGCAAATTTGTCAATTTGAAGGGCTCAGCAAACTCAGCAAATTCTACTATGATTAAGCTGAAATTCAAACTGGTGCAAGATCTTATGTTCAGCAACATTGTGTCCAAATTTCGTCTTGATTGGACAACAATTGTAGATGCTAAAGTGTAAACAAGGTCCGAAACAATCGAAAACATCAATTTTGTCAAATTCAAGGGTGTATAACTCATGACTTTATGATCCGATCAATCTGAAAATCAACCTCATACATGATCATATAGTCCATAACATTGTGACCAAGTTTTGTCTTGATTGGTCAATAATTGTAGACGCTATAGTGTAAACAAAGTCAAAAACAGTCGAAAACGGCAATTTTGTCAAATTCAAGGGCGTATAACTCTTAATTTTATGATCCGATCAATCTGAAAATCAAACTTATACAAGATCTTATGGTCCCTAACATTGCCTCAAAGTTTTGTCTAGATTGGTCAATAATTGTAGATGCTAGAGTGTAAACAAAGTCAAAAACAGTCAAAAACGGCAATTTTGTCAAATTCAAGGGCATATAACTCGAGACTTTATGATCCGATCAATCTGAAAATCACACTAATACAAAATCTTATAGTCCCTAATATTGTCTCAAAGTTTTGTCTTGATTGGTCAATATTTGTAGATGCTAGAGTGTAAACAAAGTTGAAAACAGTCGAAAATGGCAATTTTTGTTAATTTCAAGGGTATATAACTCAAGACCTTCTGATCCGATCAGACTGAAAATCGAACTCATCCGAGATCTTATGGTCACCAACATTGTGTCAAAGTTTTGTCTTGATTGGTCAATATTTGTAGATGCTAGAGTGTAAACAAAGTCGAAAATGGTCGAAAATGGCAATTTTGTCAATTTCAAGGGCACATAACTCAAGACCTTCTCGTACGATCAGACTGCAAATTGAACTCATCCGAGATGTTATAGTCAACAACATTGTGTCAAAGTTTTGTCTTGATTGATCAATAATTGTAGGTACTAGAGTGTAAACAATGTCAAAACTAGCTATTTTTCGCATTCAAGGGCAGATAACTCCGGACTTTCTGGTTCGATCTGACCCATAATCAAACTCATCCGAGATCTTATGGTCATACATGTTTTTACCAGGTTTGGTCAAGATTGGCTTATATTTGTAGATGCTAGAGTGTAAACACGAAATTGTGGACGGACAGACAGACGGACGGACAGACAGACAGACGGACGACGGACAAAAAGTGACCACAATAGCTCACCTTGAGCACTTCGTGCTCAGGTGAGCTAAAAATTCACGAAAAGATGACAGAGGTCACAGTTTCCCTAACTGCACAATTTCTATGCAATCAACTATTTCTCCTTTTGCCTCGATGTTTTCTCTAAATTGCAGGGTTGCTACTAGTCAGAGAAAATAAAATTCCCTGACAATTCCCTGACATTTCCCTGACAAAATTGGAAAATTCCCTGACATGTTTCGTCGCGGTAATTTCGCGGTGAGTCTCGTGTCTTAAGACAATTTCAAAATGCCATGTTGAAATCATTAATTATATGGCACTGCAAATTATTTTTTCGAAATTCCCTGACAATTCCCTGACATTTGCCAGTATTTTCAAATTTCCCTGACAGTTCACAAACTTCTCTGACAATTCCCTGACCTTGAAGAAAAAATAAATTTCCCTGACTTTTCCCTGACGCGTGGCAACCCTGAATTGTGCACAAATGCTTTCTCATCAAATCTACTTTTACTTCTACAGAAGTATTGATTGATTGGGGTCTCACTTAGTTTAACAATTATCAAACCATTGGTGGAAGATAAATTTATCGTTTATTTGCCGCAGCTATGGATCAAAGATGAGACCTCACAAGTGAAAGTCTGATGCGTTACTGTGCCATGGCCATGGCCTGGGATACTTTTCAAGCTGTAGGGGCATTACACAGATTAACATGAATCTGTAGTGGGGCCAATAATGCTTATAGGGCTGAGAGGAACACTTGGGTTAAAATCTGCTATGTAGGAAAGTGTATACACTACTAATTTACTATGACCATTTCATCTATAGAATCAAAGATTTTGAACTTGAACCTCTCTCAAACAAGACATGGTTCTGATGTCCCTTTTAGAAATGGCTCGGGAAAACATTGAGGCAAAAGAAGAAAATGCATATAATCAGCATTTTCTCCTTTTGCCTCAATATTTTCTGTGCAGTATTCTTTGCAAATTCCTTCTTTGAAAACATACATTTCGTTTAAAGTAGCAGCTATCCATTTAGAGCACCCTCAATTGCAGCTATTTTGGTAAAGGGTTAAAATCTGTGGCGTATAAAAGTGTTCACTCCAAGGGTTTAAATAACTTTTTGGCCACCTGGGCCAGAAGCTAAAGTAGGCGGGGGATTTGCTATGTATTCCCTATCAACCCCATACAAAACTTTCAAAAGTAGCAGGGGGATTGTACTCCAATTCAGTCAAATAGGAGAGGGAAATCCCTGCCCGTCTCTCAATGAAACCCCTTGTTTACTCCACTTACTCTTCCACTTTAGGGTCCGGTGGTAGCGGTACAGTCCAGTTCTCCTTAGTGGCCGTCTCCGACCATCTGTTATCCGATCTGTTATCCCAGCGGCTGTTTATGTCATACTTGCTCCCCTGATATCCTCCGTAACCACGCTGTTGACGATCATCTCGGTCACTCACGAGTCCCTCCCATCGACTGTTCATGGCTGGAGGGGGCTGGCTGAAGTTGGGCGGAGGCTGGTCAAATCTGCATATAGAAAACATAATCTAGGGGCTGACTGAAGTTGGGTGGGGGCTGGTCAAACCTGCATACAGAAAATGTGAGCTTAAGTCATTACCAGACACATGGTGGATAATCACATGCAGTGTCCTGGCGAGGCCGCGATTCCGTAACATTCTCGCATGAAAAAAGTAAATGTCCCATAAAATTTTGTCATGATGCGATTTCTGTCGCAAGAAAATACCAAGATCGAATTTTGTTTTTTACGGCCGCCGACAAACTTTACTGTACTCGAAATCGAAAGTAGGAGAAATCCAAACTAGATCATCTCATTATTTCCTACCCAGAATTAAATTCACAGGCCCCGAATGAGCATAAGACTCGAAAACGCATTAATTTCATATCAATTTACCGTTGCACGCGACTGAAGTTCCGGGGCCTCTTTGTTTATAGGTCGGGTTCGGTTAGTAATATTTCAGGCGCGGAGTGCTAGTTAACCCTATTGCACTCAGACCGGCCAAAACCGTACCTTTTATAATTTCCTCAGACCGGCCAAAACCGGCCGTTTTATAGGTGCTCCATTTATGTTGTTTTACAAGTTGATTTTCAATTAAATTGCAAATTATTCAACGCCGGCAGAATAAGTACAAATTAAAGTATCTTCTAGTGAAAAAAAATTTAGAAAATTTTCATTATTAGCGGAGATATTGCAGTTTAAAAAGCGAGGACGTAATTTCCCCCACGCATCTATTTGATTCGAACAGTCGATATTAATCCCCGAAATTCCGGTATACAAACCTAACATTTCAACACATATTGATTAAATAAACATCCTTTGATTCACTAGAATTTAAATTATCCATCAAAAATATCGGCGATATTTCCGATTGAAATGCGTATCTTGTGCAATACTGCATTTCTCGGAAAATTCCTTTGTTTACAAAAGGCCTAGATAAGGTCTGTCAAGATCACCGAATTTCCGGGACTGGCCATGCATTGTAAGCCACACATTCAGAATGAATTCAAAATATGCACTTGATTATGAAATAATTACAAGATTAAATTAGAATTATTGCAAACTGTCAAAAAGATTTACCATAAATCAAGCAAGTTCACGGTCTAAATGTGATAATTACACTATAATTATCGGTACCCTTATGGCGAACAAAAAATATGAAATATAAAAAAAGACTGACCGATTTTCTCTATAATTCCATATGTAATTATTTCTGTGCACATATAAATTGACTTGTGAAAGGGTAAAAAGCCGGAAACTTTATGGAATGTGACCTTGTGTCGGGTCAACCGCGTGCCTTACTTCTTTGATGTAGGGGTCGGTGTCTCGTGACGTATGCTTTGATTACGTAACGCTGCTCGAGATTTATTGTCAATTCCCGAGACCAGATGTGATTTACCCTTCGCGTAAGAGCAATATTATCAAAGTGCCAAAACAATCATGTTGAATTTTATATGTTTGGTAATCTCGTATTTTAAAATAATAAGGGAAAGATTTGCATTTTCTATGCTTGTCTAGAACAAGATTTTCCTTTATTTCTGCTGAATGTACAATATTTCTCGTCTTCGGCAGTTTGCAAATTTCTACATCAAGTTTATTTCTCTTCTTTTTGTTTTGTTATTGTTGTGTTGATTATGCAAATTGAAATTGTTCAATACAGTAAAAACAGCAGATACGATTATGAAATAAGAATTAATTGAAAGCATTATGAGTGGGAATAAAAAAATACCCTTTACCAAATAAAACATATACATGTTTTGGATTTATATTGTGTCTCGTGGATAAAATTTTATGGAATTAAAATCGGGTAAGTACAAATTGTGTTCAACTAACCATTGAGTATGCAGTGGCTGATCGTGGGGGGGGGGGGGGGGGGGGGGGAGGAGGTTGATCCCCAAAAATTTCAACTTACCATTGACTATGCAGTGGTGGATCTAGAGGGGGAAGGGGCCTTTCCCCCCCAGAACATTTCAGCTAATCATTGAGTATGCAGTGGAGGATCTGGGGGGTGGGGGGCAGGCAGGGGCAGCCCCCACTATGATGTATTTTTATTCAATTATTAGTCAATAAATTATATTTTTTTGTTGAAATTTACCTATTCCAAACCCCCTTTTGAGGAATTGGAATCACCTTGAAGAAATCCTGGATCTGTCAATGAGTTTGTTTTTTTTTTCTAACACTGAAAGTTTTGCTTATTGTTTTGTGTTATGGTTCAAATTTGCAGATTTAAATATATTGTTTTTGAAAATATGTAATAGTAAAGAAAAAGAAATGTTAGTAAACAGACAATAAATACGAGATTTTCAACAAATCATCCGTTTATTTCCATATTTAACATGTAAGATCACGGTAATATTTCCATCTTCTTTACACCACCAGAAAGGAAATTCATTTACCTGCAAAATAAAGAAAAAAAAAATTAAAATCTATTCATTTATAGTGAAGATATTATTAATTGATATCCACATACTCAAAAAGAAATAGGTTTAAAAGACAATGAAACATGAGATTTTTTAACAAATCATCCCTTTATTTCCATTTTTATTTTTTACATAAAAAGATCAGAATAATATTTCATTTTCTTTAGACCACCAGAAAGGAAATTCATTTATCTGCAAAATAAAGAAAAAAATACTAAAATCCAATAATAAATAATGAAGATATTTACATTTAAATCCACCTACCCCCAATAGAAACAGGTAATTATCTAATATTGGATAAATTCGCACGAGGACAGGTAGATAGAAAATCCAAATATGCATGAGTGCAATAGGGTTAATCGACCAACATTACAGATTGAATTGAAATAATTTAATTTAATCGAAACTGTTTTTTAGATTGATAATCAAAAATATACATACACATTAAGAATTTAAAATGATTTGATATTTAGTTGCACCTATCATTATCAAAGCGATAAAATTACTGAATAATCGAAACGTCAATATTTACCTAAAAACGAACACACCCGTGTTTGCAGAATCTAACAAGATGTGTTTGTGAAACACAAATGCCCCCTAAATGGCTATTTTTCTATAATTATGACCTTAATTGATATTTGACCTTGATTTACATAAATGACCTTGTCCCTCTAACCTAATATCATTGAAAGAAGTTTACATACCAAATTTGAGCTTTGTATGTGGAATACTTTTGGAGAAAAGGCCAATGTTAAGTTGTAGCATTAAGTTGCATGTAAAGGGTGGATAAGGGTTAAACGATGACCTTGAGGAAGGTCAAATTGCATGGGGCAGATAGATATCATTGAAAGAAGTTTACATACCAAATTTGAGTCTTGTATGTGGAATACTTTTGGAGAAAAGGCTAACCTTAAGTTGTTGTGTTAAGTTGCTGCATTAAGTTGTATGTTAAGGGTGGATAAGGGTTAAACGATGACCTTGTGGAATGTCAATTTGCATGGAGCAGATAGATACCATTGAAAGAAGTTTACATACCAAATTTGAGTCTTGTATGTGGAATACTTTTGTAGAAAAGGCCAACGTTAAGTTATTGCGTTAAGTTGCCGCGTTAGGTTGCATGTTAAGGGTGGATAAGGGTTAAATGATGACGTTGAGGAAGGTCAATTTGCGTGGAGCAGATAGATACCATTGAAAGAAGTTTACATACCAAATTTTAGCTTTGTATGTGCAATAACTTTGGAGAAAAGGCCAACGTTAAGTGTTGCGTTAAGTTGCAGCATTAAGTTGCATGTTAAGGGTGGATAAGGGTTGAACGATGACCTTGAGGAAGGTCAATTTGCATGGACTAGATAGATACCATTGAAAGAAATTTACATATCAAATTTTAGCCTTGTATGTGGAATACTTTTGGAGAAAAGGCCAATGTTAAGTTGGTGCGTTAAGTTGCCGCGTTAAGTTGCATGTTAAGGGTGGATAAGGGTTAAACGATGACCTTGAGGAAGGTCAAATTGCATGGAGCAGATAGATACCATTGAAAGAAGTTTACATACCAAATTTGAGTCTTGTATGTGGAATACTTTTGTAGAAAAGGCCAACGTTAAGTTATTGCGTTAAGTTGCCGCATTAGGTTGCATGTTAAGGGTGGATAAGGGTTAAATGATGACCTTGAGGAAGGTCAAATTGCATGGGGCAGATAGATATCATTGAAAGAAGTTTACATACCAAATTTGAGTCTTGTATGTGGAATACTTTTGGAGAAAAGGCCAACCTTAAGTTGTTGTGTTCAGTTGCCGCGTTAAGTTGCATGTTAAGGGTGGATAAGGGTTAAACGATGACCTTAAGGAAGGTCAAATTGCATGGGGCAGATAGATATCATTGAAAGAAGTTTACATACCAAATTTTAGCTTTGTATGTGGAATACTTTTAGAGAAAAGGCCAATGTTAAGTTGTTGCGTTAAGCTGGTGCGTTGAGTTGCATGTTAAGGGTTGAAAAGGGTTAAACGATGACCTTGAGGAAGGTCAAATTGCATGGAGCAGATAGATATCATTGAAAGGAGTTTACATACCAAATTTGAGCTTTGTATGCATAACGGTTGTCGAGAAAATGACAATGTCAGAGCTCCAGATAATTTTTTGAGGCAAGGGCAGGCTTTCAAGTGGGTTTTGATGAAAAAGTAGGAGAAAAGTAGGAGCCAATTCAAGAAAAAAGTAGGAGAAAAGTAGGAAAAAGTAGGAATCTGATGATAAAAAGTAGGAATCATTATATTCAACTTACCAACAAAACTGTATATAAACTCACTATAATGGCACAGGACAGCTTGGAAAAATCAAGTCACAAGACATAAGGGCTGTATTGCTTCGGGATGATCCAAGATCTTGCTGTACATGCTGCTGTCAACCTCTCATATCTGATGGATCAGAAGTCAAAAACATGTTTCTCAGAAACACATCAGCTGGCATAAGAGGTCAACAGTTGCATGCTCAAAGACAGCTAGAACAGCTACAGCCTTAGCAGTTGAATATGTCATCAGCCCTTATATCATGTAGCTGGTTCCATTCTGCAACAGACTAAAATATTTTGAATTATAACACATTTGCCTTTTTTTTTCATTTTTTATACAACTAGAAAGACCTGAAGGTCTTGAGTCGCTCCACAGGCCTGAATTTCTTGTGGTTTAATATAAAAAAATTGACAAATTTATCTAAATGCTTAACCCATTACCAAACTGTAAAATTTTATGTTGGTCCAAATTCAAAGATGTGGCAGACGACAATTTAAAGTGAATGAAATTTAAACTTTTGTTGTCTTTTCGAGTAGAAAACATTGTTGGAAATGAAGAAATTGCTTGTTACAAGCAATTTCTTCATTTTCCACAATGTTTTCCAAAGCCATTTTCTTGTGGGGAGTCAAAAAGAGTTGATGTGTGGTAATGGGTTAAACTGATATATTTTTAAATTCTTGTGATTCTTAGAGCAGCAACAAAGTAAAATACAGCAATGTGTTCAAAGAAAATCTAGATATCTCTAAGATTTGTGGTTCTTAGAGCAAATACAAAGTAAAAAGAAACAATCATGTGGTCAAAGCGAAAAGAAGGTAAATGATTGACCAATATTTTGGGGATTTTTAGAATGATGATAAAGTTGAAAACTGTCATTATGCCAAATTCAAGGGCACATAAATCAGTATGTGAGTTTATTATTGTGGTAGACTAAGGGAAATAACTTTTGATATGAGAAATTTAAAGTTAAGTAAGAGTTGTTTTTCTTCATGATAATTAGTTCAAGAAGTTGCGATTGTGCATGTAGCATGGTGGTCATGAAAATAAAGAGACATTCTGATCGAAAACTATGATTTTGACTTGATAATTTATGTCTTGAACACCACAACAATCAAGCTGAATATTAAAATTGAGCAAGATCTTGTGGTCTGTCCAAATTTTGTCAGTATTAGTCTATATATGTGGCCGCAAAAGTGAAAAGTGTCGAAAACTGAAATTTTGTCAATTTCAAGGGCACATAACTCAAATTGTAGCAATGCAATCATCCTGAAAATTACACTTAAGCAAGATCTTGTTGTCAACAAGATTCTGTCCGAATATCATCTTGATTCGTAAACAATTATGGTTGTTAGAGTGAAAACAAAGTCGAAAATGACAATTTTGTCAAATTCAAGGGCACATAACTCATGATGTAAAATTCCGATCAACCTGAAAATTACACCCAGGCAGGATATCATGCTTATATATATTTTGTCCAAGTTTTATTTGTAGATTTTAGAGTAAAAGTAAAGTCACAACCAGCTTTTTTTTACATTCAAGGGCAGATAACTAAGGCTATTCTGGTTCAATCCAAATTCTTTGAAGGAATCTGAGAGAAGGTCACCCAAGGATCATTCCTGTGAAGTTTGGTTGAAATCCATCCAGTAGTTTCTGAGAAGATTTTTAAATAAAAAGTTTACGGACGCACGCACGACGGACACACCACCATGACAATAGCCCGCTAGCCTGAAAGGCCAGTGGAGCTAAAAAGTAGGAATAGTAGGAGTTTTTTGAAGAAAAGTAGGAAAAAAGTAGGAAAGGTACCAAAAAGTAGGAAAAGTAGGAAAAAGTAGGAAAAAGTAGGACTACTTGAAAGCCTGCAAGGGGTATTTACCCCTCAGAATTTTTTCCAATGCGTATTTCCAGATAATTTTTTGAGGCAGGGCGTATTTACGTTCTTGTTTGGGAAAGGACTAAAATAAACAGGAACACCCGACCGGAACAACCCACTTTCATTTTCGGGTTCGAGGCCATCTAACCGCAGTATGTTCCTGACCATCGTGTGCTATCTTTGCCTGGAGGGCCACTTCAGAACGAATATCGGCAAAAATCGCCTTAAGTTACGATCTGCTCAGCAGTAGATTTACTCGTTTGCCGGTTTTAAAAGAAAACAAACACCTTCGAGTTGTCATTTACGGATTGACGCAATGGTCTGTTAAATCGGGTAACGATTTGCTTTCACGGAGATAACCGATTGATTGAAATTCAAACAAATACAACACTCGGCATCATTCTGTAGATCTACGGAATAGCAGATTGTCCCTCGGCTGGTCACAGTGGAAACGTAATTGGTATTCCCCAATTATTCAAGGCTGTGATTGGCTGATAAAAGTCGTAATTATAATAGATATCGGATAGCTGACTGCCGTAACCTATTTTTTGCAGACAAAAGTTTGTGTTAATTGTTGGAATTTCCTAGTGTATGTTTTTTCTCGACATTTTCCGATCTTGATACGCTAACTGGCAATTATCAAATGTGTTTACATTATTTTGAATGCGTATTTGTACGCATTTTTATAAAAGTTAATGCGTATTCAGACCAAATCAATGCGTATTTTACGCAAATACGCATCCTATCTGGAGCTCTGAATGTTAAGTTTCGGACTGACAGACAGACGGACGGACAGATGGACGGACAGACGGACGGACAGACAGACATGAGTAAAACAATATGCCCCCGATCTCTCAATACGGGGGCATAAAAATGCGGTTATCAGATTCTTTTCCACCAAATAAAAAGAAGAAAACCATGAATATCCTGAGTTATTTCAGTAAATCTTTTAGATGCACAGTGAAATCCGATCCTTGAAAGTACAAACCAGAGAATAAATCCGTGACTGGCCCGTCGCCAGCAAAAAATCATGTCGACGAAAGACAGGATCTATCGTCTGCTTCACAAATTTATCATGCCTGTATGGCCACCAAAATTCACTCGGGACAACTTATTTCATGTGGACAAAGTCTGTTAGCTGATTGTCTCAAGAAAACATCGCCGAAGTTGGGTCATAAGACTCATTACAATGTATATGCAGATGTTTCGGGTTAATTTTGGTACACAGAAGTTTAATAAAAGTTATTATTTTGGATTTAAAATGTGTCCCCTAGTTTGTCCAAAATGTCCCCAACTTTTGAGTAGCCATGAGATATTTGTCCCATACTTTTTTCTACCTCGCCAGAACACTGCACATGATACAATATTTACTGAATATCTTCAATAACTTTGTTAATACAGGACCGATTTGAATTCCGTTTGAAGTAGAGAATGTAGACAGCTGTCACGCATTAGAAGGACTTGGTTGATTCCTGAAAGATCAACTGATAAAAAAGTTAATGAAGATAAACCAAAGTTTTTCAATAACCTTTTTATCAGTTGATATTTTAAAAATCTACGACGTCCATGTTATTCCCGACATTTTTCCACCTTCTCTGCTTCAAACAGAATTCAAATTGGTCAAGTATTGACAAAGTTATTGAAGACATGATTATACACTGTGAGACAGCAAAGTTTTGGGCTGTTCCTATTTGAAAGGTGTTGCAATTAAAGTCCCCGGCTCGCTAAAATTATCAACTGGGACATGAAGAAACAAAGTTACATTAGGCATGACCCCTATTTAGAAGACCAGGGGTACATAATGACCCCCACTAGAAAATGTCAAAGGGAAAACTCTGCTTAACCCTTTCCCAAACAAGACCTGGTTTTGACGTCCCTAATAGAAAAGGCTTGGGAAAACATTGAAACAAAAGAAGAAACTGCTGATAACCAGCAGTTTCTCCTTTTGTCTAAATATTTTCTGTACCATATTTTACACTAATCCTATCTTTAATAACATCCATTTTGTCATTTGTGGTGCTTTGAAATGGATCACCCTAAAATTTTACCGTTTGGGAAGGGGTTAATTTCTCATCCAACCTACCTGCCCTGGTTATTGTATCCACCACGGTAATTGTTATAACCACCACGGCCACCTCGATCATTGTAACCACGGTTCTGATAACCCCGATCATATCCACCGCGGTCATTATATCCACCTTGATCGTTGTATCCGCCTCGTCGATCGTACCCGCGATCGTTGTTATAACCTCCGCGGTCACTGTACCCTCCACGATCACTATATCCACCGCGGTCTCCCCCATAACCACCGCGGTTGTAACCACCACCACCGCCTCCGTATGATCGGTCACCACTGTACCCACCACGGTTGTAGCCTCCTGAAATATACCAGGTACTTGACCCATTACCAGATGACCAAATTTTGGACGACTCCAATATGACAGGTGTTGCAGACGACTATTTCAAGTTAGTGAAACTTTAAAAATTCCTTGTTTTCGTTGTAAGAAAACCTGGTAGATAATGAACAAATTGCTTGTCACAAGCAATTTCTTCATTTTCCACAATGTTTTCAAAAGCCTCTATATTGTGGGTTGTTAAAAACCATTATAAAGTGGTAATGGGTGAAGGGCTACTGATAAGAAGGGGTAAAGGATTTTCATAATGTACTTTATCTTTCAATGCTCATTAAACCCTATATTGTGCAACCCATGTGTCATCACTGCATCAAAACCGCCAATTGTGTTAGCGATTTGAAGTTTGGTTGAAATTCGTCCATTGGTTCTTAAGAACAAGAGGACCATGATGGTCCTATATCGCTCACCTTAGAGCGCCCTGAGACATACTTTTTAGCAAACCTTTTAAATCTCCGAGGATTTTGAAAAGGAGTCATATGACAATGGTACACACTTAATTTCAAAGCGCAATTTGGGAAAAGATTGTCAAAGATTTTTCACTATATCTGTATTTAAAATCAGAAAATCCACAACATATTGCTGAATTTCCATTGCACATAGACAAATCGAAGCATTAATTTTGGAAAGAGGTCATTGGGCTATAATATTTAGAAACCATAGAAGGTTTGGAAATTCTAAGACAATTTAAAATCTGTTCCCGCTTTTTCAAATCTAGAATACCTCATGGTAGAGCTTATTTTCAAAGAGTAATGATAACTTGAACTAATCTGTTTAACAAGACAATATGACACACACAACTTATATGCCCTTTTTATGTACAAAATGCAAGAGCCTAAAGCATAGGAATAATTCAAAAAGTTCTTAAACGAGGCAAAAAAAATATCTTCAGGCCTTAACAACTTGAAAAGATTGTCAAACATTGCCCTCTATCATATAATTTATGGAACCCACAACATAGGGGAAATATTCATTGAACAGTAAGGATTTGGTTATGGTTAAACCTTTTCCAAACAACATAACATAAGAGCAGACATAATTAAAAGATGCTGTAAATGATAAAACAGGTGTTGATAAAGACAACATTCATGTATAAAAATGCAGAGAAAATGATGAGGTTAAATGAGACAACACAGGCTATCAAGTTATCAACATTTTCTTCTTTTACCATATCATTTACAAGCCTTTTCTGTCGGTGAGGCGAACCTGTGTATGGTAGAGAAAGGGCATAATGCTTTCCCATACAGAAAGGTACAGAAAGGAAATAGACTGTTCCAATTGGAAAGTTCAGAATACAAAATTGACAGCGGTACAAATAAGATTCGTTTACAATAAACTAGCATATAAAATATTGAATAAAATAAAATAAAATATTGAGGTAAAAGGAGAATCAGCATTTTCTTCATTTGACTCATTAATTTCCAAAGCCTTTCTAATAGGGACTTCAAAACAAGGTCTTTCCAGGAAAGGGTTAAAGTATTTAGTTGATCCCTAGATAAAGTAAACAAACCTAAGTGCCTCAGGGATACAGGTAAAAGAGGGTAATGGTTTTCAGAATCATAAAATATCTTTTTAATATTTTAACTCCCTATGTTGAGGGTATTCATTTGAATTCTTAAATCAAGACTATTCAAATGAGTACCCATAACAAAGCATTTAGATTTTAAACATCAAATATAGAATGATTTACCTCCTTTTATCTGTAGCTCCATGCATTCTTTATCAGATATTATGATCTGCATAATCTGATTATAGGGATATGATATGTGATAAAATCTACCTTGTCAAAACAATTCCTCACTTGAAAATTCCAGAACCCACAACATAGGGCTTCTTTCCTTGCAATGTGATGATTTTTAGTATTCTGTTAGAGGTTTATGAGATGTAAAGTCATGCAAAATTTCAAGACTCTAGGCCAAATAGTCTTTGAGAAAACTGTGTTTCAGTGTGAAACCTTAAACCCCACAACATAGGGCCAATTTTTCTATAAGCACAATAATTTTTAAGTATTTTGGTAGAGGGCATTGAGACAATACTACATACAAAATTTCAAGACTCTAGACCTTATAGTTTGGGAGGAGAAGATTTTTTAGTAATTGTGGACAGACAGACGGACGGACAGACGGACGACGGACGGTGAGCGATCACAATAGCTCACCCTCAGCACTTCGTGCTAAGGTGAGCTAAAAAGTCGAAAAATAAAATAAACTAATGACACGATACCCATCCCCAAACCGCTCACCCTACCACGGCCACTACTTGACAGATTTCTTAGTCTTGTATAAACTTTGTAGTCCTTGCCCTAAAGACGCTTAATGCCCAATGTTAATTTAATCCTACAGACGGTTTATGAGAAGAAGATTTTTAAAGATGTACCCTAATATCCCTTTTTTGGTCCCTCATGGGGTCCCAAAGGGAGATAACTATGATTTGTACAAATCTACAAACATTCAAGATCATGATTGCTGTCACGAGTTCACAACACATCATTACCTCGGTTATAGTTCTGTCCTCCATAACCACCGCGGTTGCCTTGGTAACCACCCTGGTAACCTCCACGATCTATAAATAGACAATCTATAAATAGACAACACTCATCACTCACAGGGCATTCCCCATGTCTGAATTGGAGGCAGGGGTCATTTGGAGGTGAATGATTAATTGATTGATTGACCTTTGATGACACTTTCAAATACTATTTGTTTTGGAGCAAGATGTTTGGATTGCTTGGGCAGGTTTTATACATACAGCCAATGCCAAAATTCAAGCACTTTTTAAGAACAAGTCATTTTTCAAGTATGTTTCTTCTTACACCATTCAATAATAATGGTCTTCAACAAAGAGTGCTGCAGTCCCAATATACAAAGGTAGGACGTTTTATGTTCTCCACAGGCAAACCATTTGGCGATTTCACTATCAGGAAACATCTCTTTCATAGGTTACCCGATACTTAATTCGAGTGGAGGTTTAATTCTTCTACTTTTTACCATGAATTTAGTCATTTGATCATTTTCAAGCACATTTTTGACAAATTCAAGCACTTTTTAAGGACTTTTTAGGAGAAGGATCAAAATCAAGCACTTTTACGCACTATTTTTTGTTTTTTAAACTCTTTTCAAGAAACAGGCTCAAATTTAAGCACTTTTCAAGACTGTGCAACTGTGCAACCCTGTTGGACAGACTTTAACAATATTTCAGTCATATCTAGGCGATCATACCACCTGACAATGGATATCTGTCTTTTCTCTCACCATTATCAAGGGTTGTTGTCTTTTTTTATTCAGAAATAGGGGCCAATATTGGACCCTTCCTTTCCACTACAGGAATATTTCCCACCAATATTGCAATTTACCCCCATAAATCAATGTTACAACATTTACAAGGTTCTACCATTGGACCCATGGGAGTATTTATGCTATTAATCAAAGAACTTTGATTAACAGCTTATAAACTGATTCTAAAATCCTTTAACTTTGTGTTATTGATATATATTATCAAGCATTTACAGAAGACAAAAAAATATTCAACTGAAGATTTTTCCACCATAGCAACTTGTTTGACATTGTGGCACATTTTCCCAAAAGTAGGGGCCCCTAGCCCATGATTCCCTTATCCACAAAAAGAATCCCTGATTACAGGGTTCCCACGACTTTCTGCTTGCGAAAATCCAGACTTTTTCGAGGAAAAATAAAATCCAAAGAGTTTAGCCAAAAATGACAAAATGGATGTTTTTCAAGACAGAATTTGTGTATTATATAGCTCAGAAAATATTGAGACAAAAGGAGAAACTGCTGGTTATCAGCAGTTTCTTCATTTGTTTCAATGTTTTCCCAAGCCATTTCTATTTGAGATGTCAAATCCCTGCCTTGTTTGGGAAAGAGTTAAATGAAATCATTACCTCTCTGGTAATCTTGCCCTTGCCCCTGCCCCGGGCCGCCTGATTGCATCCCCGAACCTCTCATGTGGGGAGGGACGTAAGACGACCCGCCATCTGACTGTGGGGGACCTGTAAAACAGTTTTAGCATAAAGCCTTTCCCAAACAGCAAAATTTTAGGGTGACCCACTTCAAAAACTGCCACAAATGACAAAATGGAAGTTATCTTATTGATAGAATTTGAGCAAAGTATGGCATTAAAAATATTGAGACAAAAGGAGAAACTGCTGGTTATCAGCAGTTTCTTCTTTTGTGCAATGTTTTCCCAAGCCTATTCAATTAGGGACATCAAAACCAGGTCTTATTTGGGAAAGGGTTAAGGTAGTCCACCCCTACAGAGATTCGGGCAACATGAAAATTATTCGGCCGACGTAAAGTTCTGCGTTGGAAGGTTCCACTGCTGCAGGTTTACGATATCGCCAAGATAGTTTGGACAGATCATACGTAACAAATATTTACAATGTCGCACAAAACATTCCGACATTGCAATCTCATATCTCAATATGGGTGGACTACCTTAACCCTTTCCCAAACAACAAAAATTTAGGGTGGTGCAATTTAAAAACTGCCACAAATAACAACATGGAAGTTATTAAAGATAGGATTGGTGTAAAATATGGCATAGAAAATATTGAGACAAAAGGAGAAACTGCTGGTAATCAGCAGTTTCTTCTTTTGCCTCAATGTTTTCCCAAGCAATTTCTATTAGGGACGTCAAAAGCAGGTCTTGTTTGGGAAAGGGTTAAATAAAATACACTTCTTTAGAGGCTAATAAATACATTGCTCAGTGAGGGTTTTTTTGTTTTGTCTTTGAACTTAATTTTGTTTTGTTATTTGTGTTGTTTGGGGGAGGCGGAGTTGGGGAGGAGGGATTGACACAAATTACCGGTAGTACTTACTGCCATAATCACTGCGACCTCTAGCTCCACCTGGACCTCCTCCCTGTGGTTGGCCCTGATTGATTGCCAGACCAGCAAACTGGAAAATACAGCATAGATCTACATGTTTACATGTGGGTATGTACCGTTAACCCTTTACTAAATGATAATTTTATACTGCTCCAAATTCAATTCAAAGATGTTGCAGACAACAATTTAAAGTGAATGTACTTTTACAAAGATTGGTCATTTTCGGTAGAAAACATTGTGGGAAATGAAGAAATTGCTTGTTCTTCATTTTCCACAATGTTTTCCAAAGCCATTAGCTTTTAGGGAGTCAAATATGAAAGTTAAACTAGCATGCACTTGTATTAATTTATTTGCGTACATTACGTATGTTCTAGCATGAATGGGAATGCTGACACAAGGGCGGATCCAGGATTTTTTTCCAGGGGGGGTCCAAGCCCAAAATTTTTTCCAGGGGGGTCCAAGCCCAAATTATGGCTTAAAATGTAGTAAATATGTAATGTTACACTAAATTTATATAGTCAAAATTCAATTTTCAGCCAATTCCAGGGGGGGTCCGGACCCCCCGACCCCCCTCTAGATCCGCCCATGCTGACAAGACATACCTCTGGTATGCGGGGCGCAATAAATCTTATGCTTTATTTTTGGCTAATTAATGACAGGGGCATCATGGGGCACTGCTGTCCCTAGTTGCAATTATGTAACCGAAACCTTTTTGACTTTTGATCTGGGTTTCGGTTAAAATTCCTTCCTATTTGTTGCAATGGAGCAGGGCCGCGTTTTACTAACATATATTTTTGCAAAAACCTTGTAACAACACATCTGATTGAAAGAGAAATAATAACAGTAATTATTCGGCCAATCAGATGTGTTGTTGTTTCAAAAATGTTCGTAAGTTTGTTAGTAAAACGGGCCCCAGGTGCTGGAATGATTCATTCCAGCAAGTTTAGCATAGTCAAACTTCAAAATAAAGCTATGGAATGTAGTAAGAATGTTACCGGACAACAGGTTAGCCATTTTTCTGTCAATCCAGCATAGTTTTATGTTCAGATCACTTTCAAATAAAGTTCAATTTAATTTTGAAGCGGAGTACCGACCCATTTTATACTACCGAGCCTTGAATTTTCCGTTGAAAAAAAAAAATTTAAACAATTCTTGTTGATACTATTTAACTGAATTTGTGACAGAATGTTTGTATGGGATTTACAACTGAATAGATATGTTGGTATTCAAAAATTTATGCAAGAAAATGTGTTTCCCCGTTTTTGTCTTGCTCCATAGAATCAGTCGGGATGACGTCATAGCCTCACTTTCATTTTTTCATCGAGGGTACAACCTCGGTCTTTATCGTTACGGGATACCAACTTTGAGGCAGATTATTTCAAAAATCCATCGTTAAAATTCATAAACAAAACTCTTTCTTTAAAGAATGTGATTTAAACTTTCTAACTACCAACGCATTTTTAATAATCAGGCGTAGTGGTCGAGATATTAATGCTGAAAGTTGGTTATGCTTCACCTCCACCGAATGAGTGCAGGTCTGCTGACGACGTTTTTGATTGGCTGAAAGAATTGTGCCGACCGATTCAATGGAAGGAAGAGGGTGGACTCGTAGCTTCAATACAGTACCTAGCTGCGATATCGTAGCCACAAACTTGATGATGGGTATTGGGTTGTGGCTACGATTCCACCCTATTCCTTCTTGTGGAGCAAGACAAAAGGGTGGAGAACACCTTTTCTTGCATAAATTTTTGAATACTCACATATCTAATCAGATGTGTATCCCATAAAAAGATATTCCATGGCACAAATTCAGTTAAAAAGTATCCACAAGAATTTTGATCAATTATTTCTACCAACGGAAAATTCCCAAAATTCAAGTCTCAGTAGAATAAAATGGGTGGGTACTCCGCTTCAAAATTGAACTGAACTTTATTTGAAAGTGATTTCAATATAAATCTATGCTGGATTGACAGAAAAATAGTTAACCTGTTGTCAGGTAACATTTTTACTACATTCCATAGCTTTATCTTGAAGTTTGACTATGCTAAACTTTCACTTCCGGTTCACGTGACATGGAGTGAGGACGACTTGGAAAGACAGGAGGACAACTTTTTGAAAATCCACCGAATTTAACGACGAGGAGGAGTCATCCAGACGAATAAATATGCTTCATCGATAGAAGAGACATCCATTCACCAAACAGAGAATTATTTTTCTATTTGGGGAGGGTCCTCGGGGATATTTTTCAACTTGAAAATTTTTCCAATCTGAAGAGATATTTTCGTCTGATGGTCGCCATTTTTCTTATTTTTTCAAAAGTTTGGAAATTATTTCTGACATAATTAACTGTTATTAGCAGTCTCTACAGAATGAAATAAACTGAAATAATTATTGAACTTGTAGAATTTATGCAGGAATGACCATGTAGAGAAATAATGTAAGAAAAGAAGAAAATGGAAAATCGTAAATTTCAGTAAATTGACTGTGCAAACTTTTGTATTCTTTTGGTAAAAGTGATTTTCATATCGTTTATAGGCTAAGTTTAGGATTATTTAAAGAAATAAATGTGAAATTTGAAATGAATAAAGCTATTGCTAAATAGTCTTATCGACAAACATGAATTAATTAATAGAGTTGGTCTTTTGCCTTTCCAAGTGGCCCTTAGCTTTGTTGGGACCACCATTGCAATCAAGTAGATTGTCATTGCATCTATTATTGTCAACATAATCGTTAGATAAACGAAAATGTGAAAATGGTAGACTCATGTAAATATGTGTAAATAAAAAATTGTTCAATTTTTTCAAGTAGATTGAATAATTGAGTGGTGTAATCACAGGGAAGAAAAAACATTTAGAAAACTGAGAGTAGTAAAATAGGTTTTTGTTTTTGTTTACATTGTTAAAAACATAAACTCCCAAACTCAAGATGTAACCATCAACACAAATAAGATTACTATTGTGTACTATTAGTGTGGCTGACTGCAGTACCTAATAGATCCATTTATTGTGTTTTGTGAACATTCATATAAGATAAACAAACTTATAAACGAGAAACTCGTCAATTTCAACAATATAGCTGATGGTTGCCTGTTCTGCCCTGAGATAAATGTTCTATTAGTATATATAAAAATAGAAATGAAACTCTAGAATAAAAATATTAATTCTAATGCTTTGGTTAGCACGGGTGTGGCTGACTGCAGTACCCTGTGTATGATCAAATACAGCAAATTATAACTGTCATTTAACTTAAACTGTAAGATAAAATATTTTCAAATAATTATTATCAAATTTAATATCATTCTTTTAGATATCTTTTCCACGTGAACTCATGGAAAAATTTCAAGTTAGGCAAATAGAAGATTTCTTAGATAAAAGTAAAAGAAAGGCTTGGTTGCCGAAGTACGAAAGGCTTGTCATTTTAAGTGATAGTAAGGGAAGTTATCTTAAAACTGAATTAGAATCCCTAACACATGACATCGAAATTGTTTGGTGGACACAAAGTGGGAGGAATACTCAAGGTGGTGTAAAGTACTTATTAGACAACATCCATCATTTAAGGAACAAACACACTATCGTGCTATTTTGGCACTTTACGTGTGACGTTACAAGGAAAGAAGACAAATTTATTTTTCCAAGATTTGAAAACTCGGATGACCTAATTTCTGCACTAAATCCACATATCGACACATTAAAACTTGTGCATCAACAGGAAAACAGGATTGACATAGGTATCCTGGAAATTCCTCCAATTTTCACTAAATCGTGGAACTCATTAAAAAAGTACCCAAATTCTGAGAGAATCGATGACCGAAATCTGCATGAGCAAATCAAAGACCTGAATACACATATTATCAATGCTAACACAGAATTGGGTTATACTTCACCTAGATTTCAGTGTGATTTAATATATACTAGACAGCCGAAAAATAGATCAAGGAACAATAACTTAGCCAGAGCTACCTTTACACCTATATTACTAAAAGACGGTGTACACCCGATAGGAGTGGTTGCAAAAAAGTGGCTTCTCAAAATATACATGTCAATTTCAGATCCAGATAATTAGGTTACTCAACAAAGGTTGTGATCAGAGCAACTGGGTGTGTGGCTGACTGCAGTACCGTCCTAAGCTCTATCACATTCAATTTATAAGAATACACAAGATTTAAAAAACTTCATAGTAATCATGGCTAATAGCACTAGCACAAATAAAGGTACTCCTTATATAGACTTCACACAAAAATTTAAGGAAAGAGAAACACCAAAACACAGTACACCAAAAAAACTAAGTATTGGAGCAGAAGGAATAGAGTGGGACTCTAAGAAAAGAAAATTAAAATCTAGCCCAGAAATTGCAGCAACACAATGCAGTAAATGCGATGATGACTTAACAAAATATTCAATTAAATGTCAGAATTGTAACTTGAAATTCTGTTATATTTGTGCAAATATCAGTAAAAAAGCAATAGATTTAATCCTCTCAAATGAATTACCGGATTATGACTTTGTTTGTAAACCTTGCAAAAGGACTTTACCATATTTATCAAATATAAATGAAAATGTAAAAGCAATGGTGGAAAACCAAAACAAAAGAGTAGCGGAACTAGAAAATAGAGTAAGCAACATAGAACAGGGTAACACCGTAATTATAGAGGAAAGTGTGGAGAAAATAGAGGCTAGCGTTATGAACAAGATAGAAGGTAGAATTACTGGGTTGATAGATGATAGAAATAAGGAGTATATGGACAGAAGAAGAAGAGAGCTTAACATAGTAATCTTCAACCTGAAAGAAGGACACTCCAAGGAGGGCCTCGACAATAAAAGATTTGATGAAGAACGAATAGCACTTATTGCTAGGGAATTTGGAATAGATGAACTTAAAATAGAGACAAGTTACAGACTAGGGAAAAAAGCTGACAATAATAAAGATAGAGTTCTTAAGATGATTCTTAAAGATAGAAGAGAGCGAAAGACACTATTAGAGAATTCCAAACACATAGAGGCAAGACTCGAAGGGAGTTTAAGTAAAGTGGTGATTGCAAAAGACCTAACCCCTGACCAAAGAACAGAAAGAAAGCTAAAGAAACTCCAATTAGTGGAAAGAGATAAAGCCGAAAAAATACCTAAAAATCAGCCACAGAGTAAAGCCTCAAATGACGCCAACCATGAAAACGGTGTGGAGAACCCATTTCAAGAAAAAACAATTGTAGATGGTGAACCTGTTCATGGTGAGGACGAAGCTATGGACTCAACCATAATAGTGGACCATATTGGTATGAACCCAAGATTCCCCGACGTAAGCTCAATAGAGGATAGGACGGTTATTGGAGGTATTCCACAACAAACACAAAAAAATGTACAGGTGGAGCGAGATTAATAGGTGTTTTAACCCTAACTTAAAGGGAAACTTTTACAAGAAAAATGAAATAAATGTACAGAAGGTCACTAAAAAATCTAATGAATCTAACCGTATTGACTTAAATAACATTAAAATACTATATACAAATGCTGATAGTCTAAGCAAAGACAAAATGCAAGAGATTGGTACTATAGTAAACAATGAGGAAATTGACATCTTGGCTATAACAGAAGTATATCCCAAAAATAAACTCTTTGAAATTAATGTTGAAGTAATCTACAAAATTGACGGGTATAATTTACACATTAATGAAGAAGGTGGGAGAGGCGTGGCGATCTATACCAAGCACAACTTACTAGTAGACAGAGTGGAAAACCAAGAACTCACATGCAAGGACGCAGTATGGCTAAAATGTAAAATGAAAAATAATGATGCATTATACATAGGATGTATATATAGAAGTCCAAACAGTGGAACGGATGAAGTAAACCAAATTCTGAATGACATAGAACAAATTGAAAAGTTTAATCCCACTGACATACTGATAATGGGTGATTTCAACTTCAGAGACATAGACTGGTCAAGTTATAGTTCTAAAAAGCAATGTAACCATCCAGAGCATATATTTGTTGAAGGAATTAAGGACCACTTTCTATACCAACATGTAACTGAGGCAACTAGATTCAGAATCAACAACACCCCATCCATACTAGACCTGATCTTAAGTAAAGAAGAAAACACAATCAACAATCTCCAATATAGACCGTCTATTGGTAAAAGTGACCATGTCGTACTAACATTTGACGTTGATGGTATAGAGACAAATACTCAAAAAACAAGCACACGCCTAGCCTACAATAAAGGTAGATATAGAGAGATCAATGAAGAATTACAATCTTATCTCGAGAATTTAAGTGTCAATGATGATGGTGGAATCCATGACAATTGTGAAAATTTTAAAGATAAAATTTCCAAAGTAAAAGATAAATACATACCAAAAACAACTATTACCAAAAGTCAAAGGAGATCCACAATCAGCAAAGAGGCAGTTAAAGCAACCAGAGAAAAACATAAGAAATGGAAAAAGTACCTACAGAACAAAAACCTAATCACATTTGAAGACTACAAAATAGCACGAAATAATGTTACACGAGAAATAAGAAGAAGCAAATACATGAAAGAATCCTCCATTGCAGAAGACATCAAAAACAATCCTAAAAAATTTTGGAAGTATGTGAATGACAAAACTAAATACAAAAGTGGAATAACATCCCTGGAAATAAATGGTGAAATTGTAAAAGACAGTAACAGGATAGCTGAGCGCCTGAATGATCACTTTTGTTCCGTATTTACTATAGAGGACCATCCAATACCAGATCCAGAGACAATAACAAACACAGAACTGACTGACGTGGAAATCAAATTAGAAGAAATAACAAAGTGTATAAATGATCTAAATACCAATAAATCCCAAGGACCTGACGAGATACATCCAAAATTAGTCAAAGAATGCAGTGTTCCAATTAGCAAGATATTGCTGAAGATGTACACCATGAGTCTGGACCAAGGGATATTACCTGATGAATGGAAACATGCTAACGTTACCCCTATATTCAAAAGTGGGTCCAAAAAATTAGCTGAAAATTACAGGCCTATCAGCGTTACTTCGATAATATGTAGAATCCTAGAAAGAATAATAAAGAAGGCAATCATGAACTATCTAGAAGAGAACAATCTCATCTCAACATGTCAACATGGTTTTAGGCAAGGAAAATCCTGTATTACTCAGTTATTGGAGTGTATGGAAGATTGGTGCGATGCCTTGGACAACGGCAAAGAACTTGATATAGTATACTTGGACTTTAAGGCGGCCTTTGACAAGGTACCACACCAAAGACTTTTAAAGAAGGTAGAGAGCCTTGGTATTAAAGGAAAAATTCTGCAATGGATACGTAACTTTTTGACTGATAGGTACCAACGAGTTATAGTTGACAACTCAAGCTCAGAATGGAGGAGAGTAACCAGTGGTGTCCCTCAAGGGAGTGTACTTGGACCTGTTCTATTTATCATATTTATAAATGACCTTCCTGACAAAATTGATATTCCATGTAAAATGTTTGCAGATGACACCAAAATCTACAACAAAATATCCCAACCAGAAGACGAAGAACAACTACAAAGTGGTATTTTTCAAGCTTGTGAATGGGCCAACAAATGGCAAATGACATTTAATGTAAAAAAGTGTAAAACTATGCATATTGGTCAAAATGAACCAAACGAGTTTTTTATGAAAGACAATAATAATACTGTACACAAGCTAACACTTGTTAACCAAGAAAAAGATTTAGGTGTCACATTTGATAATAAACTGAAATTTGATGAACACATAAGACTCAAGGTCAATATAGCCAACAGGAATCTAGGCATCATCTATAGAAAATTCAACTTCTTAAATAAATCTATGTTTCTAAACCTATACAAAGCATTGGTAAGGCCGCACCTAGAATATGGCTCGGTCATATGGAACCCAAATTTGAAGAACTTAAAGGTACAAATTGAAAATGTCCAGAGAAGGGCGACTAGAATTCTTAAAAGTCTAAAAAACAAAACAAACAATTACAGAGAAAGGCTATTGGCATTGGGATTGCCAAGCTTAGAATATAGGCGCATAAGGAATGATCTTTTACAGGTATACAGAATTTTCAAGAAAATAGATAAGATGCCTAGAGAATTGTTCCAAAAGCAGGGTAGAACAGGCACCCGGGGACACAGTATGAAATTGAGCAAAAAGAGAACAAATACAGATAAATTCAAATTTTGTTTCTTTAACAGAATCATCAATGAATGGAATGCACTCCCGAACTCAGTAGTGGAGGCACCATCATTGAACTCATTTAAAAGAAGACTAAATAAGCTGTGGATTAAAGACTGTAAATTTAATCCTAGCTGTTATCAAGCATATCAGTAAATACATTCTGTTATATTAATGTCACTCTGTATAAGGTATATTCGTTTAGAGAATATGTTGTTCATGTGGGTACATAATATTTCCATAAAAAATAGCATTACCATTAATAATAACAGTATGAGAACACTAAGAAAAATAATAAGAACAAGATATAAATAAATTTTTTTAGGGGTTACAAGATTTTCAATATAAAATCTACAATATTTAAATATTTCATATTTAAGGCAATATAACATTAGGCAAGATTTTAAGACTGGGGAAGGGTTAAGTTAGGATAGAGGTTAAGTTAAGATAAGGACAGCAGGAAAAAGGACACAGACAGACGAACCGGAAGTCGCGAAAACGTAAGTTTAAGACTAAAGAAGAGGAACATATAATAATATTCAACAATAAAATTGGAGGAAGAGGGAAAACGAAAAAAATGGGCCTTTTAGAAGTGGAAATCGCTTATACAGCTGCAAGCCAGCTGTATCCGGCCGGTATACAGACGTTTCGTACCATAACCATTTCGTACCATAATATAATTGGTCATTTCGTACCATACTTTGGTCATTTCGTACCATACGTTGGTCATTTCGTACCATTTACGTACCACATAATTTAAGTACTAGATAAAAGTATTTAAGTACTAGAAAAAATAGAAAAAAGGATAAAATGACCAAAATACGAAATTTGTATCATTTTGGCGTAGAAGATGACTTTGACCAACATGTACCACGCAATGTGAAGGTTTGATTTAAATGTTAATTGGTTGTTTGTATCATTGATTGTAACACCTTTAATGAGTTAATTTCTGAGTCAATTAATCAATTATGAATTAAAGTATACAGACAAACAGTCAATTATCACTTAATGGTGATTGATCGTTAAAACGGTTGTTAAGGTTGTGTGGTAGAATGGTGTACGTGAGTGATGAGTGAGTGAGCTGGTGAATTGCTAGAGAAAGTGATCAGATTGGTAAAATATCGAGACAAGAGAAGAACATGCTAATAACCAACATGTTCTCCTTTAGCCTTAATATTTAATAATGTATATTCATTTTTGTACTGTACTGCAATTTTACTTACTTGTACGTTATCATTACGATAGCAGCTCAATATTATATGATTTAGCCCGTTCGGCAATAAGTGTTTATGACGTCCCTGATAGAAAATGCTTGGGAAAACAGAGGGAAAAGAGAATAAAATGCCGATAATCAGCAATTTCTCCTTTTACCTCAACCTTTTCTGTATCAAATTTTGCACAAATTAGGTGTCAAATCCGTTCCTTGACAAAATTCAATTTGTTGTCTGCAATGTTCAGCTTTCCACCATAATTTTCACCGTTTGGAAAAGGATATGTTACGACCTAGGTTAAAATATCAGATAAGGAAATATCTATTCAAAAGAAGAAAATGTCCAACATTTCACCCCTTTGCATAAATATTTTCAGGCTATTATGTACATAAAAAATCCATTTCAGTTGTATTATAATATGTTACATATTTGTACGATGCTCGTTGATAGTAATAATTTATTTTATGATTAAAATTCAATATAATAGCATCTAATTTTTGTTTTCTTTCGCAAATATTCTATCAGATATGATATTTGACAAAATATATCAATGGCACGAAGTTTAAAAATTATGGTACGAAATGACCAAAATATGGTACGAAATGACCAAATTATGGTACGAAATGACCAAAAAATGGTACGAAATGACTGGTACGAAATGGCTATGGTACGAAATGACCATAATTCTATCCGGCCTCTACAACTATATGAACTATATGAACATAAACTTGCTGGAATGAATCATTCCAGCACCTGCTCCATTGCAATGAATAGGAAGGAATTGTAACCGAAAACCAGATCAAAATTCAAAAAGGTTTCGGTTACATTATTGCAACTATACAGTACCCATCATCAAGTTTGTGGCTAAGATATAGCAGCTCTGCTGTCCCCCACACCCTGCTTTTTTCTTGACAGTTTTTTGCAATTTCTCTACATTAGTTTCTATTTTTAACCCAAACTCCAACATTACCCTTATAAAATAGCATAGGACAGAAATTGCGCCCGGAGACTAGCCAAATTTTTCACTTTCAGACCTTGTGACACGTCAGTCTCAGACCGAAATAACTTTTTCTAAACTTTCGGGATGTCTGGTTTGATCTACTAAAATTGTCTACACAAGTTAACTGCCGTTCCTATGTTTGTGATTTCGATTTTCTTAAATTTAAGGACATTTGATTTCATTTTAATTTCCGGGACGAGGCGTCGGCCATTTCTCAAAATCCGGCGTGTCGCCCGTAAATTGAACTGGCACATCAGGACAAGTACAATAGAGCGATCGAAAGAATGCCTTTCAAATACAGGCTGGGTATACCTGCTGCTCTAGTCCTCCATTTTTGTAGTCTATAGGCATATTATACACTGGAAACAAATAATTTTGTTGGTGTCGTTGTCGGGAGTTCTTTGATGTTCTCCGGTCATGGACAAAAGAACATCTGCGCATGCGTCAAAAATAACTTCCGTTAAAATGCAAGTACTCAGAGTACTCGTGTACCGACTGCGACGCACACTAGTCAATCTGATTAATTAAACCGTTACTGCAAAGTGACGCCTTTTGACTCCCTCACAAGAAAAGGCTTTGGAAAACAATGTGGAAAATGAAGAAATTGCTTGTGACGAGCAATTGACCAAACGCCAATCGACAGATCGCTCCGCCTAACATAGAATTTAAGGCAAACAATGTGCATGTGGTCGGTAATAGGGAACGATTTTATCCAGTTAATCCTGACTTAAATTCGGACAAACAAAGTAGTATTTCGTAGTTGTTGTTATAAAATCTCGTAACTACGGCTTTATTTAAGACGTAGTTACGAGATTTTATAACAACACCGACGCGGTTTATCAAAACATAACTGTGAACCTAGTCTATTGTTAGCACAAAATTCTTTGCCATAGGTATGTCGATTGTTTTGATTGTCAGTCGATAAATCGATACAAAACCACGTGCAACGATGAACAATTGGGGCATAACATTTTTGTGATCGTCCATTGGCTAATCGATGTTTTTAATTGACAGTCGGCGTTTGGTCAATTTCTTCATTTCCCACAACGTTTTCCACCCTAAACCACCAACAAATGTAAAATTCCATGCATCTCAATATCGTCGTCTGCAATATCTTTGAATTTGGAACAGTCTACAATTTTGCCGTCTGGTAATGGGTTAAAATCCATGTTAATTTACAATAACATCTGAGGCGCTCTCGATAGGGGTAATCTTCTGTGACTCATGGAAAACCCCAAATCGGTTATCCCTTTATTAACCCATTACCAAACGATAACATTTTAGGGTTGTCCAAACTAAAGATTATGCAGACAACAATTTCAAGTGAATGGAATTTTTAATCATTTGACCTTTTTTTTATGGAAAACATTGTGGGAAATAAAGAAATTGCTTGTCACAAGTAATTTCTTCATTTTCCATTATGTTTTCCATGGCCATTATTTTGTGGGGAGACAAAAAGAGTCATTATGTGGTAATGGGTTAATTAAGTTAAACGGCCCAAATTTAGAGTGATTGAAATTAAAAGCTGCACTACAGGTGACAAAATTTGGACAAGACACTTAACTCTCTCCCAAACAAGACCTGGTTTTGACGTCCCTATTAGAAAAGGCTTGGGAAAACATTGAGACAAAAGAAGAAACTGCTGATAACCAGCAGTTTCTCCTTTTGTCTCAATATTTTCTGTGCTATTTTGTACACCAATCCTTTCTATTGACTTCAAAATTGTTGTCTGCAACGCCTTTCAAATTAGAAAAGTCCAAAATCATGTCGTTTGGGAAAGGGTTAATTGTCAGCCCCAGTCAACTCAGTTGTTGAAATGGGTAGCAGTGAGGTAAAACTTACTGTCTCTTCGGTCTCATCTTTTCTCATCCGTGCGTATTTCCGAGTAACAGATTCGCCTTGTTTGATTCGCGTTGTTTCATTGCACTTCACTGTAAATAGGGCACTATATAATTATGGCCTACATAAAACAGATTAGCACAGTCTCATCGGATTCTATATACACTAGCAAAGCTAGCGTTGCCCCGAGAACAAGCGGGGGGAAATTATCTGTATAAACAAACAAACAACGGGTGTGAATAAATTGCAGCATTGAAAATATTGAAACAAAAAGAGGAAATGCTGATAATAAGGCCTAAAATCATTTTCTTCTTTTGTCTCAATATTTTCCCAAGCAGTTTTTAATAGGGACGTCATAATCATAGGCACTTGGATTGATGAATTTAACAACTTACAAATTATACAGTCCTATATAATATAAATTCTTTATTTATATTAGGCTATGCAGGACATTTTTTAAGTTGTCAAATTCATGAATTCAAGTGCCCATGGTCATTAATCAGGTCCTGTTATGGGAAGGGATATATTAACTCTAACCAATTAGCCTAGATCTTTTTGTTATATAGGCCTATGATTAATCATCACTGGTGGTGAACTCGGCCAAAGCGAGGGACGTTTTTCGCTACAACAAGGTAGGTCTACAGATATTTTGCATTTAAATGTGAGTTTAAATATCTGATTGGATAGTTTTTCTAATAACAATGAATTTGTTCTAAAAATAGACCGGGTTTAACGATATGTATTGACAAACCGTCTGTGTTGTTATAAAATTTCGTAACTACGGCTTTAGTTACGATATTTTATAACAACATCGACGGAATACAGGGTGTCCCAAAATATGTGTCCCCATTTTAAACATCTATAAAATTGACAAATATTGTCACCGAGTAAAATCAATTACATAGGTTTGAAGGGGACATGATGAAGTTTTGTTTTATATATAGAACATCCATATTTCTTGCCTTAATATATTTAACAACACGCTCTATGGAATTTATCATTTTTTAACTTATTTGTTAAATGACGTCAACGACGTCATCTTTAAAAAATACTTCTTCTCTTTCTCCCATTGAGTACTGATCAAGTAATTTGTAATTATTAAGTATTCAATGACTGTATGCGCCATAATGAAGGTCTTTCTACTTATAAGAAAGTAATTTTAAGATTAATGATTTTCTTTTACTTTAAAATAAAAAGAAAAGTTATCGCAAACCCTTCCTTTAGTCGCTTCTAATTCATTGTAATGACTTGCACTGCATCATTGATGTTGTGAAATTGTTGGGTCTTAAAAGGAAAAAAATCACCCTTTTACGACACCCCTTGCAGGGGTCTCTTGTGCACGAATAGGAATGATACTTTCAATACTTTTCACAATATGTAAATGCACTGTTCAAATGTTTGTCTCTGCAAAAAAGCCCCCTTTCGAAAGGTCCTTTGCCATCACCAGAATTCTAAATGAAACAACAACTTTCCTCACTTCGAACACTAGTTTTTTTGATTAATTTTACCCCTTCAAAATTGAATGATGATAAGACGTACATTGCATCTATCTTAAGCATAATAGTCGTGGAAGACAAAATCAAGTTGTCGTGTCGTGATAGTGATCGGACGTGTGTTTTGTCGTCTCTGGAATTTATCAAAATTTCGCATGGAAATCACAAAATAATGGAATAATTTTTATACTGGGACACTTATGATGATGTGGACTAACAGATGAGTAGAAAACATTTTCATTATAATACATGATGTACGAGATATTAATGAAAAATGCAAAGACAATAGGCGATCATTGTTCACCATAAAGTCTCGATTGCCTCTGGCGAAAACAGCTATTCAGTATAAACCCATTGTGAATGGATTGGTGTTAAAACGGCTTAACTAACAATACACCGAACCGAACTTAAAATATAATGTCCCCAATAACTGTACGCTAAAACTGAATAGTTGAACTGTACGAAAGAAACTGAATAGTTGAAGTGTACAAAAACCTGATCACTTGCGATGGAGCCTCACTTAACGGAACTCGAACCGCTGACTATTGATGACAGTACTTATGTAAAAGTACCATATGTTCCGTCCCCAATATCACCAATGATGAACTCGAATAGACCCATAACCAGTACAGACCCGGCATATACCGATCTGATGGAATATAATCGTCTACAAGACCTAGTGAAGGACCTTCCTAGTGACCTGTTCGTAGATCGACTACTAGTGGATTATGATTATTCCACTGATAAACTCGAAAAAACAAGACTGATGCTGTTTGAAATGCTTCGTTGCTCTGATGGATTCCCATTTGGTGAAACTTGTGATATCAAACGCAGAGTTATGACTCGATCTAAATCCGGTGAATCTGTTGCTGTCAAACTAGCAAATGATGTACATGCGCTTGTGATAGCTGCGGAAGGTGGAGACTTCCTGTCAATAAAGGAAATGATTAGCGTGTCTAAAAAGGCGCCCCGGTCGATATCTGCCTCTGCACCACAAACAAAAGGCATTGAACCGAGATATAATTGTCAGTGTTCCGCGGAAATAGCAATATTACGGGAAGCTATAAATGCCATGAAAGCTGATATCTTGATGCTAAAACAAAAGCAAATCGCATCGGAAAGTGCAAGAAATACACTAGAAGTCAAAACAATGGAATGCATCAGTGATTTGAGAAAGGATGTAGAATATACCCAGTGTCCGCTTACAAAAGACGTAAGAGATATAAAAACATCTATTACAAGCCTGGAGTTAAATCTTAATCAGACTAACTACAAATCCCTACAAACAGACACGTACGTCACAGAAATGAAACAAAATATATTGGTGTTAAACAACACCATTGAAATGATGCAGGAATCTATACCAAATATCAATGGACAAGTTTCTATTCGTCAACTTAACACGATTAACCTAGAGACAAATACAAATCAACTTGATTCAGCTTTAATAGAAGTACCAATAAGCGATAACCAAGTAAACACAGAGACTAGTGACGTTACACATCATCAACCAAGTCAGTCAAAAACACCAAGCAACGTTTTGGTTGACGTACAAAGTCCGTCCGTTATCAACCCTGACACGGGGAATCATACACCAGTATCGGAAATAACCACTGACAAAGACATGGAAAATGACCGTACCTTTGGTAATATACAAATACCAACACTAATAACAAATAGATTTACTAGGGATAAACCGACACGACGCGTATCCCATAAACAGAACGGAAAAACATACATCGGCCGAAAGGTAAACTTTTCCATCATTAACAAAGAGCTAGAAGCATCTAGACGTCGTAGTGAAAAACGTGATCGATTGAAAGCTGGCTACAGACCGCCTCCGGAAGCAGTCACCAATGATGATACAGATGGCTTTGAACTTCACGTTAAACGTAAAATAAAAACGTATTTCGTTGGAGGGTTACTTCCGTCGATTACAGAGACGTTGATATCGAATTAGGGCCTACGTAGAAGAACGTGGTTTATCAGTATCATCCGTTACTCTCAAACGCAACTACCGATACAATAAAGCTACCGCGTGCGTAAAAGTTAAAGATTCAGAAAACGTTGAAACCCTCGTAGATGACCCATACTTTTGGCCCGCGAGAGTTATATGCCGTCCATGGCGACCTAGGACTCAGAACAATACAAACAAATATAACAGGACAGTGCCTGAATACCGAGAGTACAACAACAAACGCAACAACGAATACAACAGTGAATACAACAACGAATTCAACAACGAACACAACAACGAATACGACAATGAATTCAACAACGAATACAACCCCTGGGATCAGAATCGATTCTCGGTATTAAGTTACGAGAATGAAGTTGAATAATAAAATAAACGTTAAAATGGAAATGAACAATAAACTCAAATGTGCAACTTGGAACGCAACAGGTATCATGTCCAGCTCCAGCTACCTGTGTCAATTCCTTGATAATAACAATGTAGACTTCTGCGGTCTTAGTGAACATTGGTTATACCGCCACAATTTACACTTTCTAAGCTCAATAAATGGAGCCTATGACAATTACGCTGTTTCAGATCCAGATCTTGATTTTTCTTCGAATAGGAAGGTTGGAAAAGGTGGACTGTGTATTTTCTGGAAAAAATCATTAAGTAACCAAGTAGTGCCGTTACCGCTGAAATGTAAGAGTATGATAGGAATACAGTATAGATATAAACCAGGGCAATATTACTATATCTTCCAAATCTACTTACCTTGCTCTAACCACTCATTACGTGCTTATAAGTCAAATCTAGAGGAAATAGAGAATACGCTAAACTACTATAAGGGCAACGGGCATATTATTGTGATGGGTGACTTTAATACAGAACTACCAAGATCACAAGAAACAGATTGCACACGTACAGACTCGAGAAGCAAAGTTATGTGCGAATTTCTATCAGAATTGGACCTAGTACCAATTAATTGTCTCCCTTTTTGCGAGGGCCCGTCATTCACAAATGTACCATACAATGGTGCACGAGAAACACTTATTGACTACATTTTGTTTCCAGCTTCGAACATAAAAGCGGTGAATAAGTGTAGCGTATATGACGATCATTCGCTTAATGTATCTACCCACCGCCCAGTGTCGTGTGTAATCAACTGTACGTCAGATACAAACATACAAAAAGACAAAACTGACGCAATCATATGGAAAAATATTAATACTAAGTGTATTTCGAAATATTCACAATACATAGAAAACAATATGTCTCTCAAGGCATTAAATGACTACGAAATTGTGGAAATTAGCCAAATAGACTATTTCTATGAAAAACTATTGAAAATACTAAAAGAAGCAACGTCTAAGTGTATACCGAAAGCAAAATATAAGCCATATATACGCCCATATTGGACTGAAACTTTATCAACGTTGCATAATGAAGTGAAAGCATCTAGGTTTAAATGGGTGTCAGAAAATAAACCGCGCGAAAACAGTGATTCGTTTCTACAATATAAAAAAGCCAAACGAGATTTTCGTCGCGCACATAGACATATCGTTTCCAAGTATATAGAAAAAATAGAGGAAGAAATCGACAAAACAGTTGAAACCGACAGCTGTGCTTTTTGGAAAATGGTTAATAAAAAGCGAAAGCCGAAAAATCAACCACAATTAGAAATGACTTTTAATAATACAAAATGTCGATCGCCAGAAGAGATTAATAGAGGATGGATGGGATATTTTAGCAATCTATACTCATGTGAAGAAAATGTGAACGAAAGTGATAACCAACCCTTCCAAACAAATGCTTCCGTTGATCATACCGCCACAATTATAATCACTACAGAGGATACTGAGAAAGCTCTAAAAACATGTAAGAGAAATAAAGCATGTGGTTATGACGGAATCTATTACGAAAACATCATATACGGAAAAACGTTGTTGATAAAGGTTTTAACAAAACTATTTAACGCTATGAATAGATTTGCCTACTGTCCCATAGATCTAAAAAGGGGAGTAATCACAACTGTATTCAAGGGCGGTAATCGACAGAAGAATGATCCGAACTCATACCGAGCGATCTCACTGTGTTCCGTTATTCTTAAATTGTATGAAAAAACTTTACTAAACAATATAGAAAATAACATATCTTTGAATACACTACAAGGTGGCTTTCAGAAAAGTCTAAGCTGTTCGTTCACGTCATTTTTGGTTCGTGAGTCAATATTTAGTGCTATTGAAACTAACTCTAAATTGTACTCCTGTTACCTAGACGTTAAACAGGCGTTTGATAATGTGAGCCATAGACTCATCCTTAAGAAATTGTACGAACGTGGCCTAAATGTCAATTTCATAAAAATCATTAAGAATCTATTAAGCGATATATACAGCTGTGTAAGATCAGATGGACTAAAATCAGACTGGTTTCCTATAATGAAAGGCGCTAGACAAGGCCAAATAGTTAGCGCAATTATGTACTTAATCTATATAGATGACTTAATGAACAATCTCGATGGGTGTAAAGATTGTTTTAAGATTAATGACGTAAAATATGGTTGTCCAACAGTCGCTGATGATATGATGACGATGTCCTTTACTAAAGATGGACTTCAACGCCTTATGGACGTTTGTTATGAATATTCAGTTTCACATCACTACCAGTATAATGCGTCTAAATGTAGTGTTATAGTGTACAATGAATGTAAATCTGATTATGATAAATCTGATAGAAAATGGAATATTGGTCCAAACGTAGTTAACGAAGGAAAGAGCTACGTTCATTTGGGTATCTCTAATGACAAGAATATGTCATTAGACGATTCCGTAAATGAATGCTGCTCTAAGTTAAGGAAAACATATTTTAGCCTTAACGATTGTGGTATAAGTAGAGAATCAATGCATCCATCCTCGCTTAAACGAATATATGAATCTGTTGTTCTTTCCAAAGCATTATATGGTAGCGAACTATGGAACAATTTGTCAGAAACTCATTTACAGTCTTTGGAAAGAGCACACAGACAGTGTATTAAACATATGCAAGGCTTTCACAAACAGACGTCGTCTGCTGTAGCTTCTATTTGTATTGCTGTGACGCCTCTAGAGACATATATAGATAAGCGTAAATTAACTTTGTTTGGACAATTATGTAGACTGGAACCAGAAAAAAGGATCAAAACTATGTTCAATACCAGAATGGTAGCTTTCATGCATAGGCCGAGCAAAATACTCGGCTTTATGCCGGATATATACAGAATTCTGGGTAAATACGGGTTAACAGATATCATGAACCAATATCTATTAACTACTCACTTTCCAAACAAATACGCTTGGAAGAAAATGGTCAAGCAATCAACAGAAAGAGTCGTCAAAATTCAACTTTTCTCGTCGTTAGATAAAGTTGAAAACACCATTTCATTTAGTAAGATGCAGTCTGATTTTAGCATATGTAATATATGGTACTTTACAAAGTTGTATAGAGATTACCTTAAATACGGATATACAGTCATGCACGCTGTAGGTAGATTCTTCTCTAGAAAATATGATCTGATTTGTCCATTGTGCGGAACCAATACCGAATGCATTATAACGCACTTGATATTCTTCTGCAGAATCAACGAATCTTCACGTGAAATCCTATGGAGAAAGCTTTTTGTTATTCTCGGAGAGAAGAGTTACAACTTTCTTGTAACCCTTTCCCCCGAGGACCAATTTCTACAGCTAATCTCGGGTTGTTCATCAATGCAAATGAACGAGCATGAAAGAGTGGACTGTTTCAAAGTTATCCTGAGATGCGTACATGAACTGACTAGAAGCATGTCAAACTTTATATGATATTCAGCTGTGTTAAATGTTTTACTACAATCGTATATTTCAGAGAATTCAAGATAAATGAACAATGGTCTGTTGGAGCAGATGAGTAAACACATAGTTCAATCTCAAATACGCTTCTAAAACAGTCATACCGACGGCCAACTGTCCTTTGATTTCGATTATCCATTTCCCGACAGTGTATTGATAGAGACAAGATCTGTGCTAATTATAGAACAGAAAATATTTGGAAGAAGGGAGAAGATGCGGATTATCAACATTTTCTTCTTCTTCTTTTACTTGAATGTTTTCCCATGGTTTTCCGCATATGACGCGTCATAACCCTGTCTTGTTCGGGAAGGGGTTAACAAAGGATAGTTACTGGCTGTCGTCTATGATGAGATTATCGTAATACATTATTGTACATCGAGGGCTCAGTGCAAAACTATTGTAACTACATATTTTTCAGAAATTCACTTTTTTGCATTTTCTGAATCTTTAGGAAGGAATACATCATGTGTTCGAATATTAAGTTTCAATTCTTTATACTTCAAAAGATATCTAGAATTTTAAAAACATATTTCCTCTTTAGCTTTGAGAAAGTCAATTAGTTTTTTCCCTCTCCTGTAAAATTTTACAAAATGTAGTTACAATAGTTTTGCACTAAGCCCTCGACATACTCCTAGATATCGATCCATGGATCTATTCCATGATGGATCCATCGACCGCTATTTGTTTTATGTCATAATAAATTCCTTGATTTTCGTTTCGCTAAGGAAACTCAACAATCCATTCATTCATTCATTCATTCGTTCACCCACTCACTCATTCACTCATTCATTCATTCGTTCACTCATTCATTCATTCATTCATTCGTTCACTCATTCATTCATTCATTCATTCACTCATTCATTCACTCATTCATTCATTCATTTAATCATTCATTCATTCATTCATTCGTTCATTTATTTACCTACCCATCCATCCATCATACGCTCATGCTCCAACCCATCCATCAATTATAACTATATAGGCTACTTATAAATGTAAATAATCCAAATACAGTTAGACATTTTGTATGTAATCATTTGATTCATGTTTCATGTATATATGATATTATGTATGTTCTATGTTAACTCATATTTTGTAAACAAATTCTCTCCATTATGGAGGTAATAAAGATTATCTATCTATCTAGATCTTTTTGTTATATAGGCCTATGATTAATCATCACTGGTGGTGAACTCGGCCAAAGCGAGGGACGTTTTTCGCTACAACAAGGTAGGTCTACAGATATTTTGCATTTAAATGTGAGTTTAAAGATCTGATTGGATAGTTTTTCTAATAACAATGAATTTGTTCTAAAAATAGACCGGGTTTAACGATATGTATTGACAAACCGTCTGTGTTGTTATAAAATTTCGTAACTACGGCTTTAGTTACGATATTTTATAACAACATCGACGGAATACAGGGTGTCCCAAAATATGTGTCCCCATTTTAAACATCTATAAAATTGACAAATATTGTCACCGAGTAAAATCAATTACATAGGTTTGAAGGGGACATGATGAAGTTTTGTTTTATATATAGAACATCCATATTTCTTGCCTTAATATATTTAACAACACGCTCTATGGAATTTATCATTTTTTAACTTATTTGTTAAATGACGTCAACGACGTCATCTTTAAAAAATACTTCTTCTCTTTCTCCCATTGAGTACTGATCAAGTAATTTGTAATTATTAAGTATTCAATGACTGTATGCGCCATAATGAAGGTCTTTCTACTTATAAGAAAGTAATTTTAAGATTAATGATTTTCTTTTACTTTAAAATAAAAAGAAAAGTTATCGCAAACCCTTCCTTTAGTCGCTTCTAATTCATTGTAATGACTTGCACTGCATCATTGATGTTGTGAAATTGTTGGGTCTTAAAAGGAAAAAAATCACCCTTTTACGACACCCCTTGCAGGGGTCTCTTGTGCACGAATAGGAATGATACTTTCAATACTTTTCACAATATGTAAATGCACTGTTCAAATGTTTGTCTCTGCAAAAAAGCCCCCTTTCGAAAGGTCCTTTGCCATCACCAGAATTCTAAATGAAACAACAACTTTCCTCACTTCGAACACTAGTTTTTTTGATTAATTTTACCCCTTCAAAATTGAATGATGATAAGACGTACATTGCATCTATCTTAAGCATAATAGTCGTGGAAGACAAAATCAAAATGATCAATTTGATCATTGTAGCACAGAAAAAGAAACTTTGTCAAATTAAAAATATGACGCCGTTGACGTCATTTGGAACGACGTCATTTGGCGAAAAAGTTGAAAAATGACAAATTTCGAAAACGTGATGTAGAATATATCTTCCGAATAAATATAGGTGTTCTTAATATCAAACAAAACTTTATCATGTCCCCTTCAAACCTATGTAACTGATTTTACTAGGTGACAACATTTGTCAATTTCATAGATATTCAAAATGGGAACACATATTTTGGGACACCCTGTATTATGATCGCGAAAAAACGTCCGACGCTTTGGCCGAGTTCACCACCAGTGAATCATTGTCCAAGACAAGTACGCGGCTTTATTTGCGTCTTTAATCGTTTTCACTATTCCGAACCTAAGTTTGATTGGAACGTGCGAAGAAAGGTCACAGAAGATGACCCCTTAGTACAGCGACGGGTCAAGGATTTATGTGAGGGGGTTCGAATATGCAAATAATGTTTTCCTGGTACAACACAATTTTGACTGAATTTTTGCATGAAAATGAAATAACCAGGCTAAATAGCCGACCCCCTCTGGGTCCGCCACTGAATTACGGGTGGGTTCTCAGATAGGCTATTACTGAAAAGGTAACAAAGAATTTTCACCAGATTGCGACGCACACTACTAGTAGATAGAAAGCTGAGGATAACATTTCAATTGATATCTCTTCAGAGACCATAGGCCCTACACATGAAAAAACTGCGGATAAGATTAAAAGAATTTTTTCTTAAAACAAATTTTTGGAAAAATAATTTCAAAACTTGAAAATCGCATTTTTGAATATCGTTCTAGAAAATTTTACACCATTTTTCGATTTGTAAAGCAATTAATTCTACGAACGGATTTTTTCTACGTCTTTGATTAGGCATAAACTTATTAAAAAGATAGTGACAGTCTTGGAAATCATCAACCATGTGTATAGCAATGCATTTTCAATAATTAAATTCTTCATTTAGCCATGTAATGTACCTAAAATTGGTTTTTGGTCAATAATTCCCATGTAACATAAATACATTTCAAAAATACCACTCAGAATGCAGTACATAGGAAATAGAAAAAAAATCGAAAAAATCTGTCTCAACCGGTGTGAAATCAACTGTCCTCATTTCATATCTTCCTTTAGCCAGGGATTGTACCGAAAAGTGTCTTTTTAGTCAAGGACCCTGACATTGTAGGGGTATAGTAGCAAGACAACACAAAATATCACAAAGAAACTACCTTGAGAAAATATATTTTTGAAAGACGTTTTCCAAACTGTGTAAATGATGAATTTTCAATGTTTCAAATCTTTTTTAGCCAGGGTATGTAACGAAAAGCGTCTTTTTAGTCAAGGATAACATTGAGATTGTAAGTTTGTTAGTACTACATTGAAAAAAAAGAAAGGAAAATGTTTCTCAAACTGTGTAGCCTAAATAATGAATTTTGAGCATTTCTTTTACCAACCGAATGTAGGCCCTACCGGAAATTGTTTTTTTTTTTTTTTTTTTTTTTTTTTTTTTTTTTTTTTGTCTAGAAGTCTTATGTCGTACACGTATATGTAACATCAATACAACACAAAAATACCTGTCAAAAGGTAGTACACTGTACTGTTCGAAAAATCGAAAAATTGTCTTCATTTCAAATCTTCTTTTAGCCAGGGTATGTAGGCCTACATAAACGTCCCTTTTTAGTCAAGGATCCTGATATTGTAGGTTTGTAATAGCAAAACAACACAAAAATACCATCTCAAAGGTACTGCCATGGAAAAATGATTCTTTTGACAAATGTTTCCCAAACTATGTAAATAATGATTTTTCACAAAAAAAAAAAAAAAAAAAAAAAAAAAAAAAAAAAAGTATCCTGTAAAATTGAACATTTTCGAAAAATCTGTCCCAAACGGTGTAAAATAAACTGTCCTGATTTCAAATCTTCTTTTAGCCTGGGAATGTAGTGAAATGTGTCTTTTTAGTCAAGGATCCTGAAATTGTAGGTGTGTAATAGCAATACAACACAAAAATAGGCCCTACCATCTTAGAGGGACTACCTTGAGAAAATGAATTGTTTAAAAAACATTTCCCAAACGGTGTAAATAATGATTTTTCAATACTTCAAATCCTCGTTTAGCCATGGAATGTACCGGAAATTGTGTGTTTTTTGTCTATAATTCCTACGTCGTATGTATGTTACATCAACACTACACAAAATAACCAGTCAAAAGGTAGTGCACTGAAAAATAGAAATTTTCGAAAGATCTGTCCCAAACAGTGTAAAATCAACTGTCCTCATTTCAAATCTTCTTTTAGCAAGGGAATGTACCGAAAAATTCTTTTTAGTCAAGAATCATGAAATTGTAGGTATGTACATGCAATAGCAGTACAACACAAAAATACAATCTTAAAGCGACTACATTGAGAAAATGATTTTTTGAAAAAATGTAACTATGTAAATAATGAAATTTCAATATTTCAAATCTTCCTTCACCCATGGAATGTAGGCCTACCGAGAATTGTTTTTTTCTTTGTCTAGAACTCCTATGTCCTATGTATGTGACATAAGTACAACACAAAGATACCAGTCAAAAGGTAGTGCACTGAAAAATAGAAATTTGTAGAAAAGTCTGTCCCAAACGGTGTAAAATGAATTTCCTTATTTCAAGTGTTCTTTCAGTCAGGATATGTACCGAAAAGTGTCTTTTTTGTCAAGGATCCTGATATTGCAGGTGTGTAACAACAATACAACACAAAATACCATTTTAACCCCCTTGAGAAAATGAAGATTTTGAAAAAAAAAAAAAATCCCAAACGGTGTAAATAATTAATTTTTAATATTTCAAATCTTCTTTTAGCCATGAAATGTACCAGAAATTGTTTTTTTTTTCTCTAAAATTCCTATTTTGAACGTATGTAACATCAATACAACACAAAATTACCACTCAAAAGGTAGTACACTGAAAAATAGAGAATTTTCGAAAAAAAAAAAAAATGTCCCAAACGGTGTAAAATCAACTGTCCTCATTTCAAATTTTCTTCTAGCCTAAAGAATGTAAAAAAGGTGTCATTTTAGTCAATGATCATGATATTGTAGGTGTGTCATACATGTAGAAATACAACACAAAAATACCATCTTAAAGGGACTACCTTGAGAACTAGAAAGACCTGAAGGTCTTGAGTCGCTCCACAGGCCTGAATTTCTTGGGGTTTACTATAAAAAAATTGACAAATTTATCTAAATGCTTAAACTTAAATATAATATTAAATTCTTGTGGTTCTTAGAGCAGACAGAAACAAAGTAAAATACAGCAATGTAGTAAAAGAAAAACTAGATTCCTCAAAACTTGTGGTTCTTAGAGCGAAATCAAAGTAAAAAGAGGCAATCATGTGGTCAAAGCGAAAAGAAGGTAAATGATTGACCAATATTTGGGGGATTTTTAGAGTGATGATAAAGTTGAAAACTGTAATTATGCCAAATTCAAGGGCACATAATTTAGTATGTGAGTTTATAATCAAGCCGAAAATTAAAATCGTGCAAGATCTTATGTTCAGCATCATTCTGTCTAAATTTTGTCATTATTAGTCTATAGTCGTGGCCGCAAAAGTGAAAAAAGTGTCGAAAACTGAAATTTTGTCAATTTCAAGGGCACATAACTCAGATTGTAGCAATGCAATCATACTGATTACACATACACATATGCAAGATCTTTTTGTCAACTAGATTCTGTCCAAATATCATCTTGATTGGTTAACAATTATGGTTGTTAGAGTGAAAACAAAGTCGAAAATGGCAATTTTGTCAAATTCAAGGGCACATAACTCAAGATGTAAAATTCCGATTAAGCTGAAAATTACACCCATGCAGGATACTGTGCTGATATATATTCTGTCCAAGTTTTGTCTTGATTGGTTAATATTTGTAGATTTAAGAGTAAAAATAAAGTCAAAATCAGCTATTTTTGACATTCAAGGGCAGATAACTCAGGTGATTCTGGTTCAATCCAAATTCTTTGAAGGAATCTCAGAGAGGGTCACCCAAGGATCATTCCTGTGAAGTTTGGTTGAAATCCATCCAGTAGTTTCTGAGGAGATGATTTTTAAAGAAAAAGTTTACGGACGCACGCACGCACTGACGCACGACGGACACATCGCCATGACAATAGCCCGCTGGCCTGAAAGGCCAGTGGAGCTAAAAATGAATTTATTGAAAAATGTTTCCCAATCGGTGTAAATAATAAATTTTCAATATTTCAAATCTTCTTTTAGCCAATGATTATACCAGAAATATTTTTTTTGGTCTAGAATTCCTATATCGTACGCATGTAACATCAATACAACACTAAATACCACTCAAAAGGTAGTACACTGAAAAATAGGAAATTTTCGAGAAAAAAAATCTGTCCCAAACGGTGTAAAATCAACTGTCCTCATTTCAAATCTTCTTTTAGCCATGGAATGTACCGGAAATCGGTTTTTGATCTAGAATTCCTATATCGTACGCATGTGACATCAATACAACACGAAAATACCACCCAAAAAGGTAGTACACTGAAAAATCGAAAAATCTGTCCCAAACGGTGTAAAATCAACTGTCCTCATTTCAAATTTTCTTTTACCTAAGGAATGTAAAAGAAAATGTCATTTTAGTCAAGGATCCTGATATTGTAGGTGTGTCATAGCAATACAACACAAAAATACCATCTTAAAGGGACTATAACTTGAGAAAATGATTTTTTGAAAAATGTTTCCCAAACGGTGCAAAGAATGAATTTTCAATATTTCAAATTTTCTTTTAGCCAATGATTATACCAGAAATATTTTTGGTCTAGAATTCCTATATCGTACGTATGTAACATCAATACAACAGAAAATACCACTCAAAAGGTAGTACACTGAAAAATAGGAAATTTTCGAAAAAAATCTGTCCCAAACGGTGTAAAATCAACTGTCCTCATTTCAAATCTTCTTTTAGCCATGGAATGTACCGGAAATCAGTTTTCGGTCTAGAAGTCCTATATCGTACGCATACATGTGACATCAATACAACACAAAATACCACCTAAAAGTGAGTACACTGAAAAATTGAATTTTTCCGAAAAATCTGTCTCAAACGGTGTAAAATCAACCGTCCTCATTTCAAATATTCTTCTAGCTAAGGAATATAAAGAAAAGTGTATTTTAGTCAAGGATCCTGATATTGTAGGTGTGTCACAGCAATAGGCCTACAACACACAATACCATCCTAAAGTGACTAACTTGAGAAAATGATTAAAAAAAATATTTCCAAAACTGTGTAAATAATGAATTTTCAATATTTCAAATCTTCTTTTAGCCATGGCATGTACCGGCAATTGGTTTTTGGTCTTAAATTCCTATATCGTACGCATGTAACATCAATACAACACACGAATAACTCTCAAAAGGTAGTACACTGAAAAAATGAACATTTTCGAAAAATCTGTCTCAAACGGTGTAAAATCAATTGTCCTCATTTCAAATCTTCTTCTAGATAAGGAATATAAAGAAAAGTGTATTTCTAGTCAAGGATCCTGATATTGTAGGTGTGTCATAGCAATACAACACACAGTACCATCTTAAAGGGGCTCATTCTATGTTTTTATGCTTCCGAACTGTTCGGGAACTCATATTTGTGCATGGAAAAACAATTAGCAATGCATAAAAACCTCAATCTCGGCGAAAAACATCTTTCCTTTGCTATAGATCAATCCTTTACAAGCGTGTTTACACATTCTATTTTTACTTCAAAACAAGACAAGGTCAATGTCAACGAGACACACCTCCACGATATTAACACACCGTGCAACCGGCTGTGTCGATGACTGTGACCTTATTTGCGAGGAATACGTGAAAAGGTTTATTTTGTACAAGCACTGAACATTTATACGCGTATTTATCAACTATAGAATACCAAAGATCCTTTCGTTTATTTATAAAAGTAAATTCATTTGACCTACCATGCACATGACATCAGATGCCGCATCTGTCTTCGCTGACTTTCTACGCAGCCGGTTGTACGGTGTGTTAAATCTCGCTGAGCACAGATGACGTATCTCTGACGCATGGGCGGATCTAGAGGGGGGTCGGGGGGGGGTCCGGAACCCCCCCCCCCCTGGCATTGGCCGAAAATTGAATTTTGACAATATAAATTTAGTGTAATGTTACATATTTACTACATTTAAAGCCATAATTTGGGTTTGGACCCCCCCCCCCCCTGGAAAAAATTTTGTGCTTGGAACCCCCCCCCCCCCCTGAAAAAAAAATCCTGGATCCGCCCTTGCTGACGTAATTGATTTTTGAAGGTTGGGCATATGTAGCCGTTACAAAACAAAAACAAGGACGACCAGCATGTTATTAATTGACTTGGATTTTAATACTTAATAAAGCTCGTGGAGTGCTGACAGTGGACATAAATGATCTACCCCTTCAGGGTGGTAATTTCATACGTTATTTCTGGTTTGTAATTATTGTGCCATTTGCATTTTCGACAGCCTAGCTCGTCCCCCTTTAAAGTGACTAACTTGAGAAAATGATTTTTTTCTGAAAAATGTTTCCGAAACGGTGTAAACAATGAATTTCCAATACATATATTTCAAATCTGCTATTAGCCATGGAATGTACCGGAAATTGTTTTTTTTTTTTTTTTTTTTTTTTGTGTCTAGAATTCCTATATCGTAGATCTACGTAAGTAACACCAATACAACACAAAAACGGTGTAAAATCAATTTATGTCTTCACTTCAAATCTTCTTTTAGCTAAGGAATGTAAAGAAAAGTGTCATTTTAATCAATAATCCTGATATTGTAGGTGTGTCATAGCAATACAACACAAACATATCGTCTTAAATGGACTACCTTGAAAAAAAAAAATGAATTTATTGAAAAATGTTTCCCAATCGGTGTGAATAATGAATTTTCAATATTTCAAACCTTTTTTTAGCCATGGAATGTACCGGTAATTGGTTTTTGGTCTAGAATTCCTATTTAGTACGCATGAATCAATCTTACAATACAAAAAGAGGACCAAGATGGTCCTATATCGCTCACCTGAGAGAGCCCCGAGACATACTTTAAGCAAACCTTTTAAATCTCCAAGAATTTTGAAAAGAAGTCATATGACAATGGCACACACTCAATTTCAAAGCACAATTTGGGAAAATATGTGATGACTGTAAGTATTCTATTAGAGGTTTATGAGATGTAAATTCATGCAAAATTTCAAGACTCTATGCCAAATAGGCTAGTCTTTGAGAGTGAAACCTTGTACCCCACAACATAGGGCCAATTTTTCTTTTAGCACAATAATTTGAAGTATTTTAGTAGAGGGCACTGAAAAAATGCTACATACAAAATTTCAAGACTCTAGAACTTTTGGTTTTGGAGAAGATTTTTTTTTGTAATTGTGAACGGACGGACGAACGGACAGACAGACAGACGCAGCACAACAGACCGATCACAATAGCTCACTCAGAGCATCGTGCTCAGGTGAGCTAAAAATACCACTCAAAAGGTAGTATAGTATGTAAATATTAACCTGAACCCGACGAATATGCAATGAGTAATTGTGACACGGAATAATCAATACTCGCCAGCACTCCTCACTGTCGAGCAAGGTCGATAGTTTCCATTAGCATTTGGACTTTGTATTCTGCACGTGCTTTACGTGTCAATATACGTCGGAGAGTTATAATTTCGCATCACAGTTTCTCATTTCATATTCAACAGGTTCAGGTCAATATTTACGGAGTATACACTGAAAAATTGAAAATTTTCGAAAAATCTGTCCCAAACGGTGTAAAATGAAGTGTCTTCATTTCAAGTCTTCTGTCAGTCAGAGAATGTACTTAGAAATGTCATTTTAGTCAAGGATCCTGATATTGTAGGTGTGTCATAGCAATACAACAAAAAATACCATCTTAAAGGGACTAACTTGAGTAAATGTAATTTTTGAAAAAAGTTTCCCAAACGGTGGAAATAATGAATTTTCAATATTTCAAATCTTTACTTGGACATGGAATGTACCAGAAATTGTTTTGTTTTGCTTTTGGTCTCGAACTCCTATATCATACGCACGTAACATCAACAAGAGGACCATGATGGTCCTAAATCGCTCATCTGAATCAAGATGACAAAATAAAAATGGTAATTAGGACAAATTCAAAGACATATCAAACTAAGTGCTTTCTCTTTGGAAACAATTAGGGAATAATTTTGTTCAAATCGATCCTGTAAAGTTGGGTATGAATTAGCACAATGGTTGAGGTTATTTTTTGATTTTGCAATATACAGCATAGGGCTAATTTTCAAAGCATACTGATCTGTTAGAGATTGATCATTTATGATATATCATTATAACAAATTATAAGCACAATTTACAAGATTTGGTCTATTATTTGAAAAAATATAGCGAAAGATCAACATTTGATAAGCCAAGCTAATCCCTAATCTTATTTGTTTACATAAGATAAACATATGGACAACCAGAGCAACAGATAAGAGAAATAGATAAGTGAAATAGAAACAGTACTCTAAATTTATTATTTATATCCAAACACTATGTAGAAATGAATGTATTAATCTTTTCAAGCAGATGATTGAAATGATCACCAACAACATAGGGTTTGATGAATATTGAAACAAAATGTTGATTTTTGAAAAGCTATCATCTCTTATCTACCGCTTGTATGATTCCAAAAGAAAATGGTTCAAAATTGCCTTGTGACATGTTGAACCAACAATGTAGGGCTTAGTTTCCATGTATAGTGATGATTTCTTGTATTCTGGTAGACATTCATGAAATGAGGTCTTACACAAAATTTCAAGGCTCTATGCCAAACAGTTTAGGAGAAAACTAAGTATCTCTGTGACAACCAGCAGTAAAGTATAATTTTCAAAGCACGAAATTTCCCCAACCCTGCCACACCCATTTACTTTTTATAAAATGAAAAATTCAGATACAATTTTGAAACGAGTCACTCAAAGAACTTTCCTGCCACGTTTGATTTAAATTGGCCAAACGGTTGATTTTTTAAGAATTTTCTTCTGATTTCTCCAGGTCTGAAAAGCCCCTTCCTCCCTGCCACGCCCACATTTTTTAACAAATGTAAAAATTTGTGAGCAAATATTGAAAAGGGTGACGCAAGGAACATTTCTGCAAAGTCTGGTTCAATTGGGCCCAATGGTTGATTTTTAAAGAATTTTCTTATGATTTCTCCAAGTCCGATAAGCCCCTTTCTCCCTGCCACACCCACATTTTTTGACAAATGTAAAAATTTGTGAACAAATTTTGAAAAGAGTGACTCAATGCACATTCCAATCGAGTTTGGTTTAAATTGGCCCTATGGTTGATTTTTAAATAATTTTCTTATGATTTCTCTAAGTCCGATAAGCCCCTTTCGATCTCCCTGCCACACCAACATTTTTTGACAAATGTAAAAATTTGTGAACAAATTTTGAAAAGAATGACTCAACGCACATTCCAACCGAGTTTGGTTCAAATTGGCCCAATGGTTGATTTTTAAAGATTCTTATGATTTCTCTAAGTCTGATAAGCCCCGCCCTGCCACGCCCACATTTTTAGACGAATCAAAAATTCGCGAACAATTTTTGAAAAGGGTCACCCAAGGAACATTCCTGCCAAATTTGGTTAAAATTGCCCCAATGGTTTGGGAGGAGAAGATGTTTAAAAGAAATTGTGAACGGACGGACAGATGGACGGACAGATGGACGGACAGACGGACGGACGATGAGCGACCACAATAGCTCACCTTGAGCACTTTGTGCTCAGGTGAGCTAATAAAACACAAAATACCACTCAAAAGGTAGTACACTGAAAGATAGAAAATTTTCGAAAAATCTGTCGTAAACGGTGTAAAATCAACTGTCCTCATTTGAAATCTTCTTTAAGTCAGGGAATGTACAAAAAGGTGTCTTTTTAGTCAAGAATCCTGATAATGTAGGTGTGTAATAGCAATACAACACAAAAAAATCATCTTAAAGTGACTACCTTGAGAAAAAAGAATTTATTGAAAAGTGTTTCCCAATCGGTGTACGCCTAAATGATGAGTTTTCAATATTTCAAATCTTCGTTTAGCAATTGAATGTGCCGGAAATTGGTTCTTGGTCAAGAATTCCTATATCGAAGGCATATAATACAAACAAGAGGACCATGATGGTCCTATATCGCTGACCTGAACAAAAATGATATGAGCAACACTTATGTTCAATTCAATTGATATTCATGACTTTAAGACTGAATATGAACTAATGGTCAATAACGTTGTGAAAATCAAACTCATCCAAGCTCTTACGGTGCCCAACATTGTTTTTTTTTAAATAATTGTAGATTCTAGAGTGTAAACAAGGTCGAAAACAGCCAAAAATGGCAATTTTATCAAATTCAAGGGCACATAACTCTCGTCTTTCTGGTCAAATCAGACTGAAACTCAAACTCATCTGAGATCTTAGGTCAATAATTGTAGATTCTAGAGTGTAAACAAGGTTGAAAACAGTAAAAAAAACCCGGCAATTTTATCAAATTCGAGGGCACTTAACTCTCGACTTTCTGATCACATCAGACTGAAAACCATACTCATCCATGATCTTATGCTCGCCAACATTGTGTCTAAGTTTTATTTTGATTGATTAATAATTGTAGATTCTGGAGAGTAAACAAGGTCGAAAAGAGCCGAAAATGGCAATTTTGTCAAATTCAAGGGCACATAACTCTCGACTTTCTGATCAGATCAGACTGAAAATCAAACTCATCCCAGATCTTATGCTCCCCAATATTTTGTCCAAGTTTTGTCTTGATTTATTATTAATTGTAGAGTGTAAACAATGTCAAAAACAGCCAAAAATGGCAATTTTGCCCAATTCAAGGGCGCATAACTCTCATCTTTCTGGTCAGACCTGACTGAAAATCGAACTCATCTGAGATCTTATTCTACCCAACATTGTGTCCAAGTTTTGTCCTGATTTATTAATGATTGTAGATTCTAGAGTGTAAACAAGGTCGAAAACAGCCGAAAACGGCAATTTTGTCAAATTCAACGGCGCATAATTCTCGAATTTCTGATCATATTAGACTGAAAATCAAACTCATCGAAGATGCTCCCCAACATTTTTTCCAAGTTTTGTCTTGATTTATAGTTAATTGTAATCTAAGGGAAGTAACACTTGACACTACTAAAGAAAAGTAGTGTCAATAGTTACTTCCCTTAGGTTAATAGAGAGTAAAGCATCTGAAAATGACAATTTTGTCAAGTTCAAGGGCATATAACTCTAGACTTTCTGATCCGATCAGACTGAAAATCGAGCTCATCCGAGATCTTATGGTCTCTAATATTATGTCTAAGTTTTGTCTTGATTGATCAATTATTGTAGATGCTAGAGTGTAAACTAACTTCAAAACAGCATTTTTTGACATTCAAGGGCAGATAACTCAGCACATTCTGGTCCAATCAGGCCCATAATCGAACTTGTCCGAGAACTTATGATCATACTTGTTTTGGCCAAGTTTGATCAAGATTGCCTAACTTTTGTGGATGCTAGAGTGTAAACACCCCAAATGTTGACAGACGGACGGACGGACGGACGGCGGACAAAAAGTGACCACAATAACTCACCTCGAGCACTTCGTGCTCAGGTGAGCTAATAAAAACAACACAATACAACACAAAAATACCACCAAAAGGTGGTTCACTGAAAAATTGAAAGATTTCGAAAAATCTGTCCCAAACGGTGTAAAATCAACTGTCCTCATTTCAAGTCTTCTTTCAGTCAGGGAATGTACCGAAAACTGTCATCTTAGTCAGGATCCTAATATTGCATGGACGGACACACGACGGACACAAAACCATGAAAATAGACTGCTGGCCTAAAGGCCAGTGGAGCTAAGCAAGTTGAAATGGGTCACTAAACTAACATTTCTGTTAAGTTTGGTTCAAATTGGCACTATGGTTGATTTTTAAAGAATTTTCCTAAGATTTCTCCGATAAGCAGCGCCCTGCCATGCTCACATTTTTTGATGAATCAAAAATCTGCGAACAAATTTTAAGAAGGGTCACCCAAAGAACATTTCTGCCAAGTTTGGTTCTAATTCACCCAATGGTTCAGCAGAAGTAGATTTTTGAAGAATTTTCTAACCATTTCTTTTGGTCAGATAAGTCCCGCCCACATTTTTTGACGAAACTAAAAAATTATGAACAAAATATTATTGAAAAGGGTCACTCAAGGAACAGTTGTATAAATCTTCTTGAAGGTGTTGCTGTAGATGCATTTGTAAATATGGTGGTGGGTTGATGTTTGTAAATGTATGTAAAATGTGGTGTAGGGTTTGATATGTTGTACCTAGATATTTCTAGGGTTCGCCATTACTGGCGGTAAAGAATACAGAAAAGAAAAGATTGGCCCTATGGTTGAATTTTCTTATGATTTCTCAAAGTCTGATAAGCCCCGCCCTGCTACGCCCACATTTTTTGACGAATCAAAAATCCACAAAAAAGTATTAAGTATTGGCTTTCAAGGAATATTCCTGCCAAATTTGGTCAAAATTGGCCAATTGGTTTAGGAGAAAAAGATGTTTGAAGAAATTGATAATGGACGGACGGACAGACAGACGGACAGACAGATGGACAGACAGACGAAGGACAGTGAGTGACCCCAATAGCTCACCTCGAGCACTTCGTGCTCAGGTGAGCTAACTAGAAAGCCCTGAAGGGCTTGAGTCGCTCCACAGGCCTGATTTCTTGTAATATTAAATCAAATAATAAGAATCAGCTATCAAGTAAGAATCAGCTATCTTGTGGTCAAAGCAAAAAGAAGGTAATTGATGGAATGATATTTTGGGGATGTTGGAGTGATAATTAAGTTGAAAAGTGTAATTATGCCAAACTCAAGGGCACATAATTCAGTGAGTTTATAATCAAGCTGAAAATTAAACTCACGCAAGATCTTATGGTCACCGTTATTGTGTCCAAATTTTGTCTATATTAGTCTATATCTGTGGCCGCAAAAGTGAAACTAGACAGCCCTGGCGGTCTGGACGCGCTCCACAGGCCTGATTGTTAGTCTTGTTGAATGCAATTTCAAAGGTTCAGGCTGTGCAAACAAGCAAATGCATGACCAAGCTGAAAATTACAAGCAAGTATGATCAGATGGTCAGTAAGATTCTGTGAAAGTTCTGTATTGATCAGTTAATACTAATGGTTGTAAAAGTGAAAATAAAGCCAAAAAATAGCAATTAACTCATGATATAAAATTCAGATCAAGCTGAAAATCATACCAAAGCAAGATCTTATGGTCACCAACATTTGATACAAGTTTTGTCTTGATTGGTCAATATTTGTAGTTGCCAGAGTGAAAAAAATGTAAAAATAGAGCCGAAAATGGCAATTTTGTCAATTTCAAGGGCACATAACTCATGATATAAAATTCAGATCAAGCTGAAAATTATACCAAAGCAAGATCTTATAATCACCAACATTCGATACAAGTTTAGTCCTGATTGGTAAATATTTGTTGTTGCCAGAGTGAAAACAATGTCAAAATAGAGCCGAAAATGGCAATTTTGTCAATTTCAAGGGCACATAACTCATGATATAAAATTCAGATCAAGATGAAAATTACAACAAAGCAAGATCTTATGGTCACCAACATTCAGTACAAGTTTTGTCTTGATTGGTCAATATTTGTAGTTGCTAGAGTGAAAACAATGTCAAAATAGAGCCGAAAATGGCAATTTTGTCAATTTCAAGGGCACATAACTCATGATGTAAAATTCAGATCAAGCTGAAAATTATTCGAAAGTAAGATCTTATGGTCACCAACATTCTGCACAAGTTTTGTCTTGATTAGTCAATATTTGTAGATTTTAAGGTAACAAGAGCTGCCCGAAGACAGTGCGCTCGACTTTCTAAGTTGCTTAGTATAAAGGGGGCATAACTCCAAATATAGTGGAGCCAGGGTCATGGGCCCTAATAGTAAGGTAGAGGGTGTGATGGTGAATAAGTATTCCAAGTTTGGGTTGAATCCCTTTGATAGTATGGAAGTTATTGATGTTTGAAAAAACTTTAATCTTTGTTGCAATGCCGACGCAAATGCCAACGCCCGGGTGACAGTGTAAGCTCTCATTTTCTTCGAAAAGTCGAGCTAAAAATAAAGTCAAAACCAGCTATTTTTGTCATTCAAGGGCAGATAACTCAGGTTATTCTAATTCAATCCAAATTCTTTGAAGGAATCTGAAAGAGGGTCACCCAAGGATCATTCCTGTGAAGTTTGGTTGAAATCCATCCAGTGGTTTCTGAGAAGAGGATTTTTAAAGAAAAAGTTTACGGACAGACGGACACACAGAAGCACGCACGACGGACACACCGTCATGACAATAGCCCGCTGGCCTGTTGCCAGTGGAGCTAAAAAGTGTCCAAAACTAAATTTTGACAATAGCACGCTGGCCTGAAAGGCCAGTAGAGCTAACTAGATGCCGAAGGGCAACATGTCGAGCCCGCTCATTTTGAAGAAAGAAGACCATACCTATGTCTACAGCTGTCATTACAATGGCGTTGTAAAAGTGGGGACAAAATAAGTTGGAATGATGGGGATCATGGTGAGACCTTTACTTTTGAGCTAGCAATCTGGTTCTACAAAAATCAACTCATTTTTTACATTTGACCTCAAAGTTTGACCTTGACCTTTGAGCTTGGAATCTGGTTCTTGCACGCGACACTCCGCCTTACTGAGCTTGACATTTGTGCCAAGTTAAGGAATGGCCCGGACAAGCAAAAATCAACTCATTTTTTACATTTGACCTCAAAGTTTGACCTTGACCTTTCATCTTGGAATCTGGTTCTTGCACGCGACACTCCATCTTACTGAGCTTGACATTTGTGCCAAGTTATTTCTGAATCCCTCCATCCATGGTGAAGTTATGGCCCGGACAAGCAAAAATCATCTCATTTTTGACATTTGACCTCCAAGTTTGACCTTGACCTTTGAGCTTGGAATCTGGTTTTTGCACGCGACACTCCGCCTTACTGAGCTTGACATTTGTGCCAAGTTATTTCTGAATCCCTCCATCCATGGTGAAGTTATGGCCCGGACAAGCAAAAATCATCTCATTTTTGACATTTGACCTCCAAGTTTGACCTTGACCTTTGAGCTTGGAATCTGGTTCTTGCACGCGACACTCTGCCTTACTGAGCTTGACATTTGTGCCAAGTTATTTCTGAATCCCTCCATCCATGGTGAAGTTATGGCCCGGACAAGCAAAAATCATCTCATTTTTGACATTTGACCTCCAAGTTTGACCTTGACCTTTGAGCTTGGAATCTGGATCTTGCACGCGACACTCTGCCTTACTGAGCTTGACATTTGTGCCAAGTTATTTCTGAATCCCTCCATCCATGGTGAAGTTATGGCCCGGACAAGCTCCATCCGGACGGACGCACGCACTAACGCACTAACGCACATACACCGAACCGCCATTGTGACAACTATGTCGAGCTCACCGCAAGCGGGCTCGACAAAAACTATCCGTAGTTCCTGTGTGTTTTCAATGAGTAATCAATGTGGCAATCGGTTCACAAACAAGATGTGTTTATTTCCGTTTCCCAAATGAAATGGCCACTGTCCGACCTTTTCATTATTCATATTATACAGGACTATATTTTTTGTAAGTTATTAAAATTCCTGTATCCAAGTGCCTATGGTTTTGACGTCCTAAGCAAAAAAGGCTTAGTAAAAAACATTGATACAAAAGGAGAAAGTGCTGATAATCAGCATTTTCTTCTTTTGCCTCAATGTTTTCTGTTACTTATTATTTACAAATATTACCTTTTATAAACATCCATTTGATCATCTGTAGCAGCTTTCAAATGGGAAAAGGATTAACCCTTTCCCAAATGACAAAATTTTAGGGTGATCTAATTGAAAACTTGCTGCTGACGACAAAAAGGATGACATGATTTGTGTAAAATATGGCACAGAAAATATTGAGACAAAAGGAGAAACTGCTGGTTATCAGCAGTTTCTTCTTTTACGTCTATGTTTTCCCAAGTCTATTCAATTAGGGACATCAAAACCAGGTCTAATTTGGGAAAGAGTTAAGGAACCAAGAAGATACAGAAGGGTCAAAAAGGAAATTGTCCGATTACGACATCAATGGAAAGACAAAAGGTCTGTATTATGTAGATATTATTTTTATTACATATTTTCTTATCAAATTAATAAACAAATAATAATAATAATGATAATTCAAATAATGATGATCATTTAACAGAGAATAATTATCGTTTTCACCCTTTCTACAACGGCAAATGTCTCGACCGATCCAAATCATCCAAATTAAGGTGGAAAAAGTGCACCAGAAGTGATTACCAGACAGCAAAATTTTAGACCATCAAATTACCGGTATGTGACCAGTTTCAGACCGACAGACAAAATTTTAAAATTGTAGGACTTAAAATTCAAGCATTCCCTATTTATTAGATTATGCTTTTATCTCTCCCCCACCTCCCTAATTTTGACGTTCATAATAGAGAAACCTTACAAAACTTTGAGGCAAAAGATGAAAATCATTGTTTTCTTTTGTTCTAAGGTATTGCATACATATTTTTTCTGGTTTATTTCGCATATTGCTTCATTTGAAATTATAAATTCAGAAAGAAAATATCAATGTGGCATGTAAATGTTTCGTTTTGATTATATCATATACTGGATACCTATATATGTAAAGCAACAATCAAACTCCTTAGGTGTTATCCGACTCTCAACATCCCTCGGATGTAATAAGTAGCCATATTGTACAAATTTTGTACAAATTGCTCCATAAGCGCAACACCAGAAGTAGACAACAAAACTGCTTAACCCATTACCCTACGACAAAATTTGGACCTGTCAAAATTCAAAGACGTGGCAGACGACAATTTGAAGTGACTGGAATTTCATATTTTGTTGGTCTTTATGATTGAAAACATTGTGGGAAATGAAGAAATTGCTTGTCACAAGCAATTTCTTCAGTTTCCACAATGTTTTCTAAAGCCATTATCTTGTGAGGAGTCAAAGTCAATTGTGTGGGAATGGGTAAAGGCTTCAACAGAAAAAAAATATTTGAAACAAATAACATTCAAAAGATGATTAAATGCTCATAAATGTGATAGAAATTTTTATCAGACATGAAATAGCACGATTTGCCAAATATAAACAATATATTTCAATTGAATTAGAACGTTTTCAATCGGTTGCTTCTTTGATGGTTTACAATTACATGTGCTTAATTTTGCGTTTATCAAGGAAGAGTCAGTAATATGGTCGAGATATGTTGAGAGCATGCAGACACCCAAGAAGTGGCAATTGGTAATGTAACAAGAGGGCCATAGGCCCTGAAGCGCTCACCTGATATAATAACTTTTTTTTGTAAACCAATTTTCAGGTTGATTGGACAAAGAATGTGACCTCTAGGGTGCACACAAGGTTTATCTAAGATTTAACCTCGTGACCTAGAATTGATCAAGACAATCATTCTGATCAATTTTCAGGTTGATTGGGCAAAAAATGTGGCCTCTAGAGTGCACACAAGGTTTTACAAAGATTTTACCTCATGACCTAGTTTATGACCCCAGATGACCCAATTCCAATCTTGTCTGAAAATTGATCAAGACAATCATTCTGATCAATTTTCAGGGTGATTGGGTAAAAAATGTGGCCTCTAGAGTGCACACAAGGTTTTTCTAAGATTTGACCCCGTGACCTAGTTTTTGACTCCAGATGACCCAATTTCAAACTTGTCCGAGATTTCACCAAGACAATCATTCCGATCAATTTTCAGGTTGATTGGGCAACAAATGTGGCCTCTAGAGTGCACACAAGGTTTTTCTAAGATTTGACCCCATGACCTAGTTTTTGACCCCGTATGACCCAATTTCAAAATTGTGCGAGATTTTATCAAGCCAATCATTCTGAGCAATTTTCAGGTTGATTGGGCAAAAAATGTGGCCTCTAGAGTGCACACAAGGTTTTTCTAAGATTTGACCCTGTGACCTAGTTTTAGACCCCAGATGACCCTATATCAAACTTGTGCGAGATTTTATCAAGTCAATCATTCTGAGCAATTTTCAGGTTGATTGGGCAAAAAATGTGGCCTCTAGAGTGCACACAAGGTTTTTCTAAGATTTGACCCCGCAACCTAGTTTTTGACCCCAGATGACCCAATTTCAAACTTGTCCGAGCTTTCATCAAGACAATCATTCTGAGCAAATTTCAGGTTGATTGGGCAAAAGATGGGGCCTCTAGAGTGCACACAAGGTTTTTCTAAGATTTGACCCCGTGACCTAGTTTTGACCCCAGATGACCCAATTTAAAACTTGTCCGAGATTTTATCCAGACAATAATTCTGATCAATTTTCAGGTTGATTGGGCAAAAAATGTGGCCTCTATAGTGCACACAAGGTTTTTCTAAGATTTGACCCCGTGACCTCGTTTTTGACCCCAGATGACCCAATTTCAAACTTGTCCGAGATTTTATCCAGACAATAATTCTGATCAATTTTCAGGTTGATTGGGCAAAAAATGTGGCCTCTAGAGTGCACACAAGGTTTTTCTAAGATTTGACCCCGTGACCTCGTTTTTGACCCCAGATGACCCAATTTCAAACTTGTACAAGATTTCACCAAAACAATCATTCTGAGCAAATTTCAGGTTGATTGGGCAAAAAATGTGACCTCTATAGTGCACACAAGGTTTTTCTAAGATTTGACCCAGTGACCTAGTTTTTGACCCAAGATGACCCAATTTCGAATTTGTCCCAGATTTTATCAAGACAATTATTCTAAGCAAATTTTAAGTTGATTGGGCAAAAAATGTGGCCTCTAGAGTGCACACAAGGTTTTTCTAAGATTTGACCCCGTGACCTAGTTTTTGACCCCAGATGACCCAATTTCGAACTTATTCGAGATTTTATCAAGACAATCATTCTGAGCAAATTTCAGGTTGATTGGGCAAAAAATGTGACCTCTATAATGCACACAAGGTTTTTCTAAGATTTGACCCCGCAACCTAGTTTTTGACCCCAGATGACCCAATTTCAAACTTGTCCGAGATTTTATCAAGACAATCATTCTGAGCAAATTTCAGGTTGATTGGGCAAAAAATGTGGCCTCTAGAGTGCACACAAGGTTTTTCTAAGATTTGACCCCGTGACCTAGTTTTTGACCCCAGATGACCCAATTTCGAACTTGTCCGAGATTTCATCAAGACAATCATTCTGAGCAAATTTCAGGTTGATTGGGCAAAAAATGTGGCCTCTAGAGTGCACACAAGGCAAAGTTTGACGGACGACGGACGCCGGACACAGCGGTATCACAATAGCTCACCATGAGCACATTCGTGCTCAGGTGAGCTAAAAATATAAGGAATGACTGGAAAGCCCATCTCGCATCATCGAAATTATATTTCAAAATTTGGGACAGGAGTTCCAGTTTAACCCTTTCCCAAACAAGCACCCATCTTGACATCTTTAACAGAAAATAAATTGTAAAGCATTTTTTTCTGTAATCCGAGTTTTCTCTGATGAAATTCGCTCTTCGCTCTTTGATATATTGATGGCGCTCATTGAGCGACATCAATATATCAAAGAGCGAATTTCATCAGAGAAAACTCTGATTATTCTTTCTGCAATTTTCTAAAGCCGCAAAATACATATTTTGTTCATAATTATAACAATAATTTTTTTTGTCTGCATCATGAATAAAGACAGTCCTTAATTTTTGTTGTTTGAGAATGGATTGACCCTTTCCCTTTTCAAGATCTGGTTTTGACTTCCTTAACCCTTTCCAAAACGACAAAATTTAAAGGTGATCCACTTGAAAAACTGCCACAAATGACAAAATGGAAGGTATTAAAGATACAAAGTGTGTATAATATGGCATAGAAAATATTGAGGCATAAGGAAAAAATGCTGGTTATCAGCAGTTTCTTCTTTTATTTCAATGTTTTCCCGTGCCTTTACTATGAGGGGCATCAAAACCAGGTCTTGGGAAAGGTTAACAGATAATTCTGGGGGAAAACATAGAGGCAAAAGAAAATGCTGATAATCAGCATTTTCTTCCTTCCAAATATCTCAATACATGTATTTTCTGTGCTATATGATGGACACAAACTCCTTTTTCATTAAAATCTTTGTTGATGTCTGCGGCAGCTTTAGAATTTGTCGGTCCGGAAAATTGTTTGCTTGGGAAAGGGTTTAACAAGCAGATGGATGAAGCATTACCCCTGCGAAAAAAGTTCAAGACCGCATTTTTAACTCTGGAACTGTTCTAGAATGTTTTAGAACTGCCATTTTACAATCTAGAACATTCTAGAACAGTTCTTGTACTAAAATTTTTCGCAGGGGCAATTAACAACATAGACACACAATGAAGCAAACAAAACTAGGCAAATGGAAGGCAATGAAAATCTGTATCACAGAAATGGTTGAATTTACACTGTGTATAAAAATCCTAATATCCTTAAACATGACATATATACAAAACAATTCATACATTCAACAATATTCAAAAATGCTTCTTTTTCTACAATGTATCATCTATAGGCACACAGAATTACATGTATAGCAAACAAATATCAAGCATAACTCTTTAAATAGATCCCAGTTTGCTTAACCCTTTCCCTAACAAGACCTAGTTTTGACATCCCTAATAGAAAAGGCTGGGGAAAATACTGAGACGAAAGTAGAAACTGCTGATAACCAGCAGTTGCTCCTTTTGTCTCAATATTTTCTGTGCTATATTATACACTAATTCTATCTTTGATAACATCCATTTTATTTTCTGTGGCAGCTTTCAAATTGAGCCACCAAAAATTTTGTCGTTTGGGAATGGGTTAAAACAGCTTGTTACATATCCATAAGTATAAGCTATTAACATTTAAGACTTTAACAAATTTTACCGTGGTCCAAATATAAAGATATTGCAGACGACATTTTCAAAGGCAAGAAATTATACATTTTTGGGTCTCTTTGGGTAAAAAACATTGTTAGGACTGATGATTTCTTTTGACAAAGCCTCTGTCTTGTGGTGCGTCAAATGGCGACACCATACAGGAATGAGTTTAGCAGGACAATCATATACATGTACCAATATCAGTGTTCTCCACAGAATAATACGAAGCTGTAGTAGCCCTGTGTTATCAAACCCTTACTCATGACCTCATACATATCAAAGTTTTTCAACAAAAACCTCGTAACTGCAGCTTAAAACAAGCTGCAGTTACAAGGTTTTTGTTGAAAAGAGAAGATTACAGTGGTAATGCAAATGATCATGAATGTTTTAAAACATAATGTCCATCATCACACAGACTGTAGCCGTAGGCGATTTTGGTCGGTAGAGCTCTACCAGAAGAGTGTGGTTCCCGCCTCTGATACACTACGTTGTAGAAAAAATACAACGTAGTGTATCAGAGGTGGGAACCAGACAAGCGCTTCCTCTTCCAGAAGACAACTTCTGGCCTAAATCGCATGCGGCTTGTAATCCTCCAATCCATAAGGGGAACCAAAGTGCTTCATCCCAGCTCTGTCATACCATTATGGACATTTATAACACCACAACAGGAACCCAAGTGCTGTATCCCACCATGACTGGAACCAAAATGCTGCATCCCAGCTCTGCTGTACCATTATGGACAGTTATGACACCATGAGGGGAACCAGATCATTTCAAACATTGCTGGATCCCGAGTTTGTAATCAGGTTGAATACAGTCATTGAACTACGCTGGGAACCTTCCAGTTCTTTGGTAAGAATCTGAAATGAAAAGATGCGAGTTTGTTGACTTTCATTGTTTATGTTTTTCAGTTTCACATATCAAGATCTATACTGACTGTAAAATATAAATTTATTATAATTTCTAGCTAATTTTGTAATGCTAGACATCATATCTTTGCCCTATAATTGATATACCAAATTCATGCAGTTATGCTACTTATATAATAACAAGAGATGTTTGTAAAACATATATGACCCTAAAGGGTCTACTTTTAACAAGTGAAGCAGTCCAGCGGTAGTATTCTATCAAGTATGAAAATACCCAAAGGGAAATAACTCCATAGATATGATCTGCAGGGTAGAGCTGGGACGAGTACTCGAGTACCCGGGTATCGGGTCGGTACCCGGTTTAATACATTATGTAATGAAAGGTGGAGTATTTTTAACAAGTTCATAATAGGTCTATTTATGCCTTTTTGACCGTGGGTCAACATTCTCATAGGTTATGAGCCGGAAGCAGACCATCCAAACAGGTTTGAAATGGCTACACCCTTGTCTATTTAGGATATTTAAGTGTGTGTTCGGGGGGTGTGGCGCGGAGGCTTGGATACCAGAGCTTCTGCATAATTATTCTTTCAAGTGCGCCCACTGGTCTTTCTTATCAAAATTGTGAAAAACAGACCCCGGCACCCCCAGAATCCATTACAATTTGACAAAAAAGACTCTTTCAAATTTAAAGATGTTGCAGACGACAGTTTCGATTGAATGTAATTTTATATTTTTGGTCTCTCCGTGTAGTAAACATTGTGGGAAATGAAGAATGTGCTTGTCACAAGCAATTTCTTTGTTTTTCACAATGTTTTTAAGAGTTTTTCAGGTTTTTTTTGCGTCAAAATGGGTGAAAGGGACTCTAAACAAGAGGACCATGATGGTCCTATATCGCTCACCTGAACCTAAATGATATGAGCAACACTTTTGTTCAATTCAATTAATATTTATTACTTTAAGACTGAAAAAGAACTTATGGTCAATAAGGTTGTGAAAATCTAACTCATCCGAGATCTAAATTATGGTGCCAAACATTGTACAGGGCTCCAGATATAAGAGGGAGTGGTGACTTTTCAAACTGCAATAATGCTGTCAGTGATCATCAAACCCAATGTTGTAGGTACTCATTTATATCGTCTTATCCAGACGATTCAAATGAGTACCCACAACATAGGATTTGAATTCGCAAAAACAATGTTAGTATGTCTTCACCTCCACTTATCTGTAGCCCTGATTGTATCCAAGTTTTGTCTTGATTGATAAATAATTGTAAATTCTAGAGTATAAACAAGGTCGAAAACAGCCGAAAACAGCAATCTAATCAAATTCAAGGGCACATTACTCTCGATTTTCTCATCAGTTAAGACTGAAAATCAAACTAATCCCAGATCTTATGGTCCCTAATATTGTGTCCAAGTTTTGTCTAGATTGATCCATAAAGGTAGATTCCAGAGTGTGAACAAGGTCGAAAACAGCCGAAAACAACAATTTTGTCAAATTCAAGGGCACAAAACGCTTGACTTTCTGATCAGATCAGACTGAAAATCAAACTCATATGAGATCTTATGGTTCCTAACATTGTGTCCAAGTTTTGTATAGATTGATCAATAATTGTAGATTCTAGAATGTAAACAAGGTCGAAATCAGCCGAAAATGGCAATTTTGTCAAATTCAAGGGCACATAACTCTCAACATTCTCATCAGATCAGACTGAAAATCAAACTCATCCAAGATCTTATGGTCCCCAACATTGTGTTCAAGTTTTGTCTTGATTGATAAATAATTGTAGATTCTAGAGTATGTACAAGGTCGAAAACAGTCAAAAACAGCAATGTTATCAAATTCAAGGGCACATTACTCTTGACTTTCTAATCAGATTAAACTGAAAATCGAAGTTACCTGAGATCTTATAGTCTCCAACATTGTGTCCAAGATTTGTCTTGATTGGTCAATAATTGTAGATTCTAGTGTGTAAACAAAGTCGAAAACAGTAAAAAACAGCAATTTTGTCAAATTCAAGGGCACATAACTCTTGACTTTCTGATTAGATCAGACTGAAAATCAAACTAATCCCAGATCTTATGGTCCAAAACATTGTGTCCAAGTTTTGTCTTGATTGATTAATAATTGTAGATTCTAGAGTGTAAAAAAGGTTGAAAACAGCCGAAAATCGCAATTTTGTCAAATTCAAGGGCACGTAACTCTTGACTTTCAGATCAGATCAGACTGAAAACCAAACTCATCTGAGATCATATAGTCCCCAACATTGTGTCCAAGTTTTGTCTTGATTGACCCTTTCCCACACATTGGCGCTTTTGGATGCCCCACAAAATAAAGGCTTTGGAAAACATTGTGACAAGCAATTTCTTCATTACCCACAATGTTTTCTACCAAGAAAGACCAAAAAATGTTAAATTTTGTTCAATGGAACTTGTCGTCTGCAACACCTATGATTTTGGACTAGGCTAAAATTTTGTTGTTTGGTAATGGAGTGTAAATCTATTTATATCCTCTATCAAACTAGATAACTCTACTTATACTGAAGAAAGTAGTGTCAGAGTTCCTTCCCTTAGATTAACTCTTTTTTGAATACAGCAAAAAAGTGGCAATTTTGCCCAATTCAAGGGCACATAACTCTCATCTTTCTGGTCAGATCAGACTGAAAATTGACCTCATCCAAGATCTTATGGTCCCCAACATTATGTCCAAGTTTTGTCTTGATTGATTAATAATTGTAGATGCTAGAGTGTAAAGAAACTTAACCCATTACCACACAGTGACTCCTTTTGACTCCTCACGAGATAATGGCTTTGGAAAACATCGTGGAAAATGAAGAAATTGCTTGTGACAAGCAATTTCTTCATTTCCCACAATGTTTTCCATCCAAAAAGTCCTATAAATGAAAAATTCCATTCACTTGAAATTGTCGTCTGCAGGATCTTTCAATTTGGACTGCCCTAACATTTTGTCGTTTGGTAATGGGTTAAAAACAGCATTTTTTGACATTCAAGGGCAGATAACTCTGCACTTTCTGGTCCGATCAGGCCCATAATCAAACTTGTCCGAGAACTTATGATCATACTTGTTTTGGCCAAGTTTGATCAAGATTGAGTAACTTTTGTGGATGCTAGAGTGTAAACACCCCAAATGTTGACGGACGGACGGACGGACGGACGGACGCCGGACAAAAAGTGACCACAATAACTCACCTCGAGCACTTCGTGCTCAGGTGAGCTAAAAACGCACTAGACTTTAACATTAAAAAATTCCGGGCTACGCCCTGGAAATGATAGAATGGCCAGACTGAAATAGCTTAAACTTGAAGTAGGCCTATACGTAATTTAAAACATTAGGGGACCGGAATCTCTTAATTCCAGCTTATTCAAGCTGTAGCTACGAGATATTAACATTTCACTGTTGTTGGTTTTTTTTTCAGTAAGATATGTGTCTGCGAAAGTTTGACCAGTCTTTTTGTCGCAGAAAAGTACAAAAAAAACCATCTGCATATTTTAAATAGGCCTATTGCATTTAGTCTTCTCTTTGTCTTGTAGAAGACTAAAGAATTACCAAACTTCGCTTTTAGAAGAAGATTTCGAGGAAGGCTGGTTATTTAAAGCCATGTTTACGAAACAAGTGCCAGGATGAACAAAAAAATTCTATCTATTGGTGTTTTTGAACCATCGTCGGGTACTCGAGTACCCGCGGGTAATACAACCACGGGTACCCGGGTACAAAATTTCTACCCGTCCCAGCTCTACTGCAGGGTAACATAATTATCTTGTGCACTGTACTTCTCCATAATGAGTTCTATCCACCTATGAAATTTCATGAATCTACCTAGCATAATTTTTGAGTTATGTTCAAGACATAAATTATGTATGAAAATCAACAAGCATTCTGAAGTATTGCAAAACAATACCAAGTCCCCTACCGGCTTTATATATGTGTTTAGAAAAAGGAAGCCTAAAAAATTTCAAAGTCCAGTTGCTGGCATTCGTATCTTCCTCAAAAATACTGGACGGGAACGAAACTCAACCTTGTTCTGTAACTTATCAATGCGGGTCTACGTACCAAAAATCAGCTCAATAGCTGCAAGCATTAAGAAAAAAAGTCTGGAAAACTGTGATTTCCCAGAAATTTTCTAAGTCCAGCATCCGTATCTTCCCCAAAAATCACTGGAGCAGTACGAAACTCAAACTCGTTCTGTATCTCATCAATATGTGTTCATATACCGAAAATCAGCTCAATACCTGCAAGCGTTTAGAAAAAAAGTCTGGAAAACTGTAATTTACCAGTAATTTTCTAAGTCCAGCATCCATATCTTCCTCAAAAATCACTGGACCGGAACGAAACTCAAACTTGTTCTGTAACTCACCAATGCAGGTCTACATACCAAAAATCAGCTCAATAGCTGCAAGCATTAAGAAAAAAAGTCTGGAAAACTGTGATTTCCCAGAAATTTTCTAAGTCCAGCATCCATATCTTCCCTAAAAATCACTGGACCGAAACGAAACTAAAACTTGTTCTGTAACTAACCAATGCGGGTCTACATACCAAAAATCAGCTCAATAGCTGCCAGCATGAAGAAAAAAAGTCTGGAAAACTGTAATTTCCCAGAAATTTTCTAAGTCCAGCATCCATATCTACCCCAAAAATCACTGGACCAAAACGAAACTCGAACTTGTTCTGTAACTCATCAATGCGGGTCTACATACCAAAATTCAGCTCAATAGCTGCCAGCATTAAGAAAAAAAGTCCGGAAAACTGTAATTTCCCGGTAATTTTCTAAGTCCAGCATCCATATCTACCCCAAAAATCACTGGACCGAAACGAAACTCGAACTTGTTCTGTAACTCATCAATGCGGGTCTACATACCAAAATTCAGCTCAATAGCTGCCAGCATTAAGAAAAAAAGTCCGGAAAACTGTAATTTCCCAGTAATTTTCTAAGTCCAGCATCCATATCTTCCTCAAAAATCACTGGACCGGAACGAAACTTAAACTTGTTCTGTAACTCATCAATGCGGGTCTACATACCAAAAATCAGCTCAATAGCTATCCCCGTTTAGAAAAAAAGTCCGGAAAACTAATTCACCGGACTGACGGACGGACAGACGGACGGACGGACGGACGGACGGACGGACAGACAGACTGACTGACGGACAGAGTGCAAACCTAAAGTCCCCTTCGGCTTCGCCGGTAGGGGACTAATAAAGGGCAATAAATCCAAAAATATGATTGGGAGAGTTATGCCTCTTTTGCACTGCACCTCTCCATAATGAGGTCTATACACCTATAAAGTTTCATGATTCTACCTTAAATATTTCTCGAGTTATGCTCCGGACAAGGTTTGGTCTATGGACTGACCATCCAACCGATTGAACATCAGACTGACACTTGCAAAACAAAATTTGCTTCCAAAGGGGGCATAATCATACCAAAGGTTTATCTACGAGAGACAGTCAAAAATATAAATGAAAATAAAATCTTTTGAAGCAGTAATCTTGTTTGGAAAAGGATTAATCTTGTGCTAGAACTTTACAGATAGAGGGCCCTATCTAGACCGTCTAATGTGAACTAGATACACAAGAACTTATTTGACATGTGTGTACTAAATAGGAAAATATTAAAGGAATCTTTGTGAAAATTTACCCTTTCCTGAACGACAGAATTTTAGAGTACTTCAATTCAAAAACTGCTGTAGACGACAAAAAAGACATTAATCAAGGTTGGTTTTTATGTACAATATAGCTCAGAAAATATTGAGACAAAAGGAGAAACTGCTGGTTATCAGCAGTTTCTTCTTTTGTTTCAACGTTTTCCCAAGCCTTTTGTATCAGGGAAGTCAAAATCAGGTCTTGTTTGGGAAAGGGTTAATGTGATAAGGGACCATCCATCCCATTTATAAATGTAATGTTAATCTATTCCCAAATAGTGACACTTTTTGATGTCTTACAAGATAAAAACTTCGGAAAACATTGCAGAAAATGAAGAAATTGCTTGTGACAAGCAATTTCTTCATTTCCCACAATGTTTTATACCCCAAAAGACAAAAAAATCTTTAATTTATTCACTTGAAATTGTCATCTGCAACATCTTTGAATTTGGACCATTCTAAAATTTTGCCGTCTGGTAATGGGTTATACCATTTCAGCCACCTAGATTTGTAATGATACATAGATGGAACAGGAGAAAAATTTGGTAAGTGTTACATCTAGTTTCTTCCTTTTCTAAAAATTAAGGTTTGAGAAGCATTTATGTTACTGATTATCAATACTACACATAGGTTTTGGGCTAAAAAACCCTATAGGTTTGATCACTTTTTAAACATGTTAACATATTTATAATTGTAAAGCTATATAATTACCGTAATTATTCTAATAAACGCCCAAGTGTTTATTAGAAAAGTGCTTGATAGAAAAGTTTGGGGTGGGCATTTAATAGAGGTATTCCAATTTTGGGAGTAAAAAAATGTGAATCAAATGTCAATTCATGGACCAAAGTTAATCAAGTAAATGTTGGCAAAGTTTTGTTATAAGGGCTGTAAAGTACGAATTTGGATGAATTTCCTTCATTGTAGACAGATTGGAGGACAGGAAATCCTCTTTTTGATTGTTTTTGGAAGAGATCTTTTTTAACGACTTACATCATTTTAATCCAAAATCGGGGGATGTGCGTTTTTAGAATCACCCTATCCTGCTTAAATTGTCCTTAAAATATGCCTTTTTTTAGCTGAGATTTTTGGGATGGGCGTTTATTAGAATATGGGCGTTTATTAGAATAATTACAGTAATTATCATGTGTTTTTGATTTGATTTATTCGTGAATATATACATACATGTCATACATTAAAACAAATATAAGAGATCATAAAACAAAGTATCACAGATGTAAAGTATGTAGAGATCTATAGGTAGCACAGACAGATTTACAATTATCACAATTCATGTTTGATTTAAAGATTAACAATCATAGTCTCAAAATATTGGTTTGTTTGTTACTTTAGATTTCTAGACAATAATGTATATATATACACACAGGATAACCCATGAAAGTTTTACAACTTGTTTCCAATGGGGTCCTATAGTAGTGGTATGGCTCAAAGTGAGCCATATTTTAAGTTTTAAAGAAAAATTTATGGAAATTTTATGAATTAAAATTTCCACACAGACCCATATAGTGTAACTATGACATAGGTCTAAAATATATTATTGAAGATATACATATGTTACATTCTTATTGCACGAAAATCAAACTTTCAAGCATAGGTTACGGATTAAGACAATGAATATTAATAAAAGATATATTCTGACTCTTCACAAATTTTCATGTTTTGAGTGAGATAAGACTTAACTTTCTTTTTAAAACTTTCTTTTTAAAAAAGTGCTATCAATGGGAGATTAAGGGTAACATTCTTGTATGATGTTTATAAGAAATGAATGTAGCAAAGATTCACCAGGGGTTCTGAAATCCATTGCCCGAGTTGCCCAGGTTGTCCCAAAGGGGTTACAGACAAGTAGAATTTGCCAACATTTTGCTCTTTATTGTTCATACGGATAAGTGACATTTGTCTAACAAACAAGCACTGACAAGTAGCCAATTTAAAGATTTCAGAACCCCATGTTCACCATTCAACTTTTGAATGCAATGTAAATTGAAACAAACATTTTGTTCATTTATTCAGTAACATCATTATGTAACAATGCTAGATCAAAATGGCAATTTGCACATCATTTGAAATAAGGTAGTTTATTCTTATCAATGTTTGTGAACAGAATCATGATACAAGGTACAACAATGGCCCTCTTACAACCTATATATGTTGTGCCCATTTTAAGATTCTTGCCTAAATTCGAAATTGGGCATGCCCAATTTCGAAATTGGGCACGGAACTTTGCCCAATTTCGAAATTGGCCATCCATTTTCGAAATTATGATTCAGTAAGTTCCGTGTGTCATGCAGAACTATTTCTGTCGATCTTTTTCGACGATTTATTGATAATTGAATCATACAACGCCCGAAATGTTAATATTATTTACGGTTTACTGCAAAACTGTCATGCAGAAATATTTCTGTCGATTTATTCTCGTTTTTTTCCTCACCGATTTATTAGTAATGAATCGAACAACGACATAATGATTATTTTACGGTTTACTTTGATTTTTGATACTTCCTACTTACACGTTGCTGCCGCGGATCCAGGATGTCTGTGATGGGGTTCGAATTTACAAATAGAGAGGTTCGTTTTCCCAAGTATTACACAATTTTGACCGAATTTCTGCATTGAAATGAAATAATCAGGCTGCGGAGACAGTAGCAGATCCAGAGGGGGTGCGGGAGTCAAACGAACCTCCTCTGAATCCTAATTATTTCAATTTCATGTAAAAATCCAGTCAGAATTTTGTAATAATAAGAGAACGAACCACCTATTTGTAATTTCGAACCCCCTTACAAAGTCTGGATTCGCCGCTGAGAGGGGTTTCCTTTGAACCTCGAAAACTCCCCTACCCATTGGATACGCCGCTGCATTGTAAACGTGTACACCAGAATGTAAAAACTTCATCTGCGGGTCCCAGTCGATATCAAAATCCAGTCTATTTTAAAACGAAAGTACAGTGCCATTCAAGGATAAACGAAACCTGTCACATGGTGTATAGATGTTTATCCACATGCGAGAAAGAAATACGGCAACATTTTATCTGAATTTTCCGATAGAATTAGGTCACAGGATAAAATTAATGATGTCATTATGACGTTGCGAGGTCGTACTGTAAGCGGAATCATGCATACTTATTAAAATGATTATAATAGTATAAGATCCATTTCTCGCTCTGATTTTATTATCATTATTGTTCCAATGCATTTAAGCCGGGCATTAAATCAACAATTTACCAATCATTTATCTCTCATAAATCATATTTAATTTTAAATATGATATACACTTTTGGGGTATTTTTATCAATTTAAAAAGTGGGCCTTTTTTGAACTGGGCCTTTTTGGTCATTTACACTAGAACTAGGCATTTCTGGTTTCAGGGGATCAATTAGTTTGTCTAGGTTGGTCGCTTGTTCTGGCCGGCATGGTGGGAAGAATCGGCTTGTTCGGCTGGGTCGGTCGCTAGTTCTGGCCAGCACGGTGGGAAGGATCGGTATGTTCGGCTGGGTCAGTCGCTAGTTCTGGCCAGCACGGTGGGAAGGATCGGCTTGTTCGACTGGGTCGATTGCTAGTTCTGGCCAGCATGGTGGGAAGAATCGGCTTGTTCACCTGGGTCGGTTGCTAGTTCTGGCCAGCACGGTGGGAAGTATCATCTTGTTCGGCTAGGTCAGTCGCTAGTTCTGGCCAGCACGGTGGGAAGGTTCTGCTTGTTTGGATGGGTCGGTTGCTTGTTCTGGCCAGCACGGTGGGAAGGATCTGCTTGTTCGGATGGGTCAGTCGATAGTTCTGGCCAGCACGGTGGGAAGTATCGGCTTGTTCGGCTAGGTCAGTCGCTAGTTCTGTCCAGCATGGTGGGAAGTATCGGCTTGTTCGGATGGGTCGGTCGCTTGTTCTAGCCAGCACGGTGGGAAGTATTGGCTTGTTCGGCTAGGTCAGTCGCTAGTTCTGGCCAGCACGGTGGGAAGGATCGGCTTGTTCGACTGGGTTTGATTGCTAGTTCTAGCCAGTATGGTGGGAAGAATCGGCCTGTTCACCTGGGTCGGTTGCTAGTTCTGGCCAGCACGGTGGGAAGTATCGGCTTGTTCGGCTAGGTCAGTCGCTAGTTCTGGCCAGCACGATAGGAAGGATCTGCTTGTTTGGATGGGTCGGTCACTTGTTCTGGCCAGCAAGGTGGGAAGTATCGGCTTGTTTGGATGGGTCGGTTGCTAGTTCTGGCCAGCACGGTGGAAAGGATCGGCTTGTTTGGCTGGGTCGGTCGCTTGTTCTGGCCAGCACGGTGGGAATGATCAGCTTGTTTGACTGGGTCGGTCGCTAGTTCTGGCCAGCACGGTGGGAAGGATCGATATGTTCGGCTGGGTCGATTGCTAGTTCTGGCCAGCATGATGGGAAGAATTGGCTTGTTCACCTGGGTCAGTTGCTAGTTCTGGCCAGCACGGTGGAAAGGATCTGCTTGTTCGGATGGGTCAGTCGATAGTTCTGGCCAGCACGGTGGGAAGTATTGGCTTGTTCGGATGGGTCGGGTGCTAGTTCTGGCCAGCACGGTGGAAAGGATCGGCTTGTTTGGCTGGGTCGGTCAGTTGTTCTGGCCAGCACGGTGGGAAGGATCAGCTTGTTTGACTGGGTCGGTCGCTAGTTCTGGCCAGCACGGTGGGAAGGATCGGCTTGTTCGACTGGGTCGATTGCTAGTTCTGGCCAGCATGGTGGGAAGAATCGGCTTGTTCACCTGGGTCGGTTGCTAGTTCTGGCCAGCACGGTGGGAAGTATCGGCTTGTTCGGCTAGGTCAGTCGCTAGTTCTGGCCAGCACGGTGGGAAGGATCCGCTTGTTCGGATGGGTCGGTCGCTTGTTCTGGCCAGCACGGTGGAAAGGATCGGCTTGTTTGGCTGGGTCGGTCAGTTGTTCTGGCCAGCACGGTGGGAATGATCAGCTTGTTTGACTGGGTCGGTCGCTAGTTCTGGCCAGCACGGTGGGAAGGATCAGCTTGTTCGACTGGGTCGATTGCTAGTTCTGGCCAGCATGGTGGGAAGAATCGGCTTGTTCACCTGGGTCGGTTGCTAGTTCTGGCCAGCACGGTGGGAAGTATCGGCTTGTTCGGCTAGGTCAGTCGCTAGTTCTGGCCAGCACGGTGGGAAGGATCCGCTTGTTCGGATGGGTCGGTCGCTTGTTCTGGCCAGCACGGTGGGAAGTATCGGCTTGTTCGGCTAGGTCAGTCGCTAGTTCTGGCCAGGACGGTGGGAAGGATCAGCTTGTTTGGATGGGTTGGTCGCTTGTTCTGGCCAGCACGGTGGGAAGTATCGGCTTGTTCGGCTGAGTTGGTCACTAGTTCTGGCCAGCAGGGTCGGAAGGATAGGTTTGCTCGGCTGGTTTGGTCGCTTGTTCTGGCCAGCATGGTGGGAAGGATCTGCTTGTTCGGATGGATCGGTCGCTTGTTCTGGCCAGCACGGTGGGAAGTATCGGCTTGTTCGGCTAGGTCAGTCGCTAGTTCTGGCCAGCACGGTGGGAAGTATCTGCTTGTTCTGATGGGTCGGTCGCTTGTATTGGCCAGCATGGTGGGAAGGATCTGCTTGTTTGGATGGGTCTGTCGCTTGTTCTGGCCAGCACGGTGGGAAGTATCGGCTTGTTTGGCAAGGTCAGGTGCTAGTTCTGGCCAGCACGGTGGGAAGTATCGGCTTGTTCGGCTAAGTCAGTCGCTAGTTCTGGCCAGCACGGTGGGAAGGATCTGCTTGTTCGGATGGGTCGGTCGCTTGTTCTGGCCAGCACGCGGGAAGTATCGGCTTGTTCGGCTAGGTCAGTCGCTAGTTCTGGCCAGCACGGTGGGAAGGATCTGCTTGTTCGGATGGGTCGGTCGCTTGTTCTGGCCAGCACGCGGGAAGTATCGGCTTGTTCGGCTAGGTCAGTCGCTAGTTCTGGCCAGCACGGTGGGAAGGACCAGCTTGTTTGGATGGGTTGGTCGCTTAATCTGGCCAGCACGGTGGGAAGTATCGACTTATTCGGCTGAGTTTGTCACTAGTTCTGGCCAGCAGGGTCGGAAGGATAGGTTTGCTCGGCTGGCTTGTTCGCTTGTTCTGGCCAGCATGGTTGGAAGGATTGGCTTGTTCGGCTGGGTCGGTCACTAGTTCTGGCTAGCATAGTAGGGAGGATTGGCTTGTTCGGCTGTTTTGACAGTTTGGCCTCTACAGCTTATGCAGGGAAAAATGCAGGGAAAAATGCTGAATATGGTATTTTTCACAGACAGGGATTCTCCTGTTTAAATGGTTTTACAATCAGCTCACTATTTTGAGTTAGTTATCTTCAAAGTCTGAACGAAATTAGAACATATCAAATTAATTAACATAAGTATGCAGATCTATGGTAGATCACATATATTTAGCAGATGAAAAGCTTCATAATAAATCTTGTTTGCTTTAAAAGAACCATTTCTAAAATGTCGATATTTAACTTTAAGTAAGTGAAACCATTTTAATTTCGCTGGTTAGAAAGCCCAAAGCAATGGATCTAATTCAGGCTCCGAAAAAATATGGAACTGCAACTTTTTGAATAAATAAATGAAATCGAGTGTAGATATCATTTTTATGGCAATATTATCTATAAATTTGATGTCCTGCTGAACGTGTAAACGAATTGATAAAAGCAGAGACATATAATATAATGTTTATCTATGTCTCTGATAAAAGATAAGGTGCGAATTGCTTAGGGTACGAATCAACTTCCGCGCTAACGGAAGAAGAATGTTCCGTATGTTCTGTTCGGTACGGAACTTTAGCTGTTCCGTACCGAACTTTTATTGGACTAAAAACGGCTTAAAATGATTTTGTAAGTGCTAACTGTGATACCTCCCTAAAAACGGATATTTTGAAGATGAGTTCTGCACAGAAAATGGCCCGATATACCATAAACTAATTATAAATAAGCTATTTCGCCGAGTTTCGAATTAGGCAAATGAGTTCTGCAGGGATTTGCCGAATTTCGAAAATAGGCAAAAACGAAAATCGGCACAATATATATAATGACACATCTACTGATAAGTAAGGGTATTTGCAATCAGAGTAAAGAAATCTACTAACATCAATCAAAACCTGTTATGTGGGTACTTATTAAATTCTTCTTGTTGAGATGGTTAAATACGGATGCACACAACATAGGATTTGGGTTGATTGAGATATCAAAACCACTGATGTAATATAAATAACGCATTAGAGACTTAACCCTTTCCCAAACAAGACCTGGTTTTGACGTCCCTAATAGAAAAAGCTAGGGAAAACATTGAAACAAAAGAAGAAACTGCTGATAACCAGCAGTTTCTCCTTTTGTCTCAATATTTTCTATGTCATATTTTACACAAATCCTATCTTTAATAACATCCATTTTGTCCTTTGTGGCAGTTATTTAAGTTGGTTACCTTAAAATTTTGCCGTTTGAGAAAGGGTTAAGCTGATCTGAATCCATGTTGATCTCAAATGCCATGCTGGTTCTTTTTCCAGATCCTGGCTCTACAAGTATTTAACCCTTTCCCAAACAAGAAAATTTTAGGGTGATCCAATTTGAAAGCTGCTGCAGACGACAAATTTGATGATAATAAAGACATTATTTGTGTAAAATATGGCACAGAAAATATTGAGACAAAAGGAGAAACTGCTGGTTATCAGCAGTTTCTTCTTTTGTTTCAATGTTTTCACAAGCCTATTCTATTAAGGATGTCAAAACAAGGTCTTGTTTGGGAAAGGGTTAACCATTTCCTAAATAAGACCAGTGGTTTTGACATCCCTACCAGAAAAGGCTTGAGAAAACATAGAAGCAAAAGAAGAAAATGCAAATAATCAGCGTTCTCTCTTTTGCCTCAATGTATTCTCAGCTATATTACATCCAAATATTACCTTTAGTAACATCCATTTTGTCTTCTGTAGAAGTTTTCAAAATTGGGACACCCTAAAATTTGTTGTTTGGGAAAGCATGGGCGGATCTAGAGGGGGGTCGGGGGGTCCGGACCCCCCCCCCCCCCCCCCCCCCCTGGCATTGGCCGAAAATTGAATTTTGACTATATAATTTAGTGTAACGTTACATATTTACTGCATTTTAAGCCATAATTTGGGCTTGGACCCCCCTGGAAAAAAATCTTGGGCTTGGACCCCCCTGGAAAAAAATCCTGGATCCGCCCTTGGAAAGGGTTAATTATGAACTTATAGTTGAACAATTCCGTGGCCTTCCTTATCAGTATATCATCAATAGTGAATGTTAAATGGATATCGTCAGTGTAAATGCAAAACCTTGTATGTCGATTCTTGCGATTTTCAAAGTACAAACTTGTGTGCCCAGTTAAAGACCATTCTTGCAGGTTTTGAGATATTTTTACTGATCAGTATTAATGGCAAATCATTTGTGAACAATATGTCCAAAATTCAGGTAAAACATTTCAGTTTGGGAAAAGTTATTACACTTTTTTTCCATCCCCTTTAAAATTTTCCAAAAACGAGATATGAGGTTTTGCATTTACAACGACGATATGGATTTTTACCAAGTACCATGTCACACAAATTGAGTATATCTTAAATGTGTTTTTATACCAAGTTCACACAAACACACAGAATTACTGACCTAAATCAATCACCAAATTAACAGTATGAGTTCTGAAAGAAATATTGAACTCTCTATTGTACTTATCAATTACCAGGTGGTAAAATTTAATACTGGTCCAAATTCGAAGATATTGCAGACGATAATTTCAGATAAATGAAATTCTGCATTTTTTCTCTTTGGTTAGAAAACATTGTGGGAATTGAAGACATTGTTGATCATCAGAAACAAGAGCTGTCTCAGTACCGCAAAGCGCGACTATCAAGTGCTGGATAGTGAAAAATTCTAAGTTTAAAAAAAAGTAAAAATTCCATTAAATTAAATGTCAGAGTAACAAATATTTGCCTAGAGGCTGATATGATGGTCACAGAGGCATGTGAAAAGTTACAGAGCAAACACATTAGTAGAAACTGAGATTTGAGAAACTTGCATAATCATGAAAACTTAACCAAAACATTACGCCAACACCTAGTACTGATGCCCGGATGACAAGAATAGCCTTCCTATTCTATGAAAAGTCATGCTAAAAAGAATTTTTTAGTCAATATTGATGCTTTTCAACAAAATCCTAGTAACTGCAGCTTAACACAAGCTGCGGTTACAAGGTTTTAGTTGAAAAGTGACGATATTTAGCTGGTTCGTTAATGTAACCTGACCATTCCTTTCTGGTCACGAATGTCTGTCAGATATAACACGGAGGATAATCATGTGATACAATATTTTCAGAAAATCTTCAATAACTTTGTAAATACTGGACCGATTTGAATTCGGTTTGAAGCAGAGAATGTGGACAGATGTCACACATTAGATGGGTGTGGTTGATTTTTGAAAAATCAACTGATAAAAAAGTTATTGAAGATAAACCAAAATTTTGGTTTATCTTCAATAACTTTTGTATCAGTTGATTTTTCAAAAATCAACCACGCCCATCTAATGCGTGACGTCTGTCCACATTCCCTGCTTCAAATAGAATTCGAATCGTCGCATATTAACAAAATTATTGAAGATTTTCTGAAAATATTATATCACATGATTATCCACCATGAAATCTGTCAGATATAAACTAGCTCATGCAAGCAGATAGTCGTTACTCAAAAACAAGATGCCTAGTGAAACAAAAATGCCCAAATTTATATGTCAAACTTTGGGAAATGTGACCTTCGCAATTTGAATTTGACCTACAACCTCGACCTTTGTATAAACAAGAGCCGTCACAGACGGATTATGCTCCCCGAATAAGTGTTTGTCACAAAAGAAAAACTATCATACATTAAGCCCCCTTTTCCCATGACAGCTTTTTTGTACACACATTATTTATAGAATATGGTCTAGAACATCCTATTTATTACATGAGCACAAAATTTCATTAAATTCTGCCTATTAGATGAAGAGAAATAAGAGAAAAACTAATTTTTACACTAAGGCCCCTTTTTCCATGACACAGCCTTAAATTTACAAACGGAGATAAAGGTCCCTAGGTATTGACCCAGTGAGTTCACATGTGAAGTTTCATTGAATTTGGTCCAAGGGTTGCTGAGATATGCCTGTGGACGGATGGACAAATAGACGGACACACAGACGGACGGACGGACAGCGTGGCGACTATATGCTCCCCCAAAATTTTTTCGGGGAGCATAAAAATCTGTTAAATATGAACTAGCTCATGCAAGCAGATAGTCAAAACAAAAAAACTAGTTGCCTTGTGAAACAAAAATGCCAAAATAATGTCGATCTTTGTGAAATGTGACAAAGGAGAACAATGCAAAACTACTCTTTCAAAGCGGGCTCATAAAAATCTAATACTTCTTCAGAAATAAAAGCTTTGATAGCAATGTACATGTATATGCAAAGCTACAACTCTCTAGTGCATTGTAAAAAGTGTGCTATCCCATTACTGCAGAGTGACACCTTTCGACTCCTTCACAAGAAATGCCTTGGGAAATCATTGTAGAAAATGAAGAAATTGCTTGTCACAAGCAATTTCTTCATTTTCCACAATGTTTTCCAACCCAAAATTGAAGTATTTTCAAAATTACACCATCTTGAAATTTTCGTCTGCAACACCTTTCAAATTGGAACAGTGAAAATTTTGCCGTCTGGTAATGGGCTAAAGGACAAAACTCTAGTCATGCATGCATCTGACAAGAAGTGATCAGTTTTTGAGACTTAAGGTTGATTGTTCAAGTAATTAGTATTGAAAACATCAATGTAAAAGGAACAGGAGTTTAACGGAGCAGTGCATATAAGTCATAGAGGGGGTTGTGAGTAAAGTTGGTCATTTTTTTCAATTGAAGGGAGATCATTCAAGAATGGCAAGATTTTTTGGAATTTTAATTAACTAGATTCATTGTGGCAAGTTTGATCAAATTCAAGTTGAAACTGTAGGTGGAGTTATGCACATAAAGAAATAGCTATTATTTTCAATTCAAAGGGCAGATAATTCAAGAACAACAATAGTTATCTGAAATCCAAAGGCAGTATGCACAACTAGACACCATGGAGATTAATTTTGGCAAGTTTGATCAAATTCGGATCGAAACTGTGGGAAAAGTTGCGCACACAAGAAATTGCTAACAGACATATAGATGGAGAGACAACCAGGACCACAACATTACGCTGCTTTTCAACAAAAACCTTGTAACTGCAGCTTTAAACAAGTGGCAGATACGAGGTCTCATTGAAAGACGACGCTACGGATAATATGACCCTTATATTATAGGTGTATAATTATGCTGCTCATCAGCAGTCTTCTTTTCTGTTGTGATAATAGCCAATATCTATGTATCTTAATTTCACAAAATACAAAAAAACTTTTTTCACTATGTTTAATCGTAAAGAAATCTAAAAGGTATCTCTACATCTATTACAGCGGACGAGAATTGACCTGACAGAGCAGCCCATACTAATCGAAAGGAATGCTCTGCCAGGTCAATTCTCATCCGCTATATGAATTTTAAGAAAATAAAGTTTCTTAGGAAAAGAATATGCCTACAAAGATTTAAAAGATGAAAGCCACACACTAGGAATGAGAAAATCAACTTAAGTTGCCTTCACAGTAAATACAGATTTTAAACAAGACTTGTCCGGGGACCACGTAGCTTGCCAATACAGGAGCTTGTCACAAAATAGGTCAACTCCAAGGTCAAGAGGTCAAAGGACATGGTCTAAAATGAAAGGTCTTGGCAGGAGGCATAATATGTGTGAAATATAAAAGCTATATCTCTAATAATGCCTAAAATTTAGACAAGGTTAAAGTTTTTTTCAAAGTAGGTCAAGGTCACAAGGTCATGGTCCAAAATAAAAGGTCTTGTCAGGAGGTATCCATGTGTGAAATATCAAGGCTCTATCAATAATATTGCATGAGATATAGGCCAGGTTAAAGTTTTTTAGAAGTAGGTCAAAGTCCAAGGTCAAGGTCACCAAGGTCAAAGGTCATGATCCCAAATGAAAGTTCTTGGCAGGAAGTATCCATGTGTTAAGTATCAAGGCTGGATCTTTTTTAGTGCCTGAGATATAGACCAGGTTAAAGTTTTTGAAGATGCGACAGAACGGGACACTACGCGACGCAGACACTAGGGCTGTGACATTTGCTCCGCTGACATAAAGTCCCGGCTTGCTAAAAATCATTACTTTTTCTTTAAGTTGATTTTTTCACCTACAAATTAAGAATTGTTACCTAAGCATTCAAGAGCTGTTATCAAACAAAACAAAACAAAGTAGAATTTATAACACATCCACAATTTTCAAGATGACTCAAATTCAAAGATTAAACCCATTCCCACACATTGATGCATTTTGACAACCTACAAGCTAATGGCTTTGGAAAACATTGTGGAAAATGAAGAAATTGCTTGTGTCAAGCAATTTCTTTATTTTCCACAATGTTTTCTACCCAAAAAGACCAAAAAAGTAAAATTTCATACAAATGAAATTGTTGTCTGCATGATCTTTGTATTTGTAACAGCCCAAACTTTTGCCGTTTGGTAATGAGTTGAGAGCTGACAACAATTATACATGGATATACAACAATTTAACTCATTACCAGATGGCAATATTAAATTTTATTGACTTGTCTAAATGCAAAGGAGATGCAGACGACAATTACAATTGAATGAAGTGAAAGAAAATGCTTGGTCTTTCTGGGAAGAAAACATACTGGACAAGATGTGTTTGTGAAACACAAATGCCCCCGAAATGGCCATTTTTCTAAAATGTTAAGTTTTCGTGGAGTAAAGGGTTATTAAGGGTTAAGGGATGACCTTGAGGAAGGTCAAATTGCATGGAACAGATAGATATCATTGAAAGGAAGTTGCATACTAAGTTTGAGCTTTGTATGTCAAATACTTTTGGAGAAAAGGCAAAGGTTAAGTTTTTGGAGTAAAAGGTTAAGTTTTCGTAGAGTAAAGGGTTGATAAGAGTTAAGGGATAACCTTGAGGAAGGTCAAATTGCATGGAACAGATAGATATCATTGAAAGGAAGTTGTATACCAAATTTGAGCTTTGTATGTCAAATACTTTTGGAAAAAAGGCAAAGGTTAAGTTTTCGGAGTAAAAGGTTAAGTTTTTGTAGAGTAAAGGGTTGATAAGGGTTAACCGATGACCTTGAGGAATGTCAAATTGCATGGAACAGATAGATATCATTGAAAGGAAGTTGCATACCGAATTTGAGCTTTGTATGTCAAATACTTTTAGAGAAAAGGCAAAGGTTAAGTTTTCGGACAGACAGACGGACAGACAGATGGACGGACAGACAGACAGACAGACAGACAGACAGACGGACACGAGTAAAACAATATGCCCCCGATCTCTCGATACCGGGGCATAAAAATGAAGAAATTGCTGTCACAACCGATATCCTCATTTTCAACAAAGTTTTCTTATGCCTGTATATTAAGGGGCCTCAAAAAGTGCCACTGTGTGGGAATGGGTTAAGCCTTTCCCAAACAAGACCTGGGCCCTATTTTACAAACAAATGTTTAATTATTTTTTGAGTAATTACTTGTAACAACAAAACTGATTGACCCAATCTGCTTTCTTGTGCAATCAGATGTCTTTTTACACAGTTTACATAAAAACATGGTTGTACGATCATCAGTAAACCCGGGCCTTGATTTTGGGAAAAGAATGACCTATTCTCAAATCATTTTCTGCCATGAATCCAAGGACCACTTTATCCTTTCCCAAACAAGACCTGGTTTTGACGTCCCTATTAGAAAAGGCTTGGGAAAACATTGAAACAAAAGAAGAAACTGCTGATAACCAGCAGTTTCTCCTTTTGTCTCAATATTTTCTGGGCTATAAAACAAACATTTTTGCTTTTTGTGATTGTTTATTTTGTCGTCTGCAGCAGCTTTCAAATTGGACCGCCTTAAAATTTTGTCGTTTGGGAAAGGGTTAACTTACTCTTCAAGAAATGCAAAGAAGCGAAGAGAAAGTAATAAGCAGGCAGAGTTTTAATTAAAGGGATGACTATTTCACAAACAAGAAAATGAAACATTAAAAAGGGTTAAAAAGAAAGAAAAATCACAACAAAAGGAAAATCTTTGGTTTGGGAAAACATACAAGAACAGAACAAGCATAGAACAAACTGACGAATCAGTGCGAAATTTGATTTTTGTGTATATAGATTTATATGCATTTTCAGAGCAAACATATAAGAGTGGATAAAGACATTCTAACTTTGTAATTTCAAATCCAAACCATATGTTGTTGTTACTCATTTGAATTGTCTAAATGACACAATTCAAATGAGAACCTGTAACACAGGGTTTGATGAAGATTGTACAATATTTTGCATTTTGAAATCCTTTTCCCCCTCTTATCTGTAGTTCTGATATATGTATATAGATTCACATGCATTTTAACCCTTTCTCAAACGACAAAATTTTAGAATATTCCAATTTGAAAGCTGCTGCAGACGACAAAATGGGTGTTTTGAAAGATAGAAATGGTGTATAATATAGCATGGAAAATATTGAGACAAAAGGAGAAACTGCTGGTTATCAGCAGTTTCTTCTTTTGTCTCCATGTTTTCCCAATAATTTTCTCTTAAGGACGTCAAAACCAGGTCTTGTTTGGGAAAGGGTTAAATTATCTTGCACTGACACATCAAATTCCAAATCATCAATGTTATTTCAAAATCTCATAACTACAGCTTAAATCAAGCTGTAGTTACGAGGTTTTGTAATAACACTGACGAAATTATATTTACCGTTTCTCCGAACATTTTTGAGAGTCGACTGACGATTTCGTTAAAACCCGTCTTCAGAGATTCATGATATTCCTTCTGTTCAGTTGTGATTAATTTGGCGTTAAGATCTAGTGAATCGTTACATACTTCTATAAAATCTCTGAAATAGAGTAAATAAAGTTCCTAGGCAACTAAGAAAGAAAACTGAAATAATGCAATTGGGGTAATACAAGAGCTGTCATAGAACTTAGAAGGGCATAAATGCTCCAATTATAAGTGTTTGTCACAAAAAAAAATTAAGTCCCATCAACACGCTCCAATGACACATCTTTTGCACAAAAATTATAAGACAGTAATAGTGTATGGTCTAAAGCATCTGATTTATCATTTATGTACAGTTTCATTGAATTATCACCTGTAGCAACTCCTCCTTGCTACAGTTTGTAAGATTCATGTACAATACAGTGTAGAAAATATTGAGGCATAAGGAGAAAATGCTCTTCATCAGCAATTTCTTATTTTGCCTAAATATTTTCTCACGCCTTTTCCAGCGTGTCAAAACCAAGGTTCTTTTGGAATAATAAAGCAATATTTCATCCATTTACATCGAAAACCTTGTAACCCTTTCTTGTTTTAAGCTGCATTTATGAGGTTTCATTGAAAAGTAACAATTTCTTACCTATATACATTTTTTAATGTTTCCACTTTGTCTGGGTGGTATTTAGCAACTCTTTCTTCTGACAAGAATGCTTCGGCATAGGCTAGAGGACCTGCATTGACCTGGAGACAAAATAGAGGCAAAAGTTAAAAGTACTTTCAGCCTAATAAGCAGTTCATTGCCACCAAATAATTCAAAAGACATCATTTTTATGATTTAATAAATGGTATTCATATAGCTTAGGATTTCTATGCTTAACCTTTTACCATATGACAAGATATAAAGCATGTCTAAATTCAAAGGTGTTGCAGATGACAATGTCAAGTGCATGTACTTTTACATTTTTTGTGTGTGTCACAGCGTAGAAAACTTTGTGTGAAATGAAGAAATTGCTTGTCACCACAATGTTTTCCAAAGCCTTTATCTTGTTGGGTGTGAGAAGTTTAAAACCTGTACCTGTGCACTGACACTGCCTTGCAATTTAAGCTGTAATTTCTTCATATCTGGATTCGTAAGATCTACCACCTCTCGTAGATCGATCACCTTGGCGGTCATCTCGTCGATGGCGACCTCTATAGGACTCAGGATCGTCTCTGTTTTATTGACCACAAGTATTCTCTTCTTTACAAATGGGAATGAATGAGATGCTGTAAATAAAAGAAAGGTGTAAAAGAAATTCAAGTTGCCCAGTAGGACTAGTTGCTAAAACAAGGTGTCAAACTGTCACAAGATACGCCCGTAACACTGCTTTATGTCGAAAGGGGGAGCAGGTTGGTAAAAGTTTCATGGTCCTACCTATTATACTTTTTGAGATATGCCTTGGACAAAAATGAAGTATGAAAAATAACAAAGGGCAATAACTCAAGAAATAGGCCAGGTAGAATTATGGTTCTTTTGCACTGCACTCCCCTTTGATGAGATCTATACACCCATGAAGTTTCATGATCCTAGCTATTTTACTTTTAGAGATATACTCCGGACAAGATTCTAGTATGAAAACAACAAAGGGCAATAACTCAAAAAATTGGTTAAGTAGAGTTATGGTTCTTTTGCACTGCACTCCCCCTTGGTGAGATCTATACACCCATGAAGTTTCATGATCCTAGCTATTATATTTGTTGATTTTATAACTTGATTCTTGTCCGGAGCACAAGAATCAAGTTATAAAATCAACAAAGGGCAATTACTCAAAATTTTGATCGGCAGAGTTACGGTTCTTGTGCACTGCACCTCTTCATAATGAGAGCTATCCACCTGTGAAGTTTCATGATTCTACCTTTAATACTTTTCGAGTTATGCTCCGGACAAGAATCAATTTATAAAATCAACAAAGGGCAATAACTCAAAAAATCTGTTAGGTAGAGTTATGGTTCTTTTGCACTGCACTCCCCCTTGGTGAAATCTATACACCCATGAAGTTTCATGATCCTAGCTATTATACTTTTAGAGATATACTCCGGACAAGATTCAAGTATGAAAAACAACAAAGGGCAATAACTCAAAAAATAAGCCAGGTAGAGTTATGGTTCTTTTGCACTGCACTCCCCCTTGATGAGATCTATACACCCATGAAGTTTCATGATCCTAGCTATTATACTTTTAGAGATATACTCCGGACAAGATTCAAGTATGAAAAACAACAAAGGGCAATAATTCAAAAAATAAGCCAGGTAGAGTTATGGTTCTTGTGCACTGCACTCCCCCCTTGGTGAGATCTATACACCTATAAAGTTTCATGATCCTAACTATTATACTTTTAGAGATATACTCCTGACAAGATTCAAGTATGAAAAAACAAGAGGACCATGATGGTCCTTAATCGCTCACCTGAACCTAGATAGAAAGAAAGTCGCAATGTTGTCAAGTTCAAGAGCACATACTTTAAGATGTGAGATTATGATCCAGCTGAAAACTGCTTTCATAATCTTGAATGATCAATATTTGTGGCTGTTACAGTAAAAACAAAGTGGAAGAAACCAACAATTTTGTCACAGTCAAGAGCACATAACTCTGTTCTAATAAAAATATTCTCATCAGCATTATGTCCAATTTTTTTTTATTGGTCAGTATATTGTTTAGAGTGAAAATAAAGTTGGAAACTGTAATTTTGTGAAAATCAAGGGCCAATAACTCTGGTTTTTCTACTCAAATCAAGCTGAAATTTTCACTCATCCAGGATCTTATGGTCACCAACATTGTGGCCAAGTTTTGTCTTGATTAGTCAATAAATGTAGATGCTACAGTGTAAACAAAGTCGAAAACAGCAATTTTGTCAAATTCAAGGGCACATAACTCCAGACTTCCTACTTCAATCACAATGTAAATTAAAGTCATCCAAGATCTTATGGTTACCAACATTGTGGCAAAGTTTTGTCTTGATCGATCAATATTTGTAGATGCTAGAGTTGTAACAAAGTCAAAACTAGCCATTTTTGACGTTCAAGGGCACATAACTCCGGACTTCCATGTCCGATCTGACAAAAAATCGAACTCATCCGAGAACTTATAGTTTGCAACATTGTTGCAAAGTTTTGTTTTGATCAGTCAATATTTGTAGATGCTAGAATGGTAACAAAGTCTAAAACAGCAATTTTTGACGTTCAAGGGCAGATAACTCCAGACTTCCTGGTTCGATCTGACTCAAATTCGAACTCATCCGAGAACTTATAGTCATACATATTTTGACCAAGTTTAATTAAGATTGGTCAATATTTGTAGATGCTAGAGTGGTAACAAAGTCAAAACTAGCCATTTTCGACGTTCAAGGGCACATAACTCCGGACTCCCTGGTCTGATCTGACCCAAAATCAAACTCATCCGAGAACTTATGGTCATACATGTTTTGACCAAGTTTGGTTAAGATTGGTCAATATTTGTGGGTGCTAGAGTGGTAACACCAAAATGTGGACAGACGGACGGACGGACGGACAGACGGACAGACGGACGCCGACGGACAAAAAGCGACCACAATAGCTCACCTTGAGCACTTCGTGCTCAGGTGAGCTAAAAACAAAGGGCAATAACTCAAAAAATAAGCCAGGTAGAGTTATGGTTCTTGTGCACTGCACTCCGTAATGATGAGAAGAATATAACTGCCAAGTTTAAAGTCAATCGGACTTAAGATGACAGAGTTATGCTCCGGACAAAGAAGTGGACGACGCCGGACGCCCGGACGCCGGACGCCACGGGTGATCCCATAATACGTCCCGTCTTCGACGGGCGTATAAAAAGTTAGTCGCCTTTATAGCAATTCTCTTGCCCTGGTCAGATCACAGATATTGGTGGAAACACTATGCTTGTGCTTTAACCCTTTCCCAAACAAGACCTGGTTTTGACGTCCCTAATAGAAAAGGCTTGGGAAAACATTGAAACAAAAGAAGAAACTGCTGATAACCAGCAGTTTCTTCTTTTGTCTCAATATTTTCTATGTCATATTTTACACAAATTCTATCTTTAATAACTTCCATTTTGTAATTTGTGGCAATTTTTGAAGTGAATCGCACTAAAAATTTGTCTTTGGGAAAGGGTTAAAATTTTGTGATGGAATAAACATAAACAGTATTGCTACTGAACAATCAATCAATCCATATGTACTGTTGATGCACATGCATGCCAATGTAATTCTGTTGATTAACCCTTTCCCAAACGGCAAACTTATAGGGTGATCCACTTCAAAAACTGCCACAAATGACAAAATGGATGTTATTATAAATAGAATTTGTGTAAAATATTACATAGACAAGAGGACCATGATGGTCCTATATCGCTCACCTGAACCAAAATGATATGAGCAACACTTATGTTCAATTCAATTGATATTCATGACTTTAAGACTGAATATAAACTAATGGTCAATAACGTTGTGAAAATCAAACTCATCCCAGCTCTTATGGTGCCCAACATTGTTTTTTTTAAATAATTGTAGATTCTAGAGTGTAAACAAGGTCGAAAACAGCCAAAAATGGCAATTTTATCAAATTCAAGGGCACATAACTCTCGTCTTTCTGGTCAAATCAGACTGAAAATCAAACTCATCTAAGATCTTACGGTCTCCAACATTGTGTCCAAGATTTGTCTTGATTGGTCAATAATTGTAGATTCTAGAGTGTAAACAAGGTTGAAAACAGTCAAAAACGGCAATTTTATCAAATTCGAGGGCACTTAACTCTCGACTTTTTGATCACATCAGACTGAAAATCATACTCATCCATGATCTTATGCTCGCCAACATTGTGTCTAAGTTTTATTTTGATTGATTAATAATTGTAGATTCTGCAGAGTAAACAAGGTCGAAAAGAGCCGAAAACGGCAATTTTGTCAAATTCAAGGGCATATAACTCTCGACTTTCTGATCAGATCAGACTGAAAATCAAACTCATCCCAGATCTTATGCTCCCCAACATTTTGTCCAAGATTTGTCTTGATTTATTATTAATTGTAGATTCTAGAGTGTAAACAATGTCAATAACAGCCAAAAATGGCAATTTTGCCCAATTCAAGGGCGCATAACTCTCATCTTTCTGGTCAGACCTGACTGAAAATCGAACTCATATGAGATCTTATTCTACCCAACATTGTGTCCAAGTTTTGTCTTGATTGATTAAATAACTGTAGATTCTAGAGTGTAAACAAGGTCAAAAACAGCCGAAAACGGCAATTTTGTCAAATTCAAGGGCGCATAACTCTCAAATTTCTGATCAGATCAGACTGAAAATCAAACTCATCGAAGATGCTCCCCAACATTTTTTCCAAGTTTTGTCTTGATTTATAGTTAATTGTAATCTAAGGGAAGTAACACTTGACACTACTAAAGAAAAGTAGTGTCAATAGTTACTTCCCTTAGATTAACAGAGTGTAAAGCATCTGAAAATGACAATTTTGTCAAGTTCAAGGGCACGTAACTGTAGACTTTCTGATCGGATCAGACTGAAAATCGAGCTCATCCGAGATCTTATGGTCTCTAATATTATGTCTAAGTTTTGTCTTGATTGATCAATAATTGTAGATGCTAGAGTGTAAACAAACTTCAAAACAGCATTTTTTGACATTCAAGGGCAGATAACTCAGCACATTCTGGTCCGATCAGGCCAATAATCGAACTTGTCCGAGAACTTATGGTCCTACTTGTTTTGGCCAAGTTTGATAAAGATTGCCTAACTTTTGTGGATGCTAGAGTGTAAACACCCCAAATGTTGACGGACGGACGCTGGACAAAAAGTGACCACAATAACTCACCTCGAGCACTTCGTGCTCAGGTGAGCTAAAAACATTGAGACAAAAGGAGAAACTGCTGGTTAACAGCAATTTCTTCTTTTGTTTCAATGTTTTCCCAAGTCTTTTCTAATAGGGATGTCAAAACCAGGTGTTGTTTGAGAAAGGGTTAAAGGGATGTAATTATGTCAAATATCTATCATTATGACAGTGCAATAACACAGTATAGACTCTGAATTTAAAGTTTCATAGATAGATCAAACTTACTTGTGAGAACTGTCCTTTTCTTATATTGTTCTATTATTTCTCCCCTAGCTTTTCCTCCGGCAGTAAATGGCGTCTCAAACATAAACTGGTTCACATTGTTGTTTCTTTCAAAATCTGTAAGTCTATTCTGCATGTCCTTTTCTTTAAAGTATGGTGTAACATGAGTGACTTGAATATAGGCATATTTACTATCTAGTTCAGCTGGGTCAACCTATAATGGTACAAAATATTATCAAGCTATTGACACACTGATTTTATGACATTGTTGATCAAACCTATATCCTACACAGTGGTATTCTGGACATTTACAATGTTGATTACCCCTTAAAATTTTTGCAACAACTTATTTGTTTTGTTACAAATTATAATCTTCGCTTCAAAAACTTGGAAACAACTTCTGGGTGAAAATTACATCTTTAGAAACAACTTACAATTTTGGGCAAAACTTCCAATCTTGGAGACAACTGACAATTTTGGGCAAAACTTCCAATCTTGGAGACAACTGACAATTTTGTGCAAAACTTCCAATCTTGGAGACAACTGACAATTTTGGGCAAAACTTCCAATCTTGGAGACAACTGACAATTTTGGGCAAAACTTCCAATCTTGGAGACAACTGACAATTTTGTGCAAAACTTCCAATCTTGGAGACAACTGACAATTTTGGGCAAAACTTCCAATCTTGGAGACAACTGACAATTTTGTGCAAAACTTCCAATCTTGGAGACAACTGACAATTTTGGGCAAAACTTCCAATCTTGGAGACAACTGACAATTTTGGGCAAAAATTCCAATCTTGGAGACAACTGACAGTTTTGGGCAAAAATTCCAATCTTGGAGACAACTGACAATTTTGGGCAAATTTCACAACCTTGGAAACAACTGACAATTTTGGGTCAAAATTACAACTTTGGAAAGAACTTACAATTTTGGAATCCTGTATAAGCTTGACATTATCTTTCCCAAATTTCCCTTCGTAGAGATTCTTTAATCGTTCACACAGCTCCGGTAAACTCGTAACTTTAGGTTCTTTGTAAATATACTGCTGTTGATCCTCATCATCAAAAAATGTCTGCAAAAAATTAAGTTTGTATTCAGCATAATTTAAAACTTGCTCAAACTGAAAGGAACCAAAGAAGAAAATAAATTGTTGCAAAAAAAGCATTATATCAAGAGAAAACTGTCTCTATTTTTCTCACACTTGGTTTTCTGGAATTTTCTATAATGAACATCAAAACT